>JAMLFY010000006.1:18973126-19293417 GCA_030441495.1 Dalbergia oliveri
CATTTAGATTCCTGGAAAGCAATTGTGGTGGGTTGGAAGGCCAAAAAGATAGTGGAAAAATGCAAAATAAAATAAGAAAAATAAAAATCGATGAGCTAAAAATGATGATAAAGAGAAAGCAAATAGAGGAGAAACAAGGAGAATGAAAGACACCAAGAAATATAAAAATACGGGATAAGAAATAAAGATACTGAATAAACACACAAGTTTATTTATGATGTCTTCAAGTAGCATAAATAAAAGCATAAATAGTCTTTACTGATACAACACAAATAATTACTTTGCAGCAATAACATCAATCACTGGTTCAGCTTCCACTTCATTAGCATTTCATCATTGTTGGCAGCATAAATCTTGTTGCTTCTTCAGTTGTCTCTATGTCCAAGGTGTTGATGGTGAGACGGTAGCAAGGGGAATGAACTTTTCCACCTGTAATCACTTCAGCTGGACTAGGAAATGTCTCCTTCAAGTGAGGGATCTGCTTTATTTTCTTCTCATGTTTCTCCTGTTGGAGGGCCATGTCATCCATTTCCTCTTCTAACGGTGCATTATATTCCAACCCAAATCGATTAGGTTTCTTGGAGACCGATATAGGTATTCTAATACCTTGCAACTTGTCCTAACCCCTTACCATGTAGGTATCCATTCTTAGCCATGATATGAGCCACTATTTGATTAACATTCTGCATTATGGACCCACTGCATTCATATCGGCTTCACCAACTCCAGGCTATGCCACAAGTTATTGTCTATCGACTCCACATTCTCCACATATGGTAGTGAGACTGGTTTGGATACAATGATGTCCCTTTCTCCATGGATTGTGACGACTGATCCATTCTCAATATATTTAACCTTTTGATGCAAGGTTGAAGGAGACACGATATCATTGATCCACGGTCTTCCTAGCAACATGTTATAATCTGAGCCAATCTCCATCACCTGGAATAACACTTGTGATTTGCTTGGCCCAATCTCTAGTGGCAACACCACCTCACCTAGAATATTTTTCGTAGCTCCATCAAAAGCTTTTACAACCATCACTTGAGGTGATATATCATCCACACTCATTGATAGTTGTTTCAAAGTGGACAGTGGTAATACATTTAACCCTGATCCTCCATCAATAAGGACTCTAGGCACTATGTGGCCTTTGCATTTGAGGGTTATATGTAGCGCTTGTGGGTTAGCCCGTGATATCACTTCTTCATCTAAGAATGTGATCATATTGACACGTTTCACTGGATCCACCATACTTATCATGTTCTCCAATGAAGTGTCGGGCTTGACATAGGCTTCCTTCAGGACCTTCAATATTGCCTTTTGATGAGATTCAGAGGACAAGATTAGTGACAGAGAGATATTCTAGCAGGAGTCTTCTTTAATTGTTCCAGAATATCATACTCGCTCTGTTTCATGATTTTAAGGAACTCTTCTTCCTCTTCCTCTTTCTTTCTTTGACTCTAAACCTTTTTCAACGTTCCCTTCATCAACAAATTTCCCTTTTCCAACTCCTTGGGTCCATACACCCTTCCACTTCTTGTTATTCCTTTTACCTCCATGATACTGGTCACTTCCTCACCTCCTTGAGCTTTTGAGGTTTCCCCTATGTCACTTTTCATTTCAACCTTGGTCTCATAATTCCAAGGTACGGCATGTGTGTCCTCATACACAAAGGGTGTTGGTTTCTTCACAGTGATCACTACCTTTCTGGCTTCGCCCTGATTAGCGGAGGCACTCGAAGTACAAAACGTTCGATCACATTCACCTCCTCAAGGACATTTCGCTTTTTTTTTGCTTGTATAACACCCAAGTTAAGCAATCTCTGTACATGAACCTTGAAATCCCAACAGTCCTCAATATCATGCCCCAGACTTCCACAATGGTATGCACAACTTGATTCCGCATCATGTTTCTCATGCTCTATTGTAGGAGGTGCTGCATGTAACCAACCTCCTTCAAGCCGATAAAAATTTTCTGCATAGGGGTTTGAAGATTCAAAACCTTCTTGATCAGTGGTTCTTCTACCTCCAAAGCATTTACTCGACCTCCTCCTTCATGATTTGGAATTGGATTATGGACAATATCTGGTTTTGACTCCTCTTGAAAATCCAGCCTCCCACAAGCAATTAGCTTCTTCACTGCCGTCTTGAAACCTTCACAATCCTCGATGGAATGTCCTGCTATGTCCATATGATATTTGCAAGTTAAGTTTGGGTTATACCAAGCTGGGTATGGTGGTTCTAATGGACGCACAGGATATGCCGAGACGAGATGAGCATCAACTAGTCGTTGAAAAAGATCAGCATTTGAGATGGATAGTTTTGGGAAAGGTGGTAAGTTTGGGAATCGAGAACGACTTTGGTTTTGGGTATTAGGCCGTGGTGTTGTGGTATTTGGGTGATTCTGAGGATGTATGGTTGGGTTGTAGGTGTATGTTGGGCGAGTTGGTTGGTATGGGCGTATATGGATGTTATTGACTTGAGGTTGGTGGTATGGAATTGTATTTGCATTTGGAGTGACTTGGTATAGTGGGTAAGGAGAGATGGATGGTATTTGGGATCTTGGGCGTGTCGAGGTATATCTTGGAATGAAAGGTTGCTGACCTTGCACATAACTTACTTCCGCCTCTTTTCCTTAGGCGGGAATCCTCTTCTCGTGTCCTCATTGCTCATAGGAAGTTTCCAAGCTTTAGCCAAACTCTCAATTCTTTCACCTCGGTTACTAGCTCAGAAAATCTTTGTATGCTGCTCCTGCCATTGTCCCAATATAAGGAGATCCTAAGGTCCCCAAAAAGTACGAACACATTTCAGAAGGGATGAGTGGCGGTTGCACCTGCGGCTAAAGTTCTCCATCTTTGAGCATATTGTTTAAATGACTCCTCCTTCTTCCTTTGCATTGTGCTTAATTGCTCACGCTGGGTGCTATTTCCATATTGAACTTGTACTGACTCATGAATTGATCAACCAATTCTCTCAACAGGAAATTTTAGAATGGTCTAACTGAATATACCACTCTAAAGCAGGACCACTTAAGCTTTCATGGAAAAAGCTGATGAGAAACTTCTCATCTTTGGACCATATCGCCATTTTAGTAGAGGAACTCTTCAAATGGAACAAAGGATTGCCGGTCCCATCATATTTTGAGAAGTCGGAACCTTGAAGTCTTTGGGAACTATCAGATCAGGAGGACATAGTTGCTCAATTTCCACATAACCATAGGTGTTAGGTCCCTGAATGGCTTTAATTTGATCTTGAATCTTCTTCATCCATTCTTCTGAATTTGTCTTTATTCATCTCTGGACGGCTATTTTCTGAGGAAAATGGTTGTTTTTGGATGACAACATGAGGTGGCTCCCAAACAGGGGTAGCATGCCCGTGCCCTCAGGATGAATGTTCTCTAATGGCGATAGCCTTCCCCAATTGGGATCACCAATGGCATTGTTGGTGGTGGCTGTCCATGAAGGTTATTCAGAATTTCATCCCCTTCGTCACCCTTGAGTGACATTTACAGCCACATTTGATGTTCCCGGTATGGCTACCATTGCAGTGCTTGGTTGTACCCCACTGACGCAGTCACTATGTCTCGGATTAGCTCCTAATAAATCCAGTGACTCCTTCATGGCTCTCATCATTTCTTCCATCTTTGCTTGGTTATTTGACATTTCATTCAATTTCCCTCTCACTGCATCGACTTCCATGCTCAAACCTTTTACTTGGTCAGAAGCACTTTCTGGTTCATGATTACCACCAAGCCATCTTAGTCGAGCTCTGGTATTGTGAATACGAGTTAGATCGGTATCTTCCTTCCTTGGGCGCCCAATTGTGACACAGTTTTACCTATTGTTAAGAATAAAAGAGAAAAAGAATTAGTGAAAAGATAAAAATATTGCAATTTGTTAGAGAGCGGCAAATATATCTGGTCTTGACGTGAGTATCTTTGATGATAACGTTTCCAAACGTCTCGTTCAAAGGTACTAAGTTATAGCTATTGCCATGAGACCAACACAACACAAAGAAACAACCATTCTTTTATTTATCATTTGTCACAATCGTCATTTTTCATACAACCATTCAAAGAAATACATCATAAATGTCGACAACAATGCTACCCAACAAAAAGCCTTTATGTGTCTTCAACGTCTTCCGCGATTATTTGCTTCATTCTCCCAATCAAGTCCTTACAATAGCCAATAAAGCTGCTAATTTCAGTTGGGGTTTCAAAAGGGATGATTTCTTGCTCAGCCAGCTTTAAGTGTCTTGGAACGTCTTCTATTGCCGCATTAGCCAACCCTGCTAAGTTCGAAAGCGAATCTTCAACTCATGAATGACATGATCTTGGTGTTGCACCTCAAGATCCAAATTTGCAACTTTTTCCTTTTCTTCTCCTAGGGCAGCTGATACTTCAGGATCTCATTTTTCATGTGTTGATTTAATTCCTCGCTTCCTCTTGATATTCCTTGCTCATTTCTTCTATTTGTTGCTTCATTTGTTCTTTTTCTGCTAGCGCCTTTCTCAGGATCTTGGCCTTTCGAAGTAGCTCCTTTAGTTGCTGATTTTCAGTTATTGCCATATCACGTTCTTGCCTTCGAAGCTTTAGTTCTTTATTGGCAGCTTCAAAACATTCTTTGGTCTTTACCATGTGTTCCTGCCCATTTTTAGCCTTTTACTTGGTCCCTTCTAGAATCTATCTTTTTCAGCAATTTCTCGCTTTAAAGTTGCATAATCATGCTGAGCGTTTTCAACTCGAACTCCACTTGTACCTTTTCTTGTTTAGCCTTGTCCAACCTTTCTTTCATTTCTTTGATTTCTTCATTTTCATCAGTGCAAGGCCGATGTCTTGTCAGGAATAATTGTTGTCAAGATTCTGAATGGCAACTTGACCTCTTGAGCCCTACTTTTCACCCATTGGCGGTAATTTTCTTTTACCGCACAACTCCTAACTCCCAATTCTTTTCCTTTTCGGATGACGTTGTTCCAAGCAAATCGGACCTTCCGTAGTAGGCTAACGTCATGGGAATCTAGGTAATAAAGGACAAATGGAGTAATTGTAGCTTGGAAGGCGGTCATCATGGGGTAACCAAGCTGGCGCAACACCAATGCTGGATTGTAATTTATACACCCTCGAGTACCCATAAGGGGTACATTTGGAAAGTCTCCGCACTGGTCAAGGTCTGCCATCTTCCCACCAAGGGTACCATCGAATCACCTTTTCATTCAATTTAACCAGGTCTTCAGCCCATTCTCGCCCACTTTTCTTCTTGATACGATGCATTTTTAGATCATCAAGGGGACAAGATGCCTTGTAATTTCTTTGGAAGATGTGCGCTGTAACCCACACATATAGTATTGGTAAACAACACAAAATTCTCTTACCATTCCTCTCATGACAAAAATCCAAGGAACAGGAGACATCTGCTAGGAGGCCGAAGATGATTTGACCATGAAACTTTCTAGCAAGGAACACATCAATTGCTGCAAAATCTATGAAACCGTCAATATTAGGAAACAAGACGGTGCCATAAATGGTGAGGGTCAACACATCTAAAAAGTGTCCCATCTTCGGCTTGAGCTAAGCTGTGCAAATGCTTCTCCAAATAATCTCTTGTGAATCCCTTTGTCCCATTTCTACATTTCTGGGCTTCATGCAAATTTCTTACATTTACCTTTAGGACATTTGCTATAGTGTGCAAAGAAGCATAATGTCCTTGATAATTGTAAGGTTTTTCTCCTTCTAGCGGTAACCCAGGATTCGTTCAAATTCTTCAAGGGTTGGTGCCAACTGAAAATCTTGAAAGGTGAAGCATCGAGTGGAGGATCATAATACTGGGCCAATGCTGATTGCCTCTACCTGTATTTCCACTTCTAATAGGCTCAAGATTTTTCCATATTTTCTTGTGAGAGAAAGACGTTGCGGTGCTTTCAACAGCTGACTCAAGGATCTCAGGCTTTTGTGTCAGGTTTCTTGGTTTTGAGTTGCAAAGTCTTTTTCAATTTCTCTTCATGATTGTTTGGTCTCATGTTTGCTTCCATTTTTTAGATACTCACAACAAGACTTCAATATTGTCCTCAACCTTCTGCAACGAATAAAAGTGAGTTTTTTATATATAAAAAAAAAAGGCAATAAACACTTGCATGTTAAAGAATTTATGTACATAAAATAAACAAATTAATTAAAGAAAAGGTATGCTCCCTTTGTGTCCTATTTGAGGTAAAATATGGGTGTTAAACTATGGTCCTATGGTTGTTCTATTTTGTGAGCACTTTCACCAGGTAGGTCTATGATCTTAGGATTTACATCTCTAGAGTTAAAGGCTCATTTGAAATGTTATCCACAACAGGTGAACCTAGGTGTAGGACATTCACGAAGAGTCACACTCTAGACGAGATTTCGCAATAACCAACAGGATGTACATCCAAAATGGCTACCACTACACAATCTCTTACCTATCTCAAGTTACTTACCGGGTATAGGGCCCACTCGTGTGTGATAAATGTGTGAGTGTTGTGTGTGAAGGGAGCATACAAACCTGGAATCCTATAACTACCCATGGTAAAATACCTGCAAAATAAATACAAACAACAAATATACAAAACCAACAATAGTCGCCTACCCTAAAGTTTTCACAAAAAAACAAACAAAAGTCGTCTACCTTATGGTTGTCACAAAGAAATAAAATAATGCTGACAAAATTCTAGCATAAAAAGAAAATAACAAGATAAAAATATAAAATAAATAAATATCAAAAAATAAAATAAAATAAACTAAAAAGAAGTTATAATAATGTGCACAATCAATTATTTAGGCTTGACTCTCATAAGTCCCAGTGGAGTCGCCATCTGAACGGATCGCGCTGGACGGCGAAAATTATCTATTAAAATTGGAGTCGCCACCAAGTTTATTTAAATTGGGAAAACATGGAAAAACCCGTTTATTAAAAATTGGTCTTTGAAACCAGATTTGAGCTCGGAGTCGGTTATGCATAGGGAAGGATAAGATTTTAATCCTACGCACCCCTAATACACCCGTCCTGATTACCTTAATTGATTTGTGCAAATTATTAATAACCTTTCAAAACATTCATTTTTATATTTTTATTTACAACAAAACTTTAAAAATAAATTGAGAAACACCAAGCTGTCACAACTCAGGTGTTAAAATACTGTGTTAACAAACCGTCACGGTTAAATTAACATTTTTATTCAAAATACAATATTTCACAAATAAGTAACAAATTTAAACTAAATATGAAAATGAAAATCTCTTGTGAATTATAAATATTTACAAATAAGATAAAAATTTATTTTGATATTTTTTACGAAAGTAAAATAATATAAAAAGAACATACTTTTAAAGAAAATTTGGAACATCAAGCTCACAACTCAGATGTCCAGATATTGAGTTAACAATCCCCCTAAATTAACCCTTTTTATTTGAAATGAAATATTTCCTAAAGAAATGATTGTTTAAATTAAATAAAATATCTCATAAAAAAATTTACAAATAAGACAAAATTACAAAAATTAAATTTGATTTGACAGGATTCAATCGCCTCCTACGTATTCTCCTGCAGGGGAATTCAAAGTCACGTAGTTAAAAATAATTGTTGGTTGATTGATTTTATTATCGAAAAGGGGCTTAATATCAAGCTGACAAAAATATTCAGGATATAAGAATTAACAAGTCGTTATCACTTAAATCACATCTTCAAAATATCATCTAATGATCATTTCATTTATTTTGTTAAAAAAAAACAAAATTAAAGAATTTCATTTTGAACCCAATTAAATTTTTGGTAAGCCTATTTTCTTTGACCCAAACTAAATGATAACCACCTTTTTCTTTTAAAACAAAAGGACAACACCTAAAGAAAAGGGAAAACATAAACTAGAAAACATCATTTTTATTTGATTTATATTTTTAAAAATAAACAACACTTAATCTAAAAAAATAAAAATAACAATAATACTTGACTAAAAATATAAAATATCCAATTTAACCCAACACCTATTTAACTAATGAAAATAAAAATCCAAATAACAATTAAAGAATTGCAATAATAAAAAAAATTAATTAAACTTAATCCTATGAAAATAAAGCACATTAAAACTGTGGTCCAACAACTATAAAACGATACTAACTAAAACTATTTATAATGACAATAATATAACAAAAATAAATTTTTGATCTAATTGTAACTCCCTGCCTAACGCTCTCTCTCTCACCACTAAAACACCCACACACACATGAACTAACTCACCTAGCCCACACTCACACACTCAAACACACGCGCACTCACATATTCTACCCCACTCCCACACCTGGACACATCCGTATACACACACCACACTTCACACACGCAGAAGAGCAAGGGGGCGAAGGAGAGAACAAAGATGGATGAGAGAGAGAGAGAGGAGAGAGAGAGAGAGAGAAACGGAGCATCACGCCGCGAGGAGAAGGAAAGGCGGAGGAGGCGCCTCCACCATGGAGCCGATTTGGTTGCGACCGGCGACTGCCCCGAGGAGGCGACGGACACGCGATGGCAGCCGCCGGTTGGAGCGTGGTTCGCGGTGGTGCAGGCCGAGAGCGGGTGGCGAAGCGATCGGGCACGTGAGCTGGGTAGGAAGAAGAGAGATCGAGGTTAGGTGAGGCCGCGGATCCTAGGAGGGGATGCATGGCGGTGTGAGTCTGGAAGAGGAGGATTTGGCCGATGATGATGATGGGAGGAAGATGACCGCCTCATGCCGCGGCCATAAATGGGCTGATGGTGGCGATGGGTATGGAGTGTTCTAGGAGGTGCCCGGTTAGTGAGGGTGGCCTGAGAGGGGTGAGATGCAGCTGGCAACGGGGTCAAGCGCGGAGGCGTGGTGGCGGGTAGAGGTTGGAGAAGAGGGTGATTCACGGTGGTTATGGTTGGGGAGGCTGATGGAGTGAAGGGAGGATGATGATGATGCAAAGATGATGATGATATGAGGCCGCGGTGGTGGGGGAAGAACGCCCGGCCTCTTCCCATTTTCTTTTCTTTTTTTGTTATTTTTTTGAATGATGATGATGATACCTCACCTCGGATTTACCTTGTTCTCTCCTTTTTTATGTTGAAATTTATCTTCTGGATGTATGTAATATACTTTTGTGTCTTATTTTTTTCTGGCCGATGGTGATGATGTTTGAATCTGGGTGTTGAAAATCTTTCTCTCCTGCTATCTTTTTTGCTGGTTTTTTTTTTTTATCCTCTCTTCCCTGTTGATGATGTATTTTTATAGCGTTTCACTAAGATTGTTGAACATTCCACTTTCAAGGTTCGCTAGGGGTTCCGAGCCTATCACCGAAAGAAAATTCAGCCTCTTGCGAAGTGGAAGGAGCTCTCATCATGGTGTCAATCAGTTCTTCAATTTTTCAAATTCCTCATCATCACCATATCACTTGCCTGAGTCTTGTCAGGGAATGGAGAACTCGTGACTCCTCTTTTGTCCCTTCTTTTTTGTTTTTGTTGTTTTATTTATTATTTATTATTTTTATTTTATTCTAGATATGAAATGAACTATAAGGACATTTTTTTTTAATGGACTAACAAATTATGGGTATAATGAAATGGGAAAAATCTGAATGGGTTAAAGAAATTAAATGAGCTGAGTATTTTTTGTTTTTATTTTATGTAGGAATAGGTTGAACAATAATTGTTTTTTGTTTATTATATATTTTTTTTTTCAAAAGGACTAAATAAGAAACTATAAAGGAAATTAAACTAAATTATGAATTATGCAAATTTTGGGTTTTAATTTAAGAGACCGGACAAAATTGGGTGTTCACAATTGGCACAATCATGCGCAATGAAAAGGGTGCATGGAGCCGCGAGCAAAAGGGGAAAGAAGGGCAATTCAGGTGGTTTTGGGGGAAGGCCGCATGGAGTGAGGGGAGGAGTGGTGGTGCATGATGATCTGAGGATGATGATGATGTAAAGATGATGATGATGTGAGGCCGCGTGGGGGTAAGGCCGGCCTCCTCCCTTTCCCTTTCTTTTTTTTTGCTACTAGATTATATTGCTTGGAATTGTTGGTTTCTATTGGTTGTGTTTGAATTTGGATGTTGGAAATTTTCCTTACTAATTTGCTTGGAAAATTTTTCTTGTCTTTGTACCCTTGATCATGGTGATTTCTTTTTGTCCAAGCAAAATCCCCCCTCCTTGTAGACCTCTGCTGTGACTCTTTATCATCGAAAGAAAGCTTACAGGAAAAAAATGATGATGACAGCCTCACGAATCCATATTTCATTTTGGCAGGGACGAAAGAATTAAAGTCCATGACTCCCTCCCCCTCTCTCACGCTCCTTTTCCTCTTGTAATTGGTTGCCTGCGCTTCCACCGAAAGAAAATTGTCATTATGCAATTAGTGGAGTCAAGCACCATCATGGTGCCACCACTTTTGTTACTTTTCATTATGCTTCCCATTATCCTCTCGTGTTTGCATAGTTTGGCAAGAATAGATAGGAGCCCGTGACAATCATTGCTTCTCTATCATTTTTTTTTTATTTTTTATGCACATAGACTAAAATATAAGATAATAGAAAAATGAACCTAAAAATCATGGTCTAAACTGAATTTGGATTAAACACAATAAACTTATCAACATGGGTCAATAAATGGGCCAAACTTTGAAAATATACCAATTTTTGAGATTTTTATTTTATGGAACAAATTCCGTGTTCACAAGGGGAACACCAATTTTGTTATGCATGATGACTGAGAACGGTCTTCCCCTCCTTTGCTAGTCCTTTCTCTTCCGTCATATAAATAGTGTCCAAACACACGTTTGTCACGACTTGATTTGAAAACGTGACCAGGATTAGAAATCTTATTCCCACGTAAGCTTTGTGACCTCTAAGTCTCTCTATATGTATATTTTAATTATAAAATCCAGTTAAAACATAAATTCATTTTCTACATACAAATCACCTGGTTTTTAAAATCAATATAATTGTAACTGATATTTCATAAATCAACTCTAAAGTCTCCATCATAATACTATCCATATATATAAAAGCACTCCTATACAAAACAACCATGAAGGTTAAATCAATAAACACAATCCAAAATGACATCATGGTATGCAAAATACAGAACATGCTCTATGGTCCAAGACTCCCGCCTGAATAACATTGGAGTATCTATAACAAGATACTTCAGCCAAGTGAAGCTCACCTTAAACTCTAATGCTACTCTGGAAGAATTGGGAAGAACTCGTAGCAATTGCTATATCTAAAGGGAAGAAATGAGAGAGTGAGTTTTATCCAAAAACGTGAGTGAATTCTCACTTGCAACCCCCTTCATGAAATACCAAGGGAGAATGCATAACATCATACTCATAATAATAATACCAATAAAGCTCTAAAACATTTCATATATACATACATCTAATCAAAATCATTGTTTTCAATAAATCAAAACAATAGTACTCTAATAGTTAAACATGAATCTATGGTTATGCACAAAATATGTGATATAACAAAATTTGTGGTTATGCCTAATGTTTTGGGCATAACAAATCAATCTTTGGTTATGTTTGTCAACCATGACATAACAAATGCTCTGAACTCTAGGGCACCTCACTAACTCCTCTTGATTTCTCTAGCCTTGGTGGGCAACTTGGTATACCAAGATTAATGGAATACCTTTCAACTCACAATCTATTTCTCAGCTACTATCTAGTCCAACATCATAAATTTAGTCTTTTCTCTAAGCTTTGTATTTGGGTTCTAATCTCTATTTGGGTTCTAATCGAGTTTAAAAGCTATATCATATACATAAACCATTTTCATAATTCATTCTGACATTCATAAAAGTCTTTAATAATCACATTTATCATCAACTTTATATAAAATCAATTTAATAATAATGGTCCCATGATGAGTTTTATTAAAAATATGTTTCATGCTCTTAAAACCATAAGTTCACAATGTGATAAATCAGTAGTAGCTCAAATATCTTTAGGAATATCTAAAATCATGCATTAAGCCATATTTTTTATGAGAATGTCTCTAATGATAACATGGAGATCATAGGTTTGAACCCACTCACTTGGAGGGTGGAATATGTAGAATCAATACTAATAAACTCTGGAAGAAGAAATGACACTAATATCTATCATAATAGCCATAAAACTCTAGATCAATCTTTAAATAACTCTAATCTAACTCTAATACAATGGAAAGGTATCATAGCTTGGTAAAATGGAAGAACATTAAGCTAACCCCAAGAACCATGAAAGATTAGAGGAAAAATAGAGCAAAACTAGCAAAACAACTTACCTTTGAGATTGGAAAATGAAAGATTGGAGCTAGATTGAACGAAATGGAGGTAGAATGGTGTAGGAGGTGAGGTTTTTGTGTTTTTTTGGGTGGGCGTGAGGGTTGTATTTTTGGTCTAGAAACCCGAAATGGGAAGTTTTTATAAAATCCAGGACCGCTAAGTGCTCAAATGAGGACAGCACTCAAAGACTTGCCCTTAGTTCACCGTCTTATGCATACGAACCGATGCAGCACTAATTGAGTATTGTATGCTCTCAGGGAGCTTACTCTCCCTATCCACATGCCTTACTCCATGTGACCGCTAAATGCTCATCTTAGCACTACAACGCTTCCAAGTGTCTTTTTTCCAAAATTTTAGGTTGTCATGTACATAGGGCCTTTCAAATAACATGGGGGTCTTGAGGACCCCCAAGGCTATACTAAACTTATCTAGGGACATGTGTACCTAAGATATTACAACGTTTAAGGAAAATGTCTCTTTCATATTTTGCCACTTCTATTTTTTGACTCCCAACCATAGCTTTAGAGTTTACTAGATTCAATTAATTTTATTTGAGATGGATTTAATTTGTTATATGATGAAGTTCTTTCAGTGCTAGTTCTTTTTTTTTTTTTTTTGAGAGGAGGCATTCTCACTTTGTGATCCAAATTTTTTTTTTTTGGTTAAATTCTAGTTCTTTTTATATTCAAAAGGTTTAAACACAAAAGTTTAGTTAAAAAAATAGCAAATCATTTGAATCAATAAAGCATTAAATTGATTGTTTTTAGTATGAGAAAGGAACCAATGGTCAAAATTTGTAGACGCTTCAACCATTTCATAATTGTTGGTTTTAAATAACACATTTAATTTTATTTTTCAGAAATTATCATATGCTCTTAAAATAAGAGAAAAATCTTACTTTATATCATTCATCAATCAATATATTATTTATTCCATTAAAAATATTATGAAAGCAAAAGATAATAATGGTCTACAAATTAAAATTAAATGTGCTAATTACTCCCTCTATTTCAGAATAACTGTTGGTTTTTTACTTTTTCATGTTTCAACCTATCCTTCCATTTACAATATCTAAACAGTATTAATTTTTTTCTTCTATGTATGCCCTTAATATAAATGTTTAGTTAAGTAATCAATGAATAATAATTATTATAGAAGGATCATTTTGTCAACTCATATAATGGTCTACTTTTATCAAGATGTTTTATTGTCTTTCTTAATATATATATATATATATATATATAGAGAGAGAGAGAGAGAGAGTTTGGTTTGAGAAAATTACACTAACCTCCCTTGAGGTTCAAGCAAATTACACACACACCCCTCTGGTTGTCAACCTTACAATGACCTTTCTTCTGTCAAATGCAACTGAACCGTTTAATAATATAAGTCTATTGTCCAAAATACCCTCACACCACTAGCCCTCCATCATACCAGCATATCCTACAACACATTCTCATCTCACCACCCAAACTTACCCACCCCAAATTGCAAAAGAAAAAGAGAGAATAGAGAGCGAGACAGAGAGGAGCAGCGCTTCAGCGTCGAGAGGAGGTGGCTTTGTGCGGATAGAGGTGGTGACAAGGCTTTGTGGCGGCACTTTCTCGGAAGCTTTGGCTGGGCTTCGTGAGGACTTTGCGATGGTGCTCCTGCCACAAGGAAGGGGAAGCGTGGGGTTGGTATCTCATGACGGAATGATGGCTAGTTGGTGAAGAAGGGAGGTCACGACGGCGAGGGCAGGGATAGGGTGGCTTCGGGCGCATAGGGGCGGCGGAGGAGCGAAGCTTCGCGTGGCGAAAGCTAGCAAGAGCAGAGGTGTTGCGTGATTTTCAGGTAGAGGCAAGGAAGGACAACACGGTGGTGAGGTGGAAGGTGGAGGTCCGGCGGTGGCTTCAGATCTCATTTGATGGCCGTGGTGGTGGTGAGTGAAGATGCGGTCAACTGCAAGGTAGATGTTGAGATGCTAGTTTGTGGCGGTGGCGCTTTTCGTGGTTGAGGGTGGCAGAGACCACCGCGGCTTCTCGCTTTTTATTTTTATTTTATTTTATTTTTTGGTCTTGGGTTTGTTTTGGTTTTGCTCTACCGTTGGTTTTATTTTGTTTCAAGCTTGATTTTGGTTGGGTTGCGGATAATGGAGGTTGTAATGGTTTTAGATTGTAGTGATGGTAAAGGTTGTGGTGGTGAAAGATGGTGGTGGTGCAATGGTTATCATGGGATGATGGTGTTTTTGTGATAGGGACTAGAATTTGGCAAAGGAACCTTGGAGTGAGAGATGGTGGTGCCAGCGGTGAGATCAGGAGGAGGTCGATTTGAAGGAGAAGAGGCCGCGGAGGTTGTGGTGGTGCGAAGAGAACGATGCGGCTAAGAAAGGGAAGAGAAGCGTGAAGGCGGAGAAGGAATGGAATGATGGTGGCAAGGAGTTGGTGATGGTGGTATTTGTGGGCTGGATTGGTGGCTCACGGCGGGTGGAAGAGAAAGGTGGAGGACAGTGGTGGAAGGTGGCGATGAAGCCGCCGCCTGTCACTCTTTCTGTTTCTATTTCCTTTTGTTGGTTTATGTATCCTAAATGATAACAAAACACCATTTGTTAATCTTAATTAGCTTTTTGTGTAATTAATCTCTTTTTTTTTTTTAAACCTTCTAATTTCTTTGTTTAGTGTTTCAGTTTTATTTTTAATTTGTTTGACCACTACATGTGGTCCTGCATTTCAAGCAAGACAACAAAATAAGCTTGCACAACTTCAGATTGATGCACAAAAGTAGAACCCGAAGATTAAGGGCAAGAAAGCTTTTGCCAAAAATGGCAAATGTTGAAATTGGCATAATATTGCTTGTTGAAGTAGCTAATATATGTGTGCTGCTAATGTCTTATCAAGTTTGAAAAACAAAGCTCTGAAAGACCTCTCTCTCAAGCTCTCAATGGACAATTCCCTTTTCATGTCAACCTAGGACTGCATTGTAAAAAGGAACAAAAAGCAAGTAGCAAACTCCTTAATGAAAAAGAAAAAACCTCATCAGAAACCATGTGCTACCTTTCTTCAAGCTTCCAACGGACATAATACTCTCACCCTCTTATAAAAGTGAGCTTGGAATACATTCAAACCAAGAGGAAAGAACCAGAAACTGATATACACACTTCTGCCAATATTCAAATCCGAGATTCAAGCCAAAGCTATTTTCCCCTTCTCTCAAGTTTGTTGTAATTGTTAATATATTTTTCTGAGAGTGTTTCAAAGGCTGTTGTATTGAGTGTTACATTTCTTTTAGAGAGAAACAGCAAAAACAAAAATCAAACACTGTTGTTATAAAGCTTTATCTTGTAAAATACAAGCTAGGTTGATTGAGCTTGGAGAGCTCATTAAAAATACTACTTGGGTAGAGCTTGGAGAGGCTCTTAGAAAAAGACTACTTGGTTGAGAGCTTGGAGAGGCTTGGTAAAAGAACACTCACCTTGTACTAATTGTACAAGTTGATAGTGGATTCACTCACCTAGAGGGTGGGGACTGGATGTAGGTTCTAAGTTGAGAACGAACCAATATAAACTTTTGTGCCTATTTTCTCTACTTATCACTCTCATACTGCAGTTTTGTTAACTGAAACTCAAGATTTTTATCAAAAAGTTCTAATAAGAACATTTATTAAAGGAACTTGTTTTTTACTAAAATCTTCTTTCAAGTTCTATCTTTGATAAAATATAAATTTCATTAAGATTCTTGAGAACCATGTTGTACTATTTCTAAGAAAAAAATCCTTTGATTTATGCATTAAAACCAAGCATTTACCTTCAGTTAAGTTTCAACTCTTCACTGTTCTATTTCGTGAGAAAATCTCCTAACAGGAGACATTCTGCGAACGTGTTGTTTTATGTGCTAAGTGTAAATTTTTTTTTTAAAAGGAGTACTTAATTCAACCCCCCTTTTTAAGTACTCGATACCATCACCCTTTTTTTTTGAAAGGTTTAGATATGTGTTTGATTTTGGTTTTGGGTCATTTGTGTGGGTTGAGATGAGTTGTTGTTGATCTTGGAATTGTATGAATTGAATTTGTGTTGATGAAAATTGATATCTAGTCTTTTTTTTTCTGAGTTTGCTTTTGGTTTTGTAGGTATTGTATCTGTTTGGGTGATAGAAAGTGTTGGTTTACAGGAGATTTTTTAGGGTGTTTGAGTCTTTTTATATATTAAAATCTTCTAATTAATTACAACTCTACCATTAAAAATCATATGAATGGCACGTAATCTAACTTCTATTTGCAATGTTAATGGAATGTTAACTTCATGGGTGGTTAATGTAAAAGTTAATAAAGTTCAGGGAGGTTATTGTAAGATTTGCAAATTAGAGACATGGTGTGTGTAATTTTGCTGAACTTTAAGGTTAGTGTAATTTTCTCTTAGTTTTTTATTGTTATTCTGAAATAGATGGAGTAATCTTGAAGCATTCAAAAAAGTTTCAGTATATTTTCTCTTTTCAAGGATTGATTTGAGGGCTAGTTTTATTAAACACAGGAAATATATGTAGATGAGGAGTTTGACGACAAAATCAAATATGCAACTAGAACAACTACTATATATATCGAGCTAAATAACAATAACTAAAGCAAATGAAGCTCTCACCCAAAAAAGGAACGACATGTTTAATTTTGTGGGTGGATAAATGGTCTAGAAACTACATTTTTTTGTTTAAGGAACTGCTCATGCCATTTCAGCAGTGGTGATTATTAGGTAAAATGCTCTCTAAAGTGGCTGGATGTGGTGGTTAGATAAATTTTTCTAAAATAAATAACATCTATTCCATTATTACAATATTAGCATAAGATTGAAGGAGGGGTATTCTTAAAAACAATTTGATAATTTTTATCCTTCATTTTTTGAGCATGAGTGGATAAAAAAGTTTTGCGTGAAACCGACACACGAAATTTTCTTTCTTGACCTATTTCTTCAACAACTAAATGGGAGAAAATTCCAAAACTCATTATTTTCTATGTCCTTTCTTTCTTTCTTTCTAGTCCATCAAAGATTCTCTCTATTTCCATCAAAGCATGCGATGGAGTAAGGCTTGCTTTCGTGGCAAGATGTTAATCGGTAATAACCATATTGCGCAATAGTTTTTTCTACAATGAGAAATAGAATTTATTCTTATTCATTGCCATTTGCTTAATCGTTTGGCATTTTTTTCTCCTTTAGTGAAATTTCAGAGTTCGATAATTGTGGAGCTGCTGAAGTGAAATGCACTACTTTCACAAGCCTATGATGAGCTTCATATTACATCTTGTAACTGCTTCCAAATAACCTGACTTATTCCTGGAAATGGAATCACAGAGAAGTTTATAATTCTATTTCTCTCTCTCTCTCTAAAGTCTAAAACAGAAATAGATTGGAACTAACCATATAACATTAATTAAACTCTGAAAAAATGTAATAATAGAAAGGAAAAAGCTATAATCTAATCAAGTGTAGTCTCAAAATTTTTATAGGACTATATAAATAAGTAGTGTAAGAATGCAAATTTTGGTAAATATCATTACATTTTTAAAAAAAATCTTTTAAAGAGAGCCGATGAATCTGAATAGGGCCCTTTATTGATTGTAGAGATTGACAAACAAATTGTGGGTTCATGCAGTGTAGACCTATGCCCATTACACTGATTTAAGCCCAATTTGTTTAACCAAGAAGAAGCCAACAAAAATCCAACTTCAGACCAAAAAAAATTTACAACTCATTTTAAATGAAAGATACGTCCACGAAAACAAAAGGATGAAAGGTAAAACATATCAGCCCAAAAAATTCAAAGAAGACATCATGATGAAGCGATTATATTTTGAAAAAGAAAAAAAACGATTACTTTTATTATTATTATTATTATTATTTTTTGTTTTTGTTGCATGCAAGGCACAAGTCTAGTGGTCATGACAAGGCTCCGCAGACGGGTATCCTGGGCTGCGGGTTCAAGTCAACAAGGGGTTAGAGCAAACTCCAATGGTGAATACATGCGTCCCGGTTGCAGAGCATGGCCCACCAGCTGGGCATGGCTTGCGACTGCCATCGTTGGAGCAAAGGGAAAAAGTTGGACGCGTCTCACTGTGCAAGGACCGTCCCAACTTTACTGTAGCTCCCTTTTTTTTTATAAATAAAAGTAATATAAATTTTGTTATAGTTGTTGAATGGTTATTTTTAAATTAAAAAATACATGTGAAACTAAAATTGGGACCTCCATTGGATAGAAAATCCCACTTCAAATCCAAATTTATTTTTTATGAGACATTGCCCATGTAGTATATGGTGGGACTAGAAATTTGTAAAAAAATTTTAAGAAGCTTTTGAATTTGTAAAATTATTACACTAACTCTCATAGTTTATAAAATTATTACACTAATCTTTCTTTAATCCCATAATAAATAATGCATCTAAAAAAGTTAATGTTATCCGGATAAATAAAGGTTGAGAAATTTTACCAAACCTCAAATAATTTCAGTGTAGTTTACCATTTTTTATTTAATTTATCTAATTCTACCCGTTCACTTATTATCATATTATTAAGAATTTAACTAATTCAATTTGACGGCAGAATCTCAACCCAGCACACAAAGTAAAACACTTAACCACTTCGACTATAACCCATTTTGGTCACGACGAAAGAAATTGCACCATGTTTGTATCACCATTTATGCGCCGTTCGAGAGTTGCCAACAAACAAGCCATTCATGAGATATTGTATCAAAGAAAAAGAGAGTTACAAAGATGGAAAGTTGAGGCAAAAAGCTGAATCATGAATCTGTTTTGTGTATCATTATGATTCATAGACAACAGTCAATCTTTGTCACGAAAAACTAACACACCCAAAATTGAAAACTATGGTCACACTATCCCTATGTCTCCAATGTTTACAAACTCCATTCAAAACTGTTAAAAAAGATCAGAGGCGCGGCACATCACCTAAACCTTATAACTATTAACATAATGATAATAATTACCATTACTATAGTTTGAAAGCAAATTATACTTGGCCCCCTTCTTCCTCATGACGTACTCAAGCCCTTTCCACCACCATCTCCTCCTCTTATTATGCGTCACGTGACTCACGTGCTGCGACCTGCTCTTCCTCAACAACCCCCTCACCTCCGGTGCCCTGTACGTCCTAATCAGCGGCCACTTGATCCCATCAAAAAAGGGGTGCCGTTTAACATCCGTTGCACCCCTGGCGCACCCTAGCCTCCTCCTAGGATCCTTCACCAACAACTTCTCTATCAAATCCCTACCCTCAACCATCCCTGCCTCCTCCCTCCCCGCCACGTGTTGGAACCTCACGTCCTTGCTCGATGCTATATTGCGCAGGGTGCTCTCCTTACTGCACCCCTTAAACGGCGTCGTCCCGTATAACAACTCAAAAACAAACACCCCAAAAGCCCACCAATCGACGCCGTTACCGTGACCGTTACCCCAAACAAGCTCCGGCGCCAAGTATTCATGAGTCCCAACACACGACCGTGAAAACGCCGCCGTCGGTTCCGCAACGAACTCAGCAACCACCCGCTCCGTAAATCTCTGGCGGTTATAACAGAAATAACGGTTCCTCGAAGTTAGTTTCGGCGAGTGGGCCCTACGCTCGAACCTTGGTGCCACGTCGGATTTAAAGCACAGATCGAAATCCGAGAGCATGACGTGGCCGTCCTCGCGCAACAGAACGTTCTCAGGTTTTAGATCGCGGTACACGATTCCGAGGGCGTGGAGGTACTCGAGGGCGACGAGAACCTCCGCGGCGAAGAATCGGACCGCCTGGACCGGTAGCCGGTTACCGGGCTGTTTACGGAGGAGGGAGTGGAGGTCGCCGCCTGGGCAGTAGTCGATGAGGAGGCACGTGTAGTGTGACGCGTCGATGCGCGCGTAGAGCGTGGGGAGGAAGGGGTGGTCGAGCGCGTGGAGGATCTCAGCCTCGGTTTCCACGTGGGAGAGCTTCTTGGAGCTGAGGAGGTCCTTGTCGACGACCTTGAGGGCGAAGCTGGCGCCGTCGTAGTCGCGGAGGCGGCAGAGGAAGACGCGGCCGAGGTTTCCGGTGCCGAGGTGGCGGAGCAGCTTGAGGTGACGGAGGTGGAGGAGGCCGTCGGAGGAGAGCGTGGTGGCGGCCTTGATGGCGGACCAGTGGGGGTCGGAGCTGCGGTGGGGACGGCCGGTTACGGTGGCGGATGCGGCGGCCGAGAGGCGGTCGTTGAAGCTGAGGGTGAGGCTGCTTGTGCGGGCGAGGCTGGTGCGGGCGGAGGAGGAGGTGGTTGTGAAGGTGCGGTCGGTGGTGGTGCTGGTGAAGCTGAGGTCCAGGTCCGTGTCCGGCGGAAACATGAATGTGTCTTCGTCCATTTTTCTGTTGTCTTGTTTTGAAGAATGAATGATCGTGTGGTTTTGGAGCAGCTAATGTTAATGGTGGTGTTATATGGTGTTGGTAATGTGTGTATGTGATGAGAGATTTAAGTAACGTTGGTGTTTATGGTTTTGGTATATAAAATGGTGGGTGAAGGTGGGTCCGAAGATTCATGAAGTTGACCCAACTGGAGGGACATGGACATATGGACAGTCGACAGATGCAGAGGTGAGGTTAGGTTGACCAACTGGGGTTTGCATACAATAATGTTAGAACGCTGCATTGTGCTATTATTTTATGATGATATTATTATTGCGTCTATATTGAATAAATGTAGTGATGGGTGGGTTGATTGGGGTTGTGTGTGAGTGAGAAATGATGGAGTAGTAAGTAATCGATGGGGTAAGAGATAGGTGCTAGGTTGAGTGTGTTGGGTAAGGGGAGCACAACTTATTATGGAAAAAAATACACCAGGTTTGGATTGGTTTGATTGGAGTTCACCATTTTTTTATGGCATGACTCGAACCGAGCAAACTGATTAAATTCCATTCAGTTCGGGTCTACGGGTACCCAATTGAGTTTTTTCAAGAAAAAATTATATGCAAAAAATTCCAAACAAAAAAAGGAAAATCTGAAATAAATGGAAAGAAAAAGAAGAATCTTTACAATAAACAATTAAACATATAGAAATTATTAAATAATATAATCAGGCAAACAACTTTTTTTGGCTTTCTTGTTTTACACTACCAAAAAAACAAACAAAACGAAAAAATAAAAAGATGCGATTTGAGAAACAAAGGCTAAACTGAGAAAAAGGAAATATCTCCAACTAGCTTCACTCAATAGGCATATTGCACATGCTTACAACTCCATACAATGTGATGCACATACCAGTGAAACTAGAACAGCAGAATAGATTGGAACAGATCTTTGGTGGGGAATGGAGCTGGAGCTGCGGAGGAGATGGAAGGTGGAAACGCGGTGGCTGAAGCAGATCATTGACCGAAAAATGCGACGGCAATGGAGGACTGAGCTGTGGTGGTTGAAGGCACGATCTGTGCTGTGGTGGCAGCACGGCCAAGTAGTGGCTGCAGGATGGGCTGAGGGGTAGCACACGACGGAGAGTGACACAAGGCCGCGATGTTAGGTTGGGTTTTGAGGGGTTGGTGTTATGTGTTGTCGTGTAAGCCTACTGTAAGAAACAAATCAAGAGTGTGAGAAACACTACAGAGTGTTAGTAATAGTGAAGTGAGTTTTTTTTTTTTTTTTTTAACTTTTTAAGTTGTTTAACTTATGTTTCAGGAAAAAGAAAATATAAAGGTCTGGCTGGACCACCGGTTCGACGACGACGAACCGATATTCGAACCAATTAATGTTCGGTTTAATCGGTTTGCATTTGAACAGACCCAATGATTCAAATCAAATATCTCAATTTGGTTTGGGTTGACCGAGGCAATCAGACCGATCTGCTTACGCCACTAGTTCGAAGACATATGAATTGGAACAAGGTTTTTTATATTAAACTAAACTTTAGCATATATTAAAAAAGTAATTGGATAAACTTTAAAAAAGCCATTCAAGATAATATAAGAAAATATAGTTTTTAGTCTTACATCAGCAATTCTTTGTATTTTTTTTTCTAGTTTTTGGTTTTTGGACTTTTTTTTTCTTTTTCTAGTTGTTCATGTAATTTAAGGGTGGGAGAGTAATGATTTAGTAAAATACTCTAAAGTAACCACTTCGGATTCGATTAGGTGACATTACAAATAGAATTTGTTTGGAGCGCAAGTGATTTTGCAATTGTTCGTTCAAGTATATAATCTCCCAAAGGTCTTTACTTTCATCGTAGGCTGATCTTGCTCGGACTCAGATTGTTTGGCATTTTGTAGATATTGAATACCGATGATTTAGACCAAAACAAGTGTAAATTATATCAAATTATTATGAGGTTGAACTATATTATGCTTGATTTATTAGGTGCTATATTACATATAATATCTGTTTCTGTTGGCTAGGATAGAGGGTAGGCTAATGTTTAGGCTAGAGTGAGATCATTTTCCCTATGCAGAGGGTATATATACAGTCGGGCATTAATAAAGAGGGGATTGCAAGGCATTAATGAGAGAGATTGTGATTCGTCTCCTCACTTACCCTCACATGTTTGGTCGATGCCCGTTGTACGAGGTGGATCCGAGACTAGTCTGGATGAGGATGTAGATTAGTTTAGTACCGACTGGTCCATAAACTCACTAGGCTTGAGATCTGGAGGTCCAAGACTTTAACCACGAAGGCTGGAGATTTGAGGGTATGGGTCAAGCTAGTTCCAACCAGTCCACCACTTCTCATCATATATACGAACTTCTAATAAATGGTTATTTTTCAGATTTTAAGATTTAAAAGAATCTTATTAAAGCAATTCAAGTTATATAACAAGTATCATTAAAATAAAAATCACTTTCTGAATACATAAAAGCTAAAAGAAATGCATTCTTACTTTAAGAGAGTCTTATCCATTTCTAATGTTGTTATCCCGGAGAAAGTGACACACAGAAGCTACAATTACTTTCAGGTAATGCGTATTATCAATTATATTGATTATATTGATCCATATATTAAGAAAACTTATGTAGATGTTTTGCATGGTTTTTATGGTTTCTTGTGACTAGTGCTAGCTAAGCTAGGTGCAGGCCGTTTACCAAACCGAGACTTTGCTACCAGGAAACAGGGAAGCTGCATAGTGTCTTCTATCGTCATGCAATTCTGCAAAATTATATACAGGGAAGATAACGGCTAGAGTGGATAAGGAGCTGGTATCGTGTTGAAGTTAGGTGGTTTTAACATTTAGCTATTGAACATTATACTAGTAGTTAAGAGTTGAGACTTGTGTTATTAAGTATACTTTCCTTTCGAGCATGTCATCTGAGATTTTGACTCCTGTAAGGATAATATAGGTAGTTGAAAAAGATATCAATGCATAATATGCATTCAGCTTAACTTACGATGACTTCGTTACAGACTGTTTTATGAATAGATAACCCAATATAATTCGTTTTATGAAATCCATTTAATTTGTTAGATATATTTTGTGAAGTTCAAGAAAATATCAAAAAATTAAAGATATGAGCTTTAGTTTTGTTGTTCAACAAAACCATTGGAAGCCAAGGCCCCTATAATAATAACTCTCGTTGCAAAAAGACTAGCCCTATTCCCATCATCCATTTGTAGGCAAAGTAATGTTACATATTTAGAAAAATATGTATACATTTTTTTACAGAAATAATTGAGATTATTAAATAAAATAGGTATAATCCACTAAATTTATCTAAAAATAAATAATTGCACGTATTAATTCATTTTAGATAAGTTTTTAATCGTCTAATATTTTCCTTGGTAGGTATTAATCATTCTTCAATTGTAGAACTGCACATTAAGGAGCAAAAACAAGGTGGTCGTTATTGATTGTGTTATTTTGTGACTACATAACAAGGTTAAAGTGAAAAATCAACGAGGAAATTTGGGAGGCGGTTATGTTCCCATGTGATGTGAAGGGTTGGGACCTACGTAGGAGGGAAGGGGTAAGTGATGCTGTCTGCCACGTGGTCAACATTGGCCCTACATGGTTGCCAACACAATTCATTATTCCAAAATTTTCACCCTCTTTCCAAATATATTATCACTTGACGGCAAGCTATGGTAGTATACTCATACATAATTCATCACTAATTAATAATGGGCTTCCCCTTCCTTGGCTAGCAAGAGTGGTATTCAGTGCGTCTAATAATAATGGAGGCTACATCAAAATTATGAACTTCCTCGTGATAAGAGAGATCCAACTGCTCTTCTTTAATGAGGAAATGTTGAATTTAAGAAAGTGTTTGTAATATTCAAATGAAGCAATAATGAAGAACGCATGGGTGATGTTCCGTTGCTACTTCTCACTAGCAGACTCTAGTCAACGCCAATTTATGTTAGGGAACCTGATTCCCATCCAAACTAAATTGACCCAAAAAATGAACTATTTGTACAACTTATTTGCACAATTAATATGGTTGTATCTCCATTTTGTGGGAAAATGTTGAACAATATAATGTTCTCAAAGTGATACTTCCTCTGGCATATAATATAAGTTATTTTTTATTTTTTTATCTGATCTAAAATATAAGTTATTTTTATATTAAAGAAAATATTAATTATTTTTTATTAATTTTACCCTTATATTTATAATGAATGAAAATGAATGGATATGAGTATGATTATCTAATTGAGAGAAAATTTATGATGATTGATAAAAGATATTTTTATCATTTGTTTTTATTTCTTTAAAAGATCAATGAAATGCAATCATTACCTTGATTCTCATGCATAACTTTAAACGACTTAAATTATGGACCGAAGACATACTAATTTGGTCATGATGTAACCAACGAAATTCTTGCATACTTTAGCACATTTAATGCATTCTAGAAATAATCACAATCATTCATTTTGGTTTATAAAGTTTAAAAGTTATATATAGTAGCAGAAGATGACTAAAATATGGCGACCAAACATAGAGTGATAATATATATATATATATATATATATATATATGTATGTATGTATATTATCCCATTTATCAATTTTTCTAACTTTAAATTAAGCTTAATATGATATGAGTTGTAATTTTCACAACATTTCATGACTATTAACTACATGTAAGAGGATTTTAAATTAAGAATTTTTATACACAATAGTTAAAAAGATTTATCATTTCTTGATAAATATATTAACCATGGTCTAGTGATTGACTCCTGCATATGTTTCAATAAGTTATGGGAGGTAGTGGATTTGACTCTCATCCCCACCCTGTCCCCTAATATACTAGCAAAAAATAAAAATAAAAATAAATTTCAAAATACTAATATGCAAGTAAAATGTCTTGATGATAATATAAAAAACATAGAAAATGTTTTAAACTTTTTTATTATATATTAGCGGGTTTCTTCTCTCATGTAATAAGAAAAATTAATTACATAATAATCATACTTAATTATCTCTTTCTTGCTCTCTCTCTCACACACACACATATAGTTTTTAAAAACTTTGGGGGCACTGCCCTCACCCTATACTCAGCTCGCCATTGGTTATATGAAAAAGTAAGAATGAGTGGTTATGAATGTTTCTAGAGCACGCATTAAATATGCTCAGAGCATGCAAGTATATTTCTCCTATAACAATATTGTGGGTTTGGATGAGACCAACACTACCTTTCAAAAAAGTGATATTGTGTATTAGTTTTGATATTAATTTATGATGAATATTTTAAGGTGCGTTTAGTTTTAAAAAATAATTTTCATTTATTATTTTTAGTTAGTGTCATACCTTTAGGACACTACTACAAGAAATGCCCGAATATCAACAATGTTATCTATGGATTTATCAAAGGTACAAGCCATCAATTTTTAAGCTGTGGACAAAATATTACCAATGGGTACGCATACCGTCGTAATTTTTGACGGGTGTACCGACAAAAAAAAATGAAAGCAGTTAATACAATTGTATTAAAGGTATCACTGAAGTTGTCAGATAAATAATATCACGACAGGATATGTTAATTTTACAAATGAATTTTTAAAAATAAAAATAATTTTTTATTAATTTTTACCATTAGGTTAATATTTTTTTAAAATATTTAATTTGAAAATATAATTTTTATCGTAATGTTTTAATAATTTTTTTAATAACCAATTGTATTGTAGCTCATCTATATAAACTATTGATTGTTTGGTATTTATTTATTTATGTTTTTATTTATATAATAATTTATTTATCAATTAAAGTGATATTAAGTAAGAAAATGATAAAAGAATAATCAAACAAACAAACTAATGAAAAAAATAAATAAAGTATTAGAATAAAATAAATACAAAGTACGACAAGCATAAAAAATATCCAAAATGAAAAAAAAAAGCTAGATAAAAACTAGCTAAACTCCTCCTCGTCGACGTCGTCTGGCATCGTCATCGTTGAACCCATCGAAGTCTGCGCCATCAACGGTGAAGAGCCCTAAAAAATAAAGGGGAGTGGCATATGGTGGAGATTCTTCTTGCCTGAGTTGGAAGATTTTGAAACCTGCATGTCCCTAAAGAAACTAGTCACATTAGCAGTGATCTTCTTCTACATCCTCTTGAATTTACTCTTTTCTTTCTTGGCCTTCTCATGCTACTATTGTATCCATGGACAACTTAAGTTGTTGAATCTCCTTGAGCTCCTGCTCCACTCCTGCTTCCCTGCTACATGCTGAAGCCTGGAGTTGTGCATGCTGCTCTGCTCTTGCCTGGATGAGATGTGCCTACTGCAAGCTCTTGGTTGAGGGCATGCACATGATCTCTCAGGGTATCATCCGGGTGGCAGACCCCATGACGGAGGATGGGGATCTCCTGCGAGGGTAGTACCATATATCATACATGTGAGCCTTATAAGGCCGCCAACCACCTGGGCCTAGATAATCTTCTCATTTGGAGGAGGAGGGATGGCATCGGCCCAGCCTCAACCACCTAGGTCTAGTACTGGGTTTGTGCCTGCTCCTAAAGCTCTATAAACTCATGTTACAAAGAAAAAAAGATAAAACACATTGTAAGCAATAATTATGACATAAATGAAAAAAAGTAATAAAAATTAAGTAGAGAGATGTCAGAATTCAAACTTACATAAGTGGTCTCAAAGCGAGGATCTACCAGACCTCTCTAGTCTCTCCTCGCTACTCACTCTTTTGGGTGTGGGTCTCCTGAAACATCTCTCTTTGGGTTGGAGGCGATTAACTCCTTTGACTGCATAGATATGCACAATAATATCATAAAAACATAGTATTTGCCACAATTCAAATGTAGTAAATTAACATTTAATAATATATTAAATGTAAAAAGATTAAAGATTTAACAGACATTTATGTGTCCTTTCCTGGGTGCTCGACCACACGTATATATGTAGCGACTCGCCTTTCAGTGAGGCCTGATTTGTCTTCCCTTGTTGGACCTATCATTGAAGGTCGGTTCGGCCCAATGGCACCGCAACTCACTTGAGGGTGGCCTCATTCAGCTACGAGCTATTCATATGGCCCTTGCGGACATCATGGAACATGTCTTGCAATTGCTTGGAGGACCTAATCCTCCAAACCCTCTTAACAACGGAATGTAAAATGTCCTTTGCATACAAAAAACTCATAACACATAAGTAATCATATAAATAATATAAATATATTTTAACAAAAGCGAATAAATCATAGAATTATCTTCCAATTAATCTTGCATTCGCTAATTTCGTATGTAAGCAAAAGAAGAAAAAAGGAAAACACTTTTCGGACAACATATTGTAAATTAGTGAGTATCCAACATAAGATCACTTCACTCCATATTATCAGCAATTCCATAATTACGTTGAAAATACTAATTGTTGATCTCCATAAGCATTACCAACTATCTTTAGGCCTTAAAGCCTCCTCGTCTCCCTTGCATATGTAATCTCGTTGCTTAATCTATTTTATTGAAAAGACTTCTCAATAGAATAAAAAGTCCACTGTTGAAATCAACATGAACTCAAGCCAATAAAACATGAAATAACTAAAATAGAAAATCAATGAATATAAGAAATATAAATATATAATGGTAAAGAAAAATTAACGAGACAACAAAAATCTATTTGATAGAAGCAGATTTTCTATAGCAATTGAAACACAATCTCACTGCATCAATATAAACAATGACTCAATCAGCAATTGAATTGAATTTGAGGATGAAAAAAGATAAATTGCATAATGAAAAAAAAGAAAACGAATAAAACAAAGAAAAAAAGAATCGCAGTAAGAGTATAAATAAAAAAATCGACTTATATAAAAAAAGAAGAAGAAATAAGTTTTATATATATATAAAGAACGTATCATATGAGATGAGTGGTTTATTATAAGAATAAGATGGGTGAATCTTGACCATTGGATTTTATATAAATTGTCAAGATTAAAATAGAAAGTTGTATGACTTTTTTAAATAAGCATATGATGAGTATTAATTATCATTAATCAACTTTCAATCATGGCCATTAATGTATGATTTTAAGGTCCAAATTTGCTCCTTTCACTCTCATAATAAACCATCATCTCATGTGATATGCTCCATATATATACACCCAAAAAATAATCAATTAGTGTCTAATATTAATGTCTATTAATGTTTATCAATACATCATCAATAGATTTTAAATGTCAAGATTGATTCTTATATAAAAAATCCTCTTATTATCAATTTGCATTCCATTTATCCCCAAATTATGCCTACATAAAATCAAATCCATTAATATCATTAAATATACATGGAGTAATGATTTTTGAATTTTAGGGAAAGTACAAACAGATATTATAGTACAATATATATTTAATATCTTTTTTTTAGCATAGATTGTAATCTTTAATTCTATATCATATGCAAAATAATTGATAATTAAAATACAAATTGAATTGAAAATATTACTTTAAATATAAAGATTGAGAAAGTGATGAGGCTAAGTAGCTCTATCAATGACATGTGTAAAAATTTTCCTAAAATAAGTTTGAATTATTACTATAATAGATAGATAATATGTCACTTAGGTAGCGTTCTTTACTCTTGGACGAGGAATAGGGCAGAGATAGAAATACAGGGCAATGTAGACAATGGAGACAAAATATAAATAATAAATATGTATATGGGTATTATCGAAAGACAAAAATATTAAATTTCTCTCTCTCTCTTGTCCTAACTGTACCTACGTTTTGAAGGTATAAAATTTTTGTATTTTTTTGTATTAAGGGAGAAATTTTTGTCTCTTATTTATCTCACCACCAAACAAGTTTGTGTTCTCTATTTCTAGAAGGCAGGAAACAAACCCTACTTAGGATACTACTAACAAATTCACTATTTAAGAGAGATAGTAAAACTAGCTAGGGATGAAAATATATTTAAACCATATAATTTTATAAGTCAAATCGCTGAATTGTAACTATCTACAATGTTAATCATTTTTGCCAACTTTTTGAAAATAAACTTCATTAAAACCATCAAACAATTCTTATATACATTGATTTCAAATTAAAACATAATCTAACAGCAGGTCTTATAAAACATTTCTTTGATAAAATGTCATTAATAGTGTAAAAGTTGTATTTGTTAACTTATACGATTCCTTTCATACACAACATACACATATATTTATGTACTTATTTAATTATATATAAAATTTTAACTCTTTTAGTTACTTTTTTAAAAGACACATATAATAATACATAATAATTAGATAACAATACAAAATTCTTTTCTACTAATATATCTAATTAAATTAGTCTCTATGGCTTACTTTTTCTGAAAAAAAAGCGAAAGAACTATATATTACTTTTCTTTTTTTACTCCATTAATTAAATATGTCAGAAAAAACTACTTAATTGCTATGTCTAAATTATTTCTTTCTCGCTCTCAACTTAACTACTTGTACTTGCTTATGATTTATTAATACGCGTGTTCACTCTTAATCCTGGAAAATCAAATATATCTGAATACTTCTGAAGCAAATTTACCATAAATATGGTTACTTTTGTTAGAATAAACTTTTGGTTAACTTGGCATCCATGATTATACATTCATACAGAAGATTTGATAACATGTGTATATACTTATGGAAATTAGTACTATATTTTTTCCCCACCCTTTCTCTTTAATTACACTTATAGAAATAATATATATTTAGAGAACCAAACTCGTCCCTTTCTTTAACAGTCGCTAATGAGATAACATCGGATTCTTCTTTGGAGCAGAGTCTTCTGAATACTAGGAATAATATCTCTCCTGAATAGGGCACAATATCTGTTTATAACAGTGTCTATGGATCTTAAATGTGCTTAACCATGTGGATGACATGCCAACACGTATAATTTATGTATGAAAGATGCATATTAATAGCTCAACTTGCCTAATCTTGCTGGTATCCAAGGTAAATTTTCATGTATGCGTGGATAAGGGATCTCAAATATTTTCCTTCACGTGAAGTGAAGCTAAGGGGTCCAAATCAAATTAAACTTGAGTGCTAACTAATTCAGAATTGAGTAGACAGAAAAAGAAATTAAAATTAATATATATATATATATATAATTATGATTTTTTTCTTCTTACTTCGAATGCCATTCTTACATGATTATCTATTTACATCACAATTTTTTAATTGACTTTAAATCAACTTAAACTCAATTGCATGTGAATAGAAAACTATAAAATATAATTATCAATAATAATAGTTGTTACTATCCCATACTCGGACACCGGAGCTTGGTTGTAGACCAGGTCCTAGGACCTCCTGAGTACCCTGACAAGCAACATGGAGCTAAGATACGATCATGCCAGGTGCAGGACCTCAGAGGGCAACACCCTGGAGTCATCTTGGGGTGTGAAACGGGCTCCTGAACCCCAAGTCCAAAAGGAGTGCGAAGCAAACACATGTTGACGCGTACCTTGACAAATCTTTTAGAAGGATTCCCTAACGATATTTCATGCCATTTGTATAATCAGACTGTCCTAAATTGTCAGGCATGGCTTTGATTTTTCAAAGTTACTATACATGCATAGTAACTTGCATAGTAATTCCATCTAAATCACGAGAGTTACTATGTAAGTCACGTGCATGCACAGTAACTACACATGTGATCCTCCACCGAAAGCGGAAGTCACGAGAAGTTCCTGTGCGTGCATAGTAACATGCACGGTAACCTCAAAAAAACTCTATAAATAGCCGAGGCTTTCAACGGAGAAAGCATCCAGCTGAGAGGTCCTCAGCATTAGTAGAAGAAGAAGTAGAGTAAGCTTCTTGTAGTGAGAGAAAAATAGAGAGTGTATGTAAGAAAATTTCAAGAGTGTAGTGTGAGTATACATGGGGGTTTTGGGTATATTCTAGATCTCTAATACTACAAATTGTAGTAGAAGAGTCTCACTGAGGATACACTATATTGTAATTACTCTTTAAATATAGTGGATATTTGTCGGAGTTTGGCCTGATTTTTCCCTCAAAATTACAGGAGGGTTTTCCACGTAAAATATTGGTGTGCAGTTCTCTTGATCTATCTTGTTGGAGTGAAGCGGGTCCCACTGTATAGTACTATTTATAATAGTGACGTGGGTCCCGCTGAGCAATATCAACACGGTTTTATTTGGTACATTCACGTGAATAGTGACACGTGGGTCCATTAATTACTATTCACAGTGCTTCATTTTTCTCTTCAATTTGGGCGCGCTCGCTCACATCCATAAAGTGTTTATTACACTTGGGGTGTACCTATCTCTAATCTAGATCCGATATCTCCTAACAAGTGGTATCAGAGCTTTGGTACCGTGGGATTTATTCTTAGTATGCTCTATGGTAGGCTTAGTGATCTTCCACATCAAAGAATTTCTCCTTGGTACTTGAAGAGCCACTTGGTGTTAGATCGAAGATGTCAGTGCCAAAATTTGAAGTAGAGAAGTTTGACGGGTCCAACGACTTCAAGCTATGGAAGCTGAAGTTCAGGCATTGCTAAATCAACAAGGTGTTGCAAAGGCGTTGGAGGGCAAAGAAAAATTGCCGGAGTCATTACCTGATGACAAGAAGGAGGAGATGATGGCCAAAGCATTGAGTACAATCCAGTTGAGTCTTGCGGACAATGTTCTGAGAAGTCATGGAAGAAGAAACCGTTGATTCACTATGGAAGGCTTTGGAAGAAAAATATTCCGTAAAGACATTGTCCAACAAGCTTTATCAGAGGAAGCGACTGTACACGTTCAAATATTTAGGAGGAAAATCAATGCAAGAGCATATAGACGACTTCAACAGAATGATCTCTGATGTTGGAGGCTGGAATTAAAGTAGAAGATGTTGATCAAGCTATGATCTTGTTGACTTCACTACCTTCGTCTTATGATAATTTCTGTGATACCATACTTTATGGTAGATCCAATATCTCAGTGAAAATGTCAAAGAATCACTGATGATAAAGGAGCATTAGAAGTTAGTATCCGACCAGTGTCGAAGGTCTTGTAGATGGGTTGTTCGTGACGAGAGGACGTAGTCAAGAAAGAGGATCAGAAAGCAAAAGCAAGAGAAGATCAAAGTCAGAAAGCATAAGTCTGTAAAATGCTTTCATTGTCACCAGACGACATATCAGAAGAAATTGCCAAAAAGAAAGGAGAAATTAGGAAATTCTGCCAACATAACAATTGAAAGTTCTAATGATAGTGATGCTAATCCTGGTACGGCCTTGACAGTATTCACAGGTGATCCAGAAACCAATGGATCCTGATTCTGGTGCATCTTTTCACATGACACCTAATCGAAACTTTTTCTCATCCTATAAAAAGCGGGAGGGAAAAGTTAGATTGGGAGATAATAGAATTATTCCAATTGCTGGTGAAGGAGATGTGCAAGTAAATTTGGATGATGGTACTAAAAGGACGTTTCAAGCATGGCATGTCCGAAGCTGGGTAGAAACCTGATCTCGTTGAGTGCCCTAGATAATCGGGGGTACAAGTTCACTGGAGAGGGTGGTTTCTTGAAGGTAATCAAAGGCTCAATGGTGGTATTGAAAGGAAAGCAGGGAATCTATATCCTTGGGAAGCACGGTGGATGAAACTGCTATTCTATCCTCTGAAAGAAATGATGATGCTACACGATTGTGGCACATGCGGCTTGGTCATATGAGTGAGAAAGGAATGACCATACTTGCTGGGAGAGGCTTGTTGAAAGGCCTAAAGAATTGCAAACTTGGTTTCTGTGAAAATGTGTATTTGGAAAGCGAAACGAGTGAAGTTTGGTTCTGGTAAACACAAAGGCAAGGAAATCCTGGAGTATGTCCACTGGATGTTTGGGTCCAGCCCTGTTAACTCTTTAGGTGGAGCTCGCTATTTTCTTACTCTAATAGATGATTATTCTAGGAAAGTCTGGATTTATTTCTTGAAGAAAAAGAAGAGGTGTTCGACAAATTCAAGCAATGGAAGGCCATGGTCGAGAGCAAACCGGCGGTCACAGAGGTAGAACTGACAATGGCGAGAGTTTTGCAGTAAAGAATTTGTAGAGTTCTGTGAGAAATGCTGGTATAGTGAGGCACCATCCTGGACCAGGAACACCACAGCAAAATGGAGTTGCAGAACGGATGAACAGAACACTTCTGGAGCGTGCAAGATGCATGCGAATCAATGCTGCACTTCCCAAATCTTTTTGGGCTGAGGCGGTCAATACAACTGTATACCTGGTAAATAGATCTCCATCAACTGCTATTGATCTGAAGATTCCACAAGAGGTATGGTCCGTCGACCTGTAAACTATTCTGATTTGAAGATATTTGGTTGTCCTGTATGCCCATGTGAGTGATGGTAAACTTGAGGCGAGGGCAAGAAGGTGTATATTTCTAGGGTATGCACGAGGGGTGAAAGGCTACAGACTGGTGTAGAGAAGGCAATTTCACCAAAAATCATTGTCGGAGAGATGTCACTTTTGACGAGGCGACAATGCTAAATCAGAAGAAGGAATCTAACCTAGATGAGGCAGACAGATCATGGTGCTAAGAAGGGTGGAGCTAAGATTGACTGTGGGAAGGTGAAGCAAGAAAATGATGTAATGAATTAGCCAAGTACTTCAGGTATTGCTCAACCTGAAGTAGAACAACAAGATAAACCTGATTATGAGGAGACTGGTGAACAAACAGAGAAGCGAGCCATACAGTATTGCTAGGAGAGAAAGACGAGAAATTCAGAAACCAAAAAGGTATCTGGATTCTCCTGCCTGTGCACTCGACTCATTAGATGCAGATCCTATAGCCTTTGCATTGGCTATGGCGGATGGTGTAGTTGGAGATGAACCATGTACCTACCGTGATGCAGTAGAGAGTAAAGAGTCGAATCAATGGTTGATAGCAATGAATGAGGAGATTGAATCTCTTCAGAAAATCAGACATGGGAGCTGGTACAACTTCCAAAGGGGAAAAGAGTAGTTGGCTGTAAATGGGTCTACAAAAAGAAAGAAGGAATTCCTGGCATTGAGCCTCCAAGGTTCAAGGCGAGACTAGTAGCAAAGGGTTATACTCAGAAGGAGGGTGTTGACTTCCATGAAGTATTCTCTCCTGTGGTGAAGCATAGCTCTATTCGGATCCTATTAGCTATTGTGAGTACGTTTGACTTGGAAGCTGGAACAGCTTGATGTGAAGACGGCGTTCTTACATGGTGAGCTAGAGGAGCAGATCTACATGAGTCAACAGAGGGGTTCGTAGTTTCTGGTAAGGAGAACCATGTTTGCCTATTGAAGAAGTCATTATACGGCTTAAAGCAATCCCGAGGCAATGGTACAAAAGGTTTGATGCATTTATGATTGGTCCTGGATATAGTAGAAGCCAATATGATAATTGCATCTACTCTAAAGAGCTTCCAGATGGTTCGCGGATTTCTGTTGTTGTATGTAGATGATATGCTAATTGCAGCTCGCAACAAGGCTGAAATTAGTATGTTGAAAACTCAGTTGGGAAAAGAGTTCGAGATGAAAGACTTGGGTGAGGCAAGGAAAATTCTTGGAATGGAGATTCAGGGAGCGGTATTGTGGAGGTTGTGCTTAACACAACAAAACTACATTATGAAAGTGCTACAACGCTTCAATATGCATCAGGCCAAACCAGTTGGCACTCCATTGGCTGCACATTTTAAGTTATCTTCAAAGGAATGTCCGAACTGAGGAAGAGGTGGAGCATATGTCTCGTATACCTTACTCTAGTGCAGTTGGAGGTCTCATGTATGCTATGGTGTGCACTAGACAGATCTTTCACATGCAGTGAGTGTGGTAAGCAAATTTATGAGCAAACCTGGAAAGGCACACTGGGAAGCTGTGAAATGGATCATGCGGTACTTGAGAGGTTCTCCGATGTCTGTTTGGTGTTTGAAGGTCAGAAGAATCGTGGAGTTGTGGGATATGTAGATTCTGATTATGCAGGTGACTTGGATAAAAGGAGGTCATTGACAGGCTATATCTTTACAGTCTTTGGATGTACTATTAGCTGGAAGGCGACATTGCAATCTCCAGTGGCATTGTCAACTCCTGAAGCTGAGTATATGGCATTGACTGAGGCTGTAAAAGAAAGCATTTGGGTGCACGGTCTTTTGGATAGTTTTGGGTTGAATCAAAATGTACCAGTTGTACATTGTGATAGTCAAAGTGCCATTCATTTGGCTAAAAACCCAGTCTATCATGAAAGGACTAAGCATATTGATGTTAGACTTCATTTTGTCAGAAAGTATTAACAAAGGTGCAGTTGGAAGTTAGAAGATAGCCACAGCTAGAACCCAGGAGACATGATGACAAAACCATTGCCGATTGACAAGTTTAAGCATTGCTTGGACTTGGTCAATATTTGCAGAGGTTGAAGGCTGTTGAAAAATACAAGCCAAGGTGGAGAATTGTCAGGGTGGCTTTGATTTTTCAAAGTTACTATGCATGCATAGTAACTTGCATAGTAATTCCATCGAAATCACGAGAGTTACTATGTAAGTCACTGTATGCAGGTACTCACATGTGATCCTCCAAAAGCAGGAGTCACGAGAAGTTACTGTGCGTGCATAGTAACATGCAGGAACCTCAAAAAAACTCTATAAATAGGAGGCTTTCAACGGAGAAGCATCCAGCTCGAAGCAGTCCTAGCATTAGTAGAAGAAGAAGTAGAGTAAGCTTCTTGTAGTGAGAGAAAAATAGAGAGTGTATGTAAGAAAATTTCAAGAGTGTAGTGTGAGTATACTGGGGGTTTTGGGTATATTCTAGATCTCTGTAATACTACAAATTGTAGTAGAAGAGAGTCTAACTGGGGATACACTATATTGTAATTACTCTTTAAATATAGTGGATATTTGTCGGAGTTTGGCCGTGATTTTTCTCAAAATTACAGAAGGTTTTCCACGTTAAAATATTGGTGTGCAGTTCTTGATCTATTTTGTTGGAGTGAAGCGGGTCCCACTATATAGTACTATTTATAATAGTGACGTGGGTCCCGCTGAGCAATATCAACACGGTTTTATTGTGGTACTATTCACGTGAATAGTGACACGTGGGTCCCTTGATTACTGTTCACAGTGCTTCATTTTTCCATCTCTTCAATTTGGCGCGCTTCCGCTCACATCCATAAAGTGTTTATTACACTTGGGGTGTACCTATCTCTAATTCTCATTCCGATATCTCCTAACAAAATCACCTATTTTAGACGTATTTAGACGGTATAAATAGAAAATAGAAAGTTTATCATTGGTAAGTCATTCATTCCAATTGTTTATTTTCCTTTTCGCAACTCTTATTGACTTGGGCGTTAGAGTTCCTTTCAGGTACCCACCCCTGGTGCTTGGAACACCGTGAAGAAGGAGGAAGCAACCAACATCGCCATCGATTGTACAACCGGAGAAGACCTTACTGTTACAATCCGTAACAATAGTAATAATAACAATAATAAGGTTTCAATATATACACATGCAAGTGATAATATATACTCCAAAGTTCTCTTCAGATTCCATAATACCTCACAGAAGCACGAAAGCACGTGCCATTCGCCACCCCCCCCCACCCACCCCAAAAGTTGTTGTGCCTTCAAGTGGATGACTTATTCATTCGACAAGCCATAATGTCTGTCCGCAGAATGCACATCACATGAGAGCGCTAAGCTAATGTGTTTTGACTGATCTTATACAAATCGCGTGGCCCATTACCAATGACTGAAAATCGATCAATAGAATCAACTAATGGCATGACATTGGTACAAACGAACTAATCCAAATTTAGTCTGCCCTACAAAGAAATATGGTGTCATCTATTCTCCATTAATTTGCTGATGAATAGTTGATAACTTAGGTGCTGGGCTATAAATCTTCAACATAATCAAAGAACTTATAATATTAGAATATAAAATCATTCCTGTAGGTGTCTTGATCAATAGAAGTTTTAGGGAGAGATGATTTGTTACGATGATTAATAACTTTATCTTAAAAAACCTTAATTATTTATCCATGTAATTGTATATATTGGTTATTGTATTTTATTCGATCATTAGCTACACTGAAGTACATTAAATTAAACCCCTCAAACTCTAACTTGGTAAGCGCATATATATGATGAAAGGGAAATCGATATTATATGCATGATGATGCATCCTCCTTATTCGTGATAGCTAGAGTTTCCCAAGCATTAGATAGATATATAGGTACGCGCGCTAAAGTCCAGCTATACTGCATCATCGATCTTTGATGTTGTACTCAATGCCCAACAATTTATTTTGATTCAGATAAACGGAGTTGAATTTGAAGAAATATGAACAAGGTTAAATGTACGTGCTTTTGTTTTACTAAAAAAGTTTAGATGGAGATAACGATATCCCATTAGCAAGATTATCATATTTGTGAGTTTAAATAGACTCTAAAGTCATGGTAAATTTGAATAAATTAAATTTGGCTTGTAAACCCACAAGAGTTTATATATTTTAAAAATATTGCTTAAAAAATATATCTTTGTTATTGAGTATAATTAAATAAAATTTTATGATTAATATTGAAGGATTTTAAACTTATAATAGTATAAATGAAAGAAATACCATAAAATATTCTCCAATAAATGTCTTAACTTTTATATCATACTTTATTCCATGTTTTTATTATTTTGTAACAAACAACAATACTCAAATAATAATAAATAGACAAAATAAGCTAAATAAAATACATAAGTATTGCATAAGATAAACAAGTATGACAAATAATTTACATTAGATTAGCAAAATTAAGCATAAATTTAAACTCACAAGCTCATTAGTAGACTCGAAAGTTTATCAATTTTGTTAGAATTTACTTAAACTCATATGAGTTTGATCAAAGAGAATTTATGCATGAGTTAAGTTGAAAGCTTATAAACCATGCTGGTCGGAGAAGACCTCAACTTTAACTAACTATGCCCACGCACCATCGTGGGCAAACATATGGGTTTAATTATGATCATGAAACTGATTTGTTTGAATATATTATATAATCTTATAAAGTTGAACTTAATTTTATATGATGATTTGAGATTCTTAATTAATTAGCTTTTGTCAAAAGCCGAATGTCGAGAAAAAGTGTATGCATGACCATAACAAAGACACACTCTAACGAAAAGCAAAAAATATCTATTAAGAAAAAGTAAACAAAAATTATTAAACTAAGTTTAAATTAATCAAACTTTACATTAGGTGAATATGGCCAGGAGTACAACCTAAGACAGACATGCTCCCTGGCCTTTCAAGCTTCATAAGGATTGATACATTGTATTTGGCTATTCTCCTACAAAGCTCCAATTATAATTGTTAGTTCATGATTCTAAACATACACCTGACCTTTCTCCTATTTCTTTAATTTTTCCCATTTGGTCTTCTCCATAAAATCACATGCATCAACTTCCAATATTGTCTATCATGCACCCAATTAGAAGCCCTCAATCATTAACTTAGATCCCTTTATATTATTTAATTTATCAGTGTTTTAAAAAAATGCTTGAGAGGGAAATCAAGGACTCAATGCATGGCCCTCAACTAATGAAGGATACCCATCTGAAACTCATAAGAATTGGCCTGATCGATGACCCCATAAAGTTGTTTCTATTATCAGTTGGCTAAAGGCTCGTCTTGTTTGGTGAACCAGTAGGTGTTATCATACAGAGGCAAAGAAAATTATATATGCGAGAAGATGCTCAAAGTTAACTAAGTTCAATGATTATTCAATGAGTTATTTCAGTTAGAAACCACCTGTATCGGGCGCAGACAATATACAAAATGAAATTAACAAAAGAGTAAAAAAAAAAAAATTGTTGGCACCACTCAAACGAATTTTTATTTATATCCATGTGTATGCAAGAATCAACAAAAGCGAAAGATAAATTATGATAAGGACGGTTTGCTTATATAATAGCTATTTTCTGATGATAACCCATCACACAGGCTATTTAAAATATTAAAATTTGTATTGTAATGTCTCTCATATATGATAAATTGATTCTCTATACTGACCCCGCCCCATCCCTTCATGTTGAACTACTCTCTTAAATTGGCAGAAACCTAGTGCTATAATTTGAATATATGTTGGCATGTAGCGCCCGCGCCCCAATCTATTATATATAGGCTACAAAACCATACATATGTTTTTTTCTTTCGGAACCGAGAAATAAAATAATAACTTTCAACTTAAATTAGTCATCCAAGCAGTTTCACTATATCAAATTAGACATCAGAGTTAGTCCAAATATTAGCCTCCTAAAAAAACACTAACTAGTGTCTCACTATACCATATTTGACTTTTAGAAACATTTATTAATAAAAAATGTTAAAATATTTTGAGGACTAAATATGATGTTCCACAATTCTTTCGAGCTAGGATATAAGCTAAGTTGACATCTTTTTGTTTTGGTCTTGAAGTTGTTGCACCACTAGGAGGAATTGATTTACTTGATGGAGTGAGATTGTGGCTGTTGTCCGACAAGATTTGGTGGAATGGAATAGAGTTTGTGTTACGGTTGCAAGTTATTGCAATGGAAGGGTACGTTGGTTTTACCGAGCCCAATAGCCGAAGCTAATGCTCTAACATGTTCGCATGAGGTCAAGCAGATCCATATATGTCTGAACTCTTGACGGCACTGATGATGCGAGATATGCAAAGGGCTCCGACACACAAGTTAGTGATAATATTTTATGGATATTCTGAAATGGTTGTATTACTTTCCTAGATCAAAGACAAAGAGGGTCATGTGTAGTTGAAATCGGGAGGGAGGGCTAGTTGTTATAAGTTTGGTGATCTTGTTCCTAGTATCTCCGGTAGTTCATAAAGTAAAGGGAGCATTCAAATCCAAATGTGCGCAATATACTCCCTTTTCAATTTGGCAGATTCTCACAGTACAATTGCTTTTAACCACATTTTATAAATGTGGTTAAATATAAAACAATACAGCTAAACAATCTATGCCCTCCTCTCTACTTACCCTCACTCCCCAACCTCCGCCACACCTCTCCTTCCTCCAACAACCTCTCCCCATCACTACTATTTTGTGAGCCAAACCCCAACTCAAATAATCAAATTTCAAACCCAACCAACAAATAAAACAACGAAAGCCTCACAATTCAGAATTTACTTTAAAAAAAAAAACAATTGCAAGAAACTTCATGTTCCATAAACCCTAAAATTCACATCATCATCATCAATTAAAGAACTCCACTAATCACAAGGAAAAGAAAGTACAAACCTGACAATCCAATTCGAAGAGCAATTGTGCATCCTCGGCCTCGTGCATGGTCACCTTGTCCTCCATGGCCATAAAGAACTTGTCCGTCGCAGAGTTGAACCTCATGAGGCTACCCTCCATGTCGAGACGTGGGAAGCTCCTCCGCCATGGACGAGGTTGATGATGGCGAGAACTCGTCACGACCAACTGAGAGCGTGAGCTTGTTCGGAGTGGTGGAGGGCGAGGTTGTTGACGGACGATGAGATGGATGGGAAGGTCTTGAGAAGGACAAAGGAGAGGGAGCCATTGGTCTGACGGAGAGGAGGTTAGGGGAATGCATGGGAGGGAGGGAGGGGCGTAGAAGGAGAGGGCGGTGACGGTGAGTGGTGGTGAAGGAAGCCAAGAGGAGGGAGGAGGAAAAGGTAGTAGATGGATAGTGTCGTCTCCTGCCAAAGGCCAACGAGCCAGAAGACGACGACACACTTGATGAGGGAGAGGTAGGATGGATAGGAGAAGAGAGAGGCAGAGGCTATGATTGTGTTTAATTAGCTACATCTTCTAATTTGTGTAACCACATTTATGAAATGTGGCTAAAAGCAACCGCACCTAACACCCAGGCTACCACCAAAAGCATTGACCATCAATTGTATTGTAGCAAGGACCTTCCAATTTTAGTACTAAAGTCTTTTACTTTTTTATTTTATTTTAATTTTTGTACTAAAGTGGTAAAGTTATTGAAGATTTCTTTTTGGCATCAGCATCATATGGGCGCCCAAGCTTACAAGCCCAAGAAATATTACAAACCATATTTAATTATAAATTTGAACTAAATGTCATCATATAAAATGTTTATTTTTAATTATAATTATTATTAATATATAGTAAATTTTACTATATAAATTGAAAATCATATTAAATATTTTTTATTTCAATATTTTTAAAAATATTTTTTATTTAAATATTTTATATGATATTAAATAATTAATTTCATATTGAATATTAATTATTATTAAAATTTTTGTTTCAAAATAAATATATATTTATTTATGTAATTTTATTATTTCCATTTATAAATATTTATTTATTCAATAATTACGTTTATAACAATAAAATGTACAAATATGAAAGATTGAAAAAAATATATTATGCATTAAAATCTAGGCTTTATCCAACCACTCTATAATTGATCAAGTTATGCATCAAAATGGTGGATAAAGAGATTTAGCAATAAACTTATAAAATACATCGTTGCACTAATTAAGCACATAAAGAGATAATGTATTAAAACAGAATTTTTTTTAACAAAATTGAAACAAAAATAAAACAGTGCTTTTTATACCAAAACAACTTGGATACTTTTTACTGCCCAGAAGAACAGAAAAAACAGAAAAAAGTAAAGAAAGCAAATACAAACAAATAGGGAGAACAAACGAAAGGGATATGATCCAAAAAACATGAGTTTCATTAGGTGAAAAACATACAAAACCAAAAAGAACTTTAGATTTTAACAAAGAGAGAAAAGAAACCGAAGGACAACGACCCAAAATCTTTCAGTTTGTGGTTCAACAAAGTAAAAAAAAAAGAGACCAAAACGATTCAGTCCAGGAAAAAGAAAAACCAAGCCATAAAAACAAAAAAAAGGGTTCAGCAGTGAAACTGCCCAAACTAAAACTAAAAGAGGGGCTAGTGTGGCCTCAGATCCGGACTAGTGGGCTCTTTGGGCCTTGTTGTTTGCAGCTTGGGGCTACTTGTTTTGATGTTTATGTTTTCCCCTTGTTAGGCTGGTTGTTTGGGTTTTGTTCCTGCTTTAATGGAATCACCTTTGACTAAAAACCATAAATAAACAAGTAAAAACTAAAAACATCAAATTAATGAAAGCACTTCCGGTTACACAACATACAAACCACACTTCGCATTTAATTCACATTTCACTCACGTTTGACATTTTGTTTTTTGAATTGGCGAACCAAGAAGACTAACTTTTTACTTCCCAAATATAGATCTTGAAAAGTAAAGGTTTGATATTCAAACTCTTGTATTTGTCGATGAAAATCTAATTTAAAGCAATTTGACCTCTTAAGCAAATGATATTATCGATTATTTGTTATCAACATAAACTATCAAAATCAAAACGTTAAACTAAAGTTAACTCTTAAACTCTTATGGTTTACGATCTTACCATTTAAAAAAGAGTTTATTTAAACTTTGAGTTTAATAACCTCATAAAAGTGCATTATTATTAAATTATCAAGTTAACTCTTAAATCCTTAGAGTTTGGTCTTCCATATAAAAAAGTTTATTAAATTCTCGTGATAATCTTTGTCAAAATTTGCTATGAACACACACACACACTCAAGACGCCTAAAAGTCAGGTAAAAAGCACCATATAAAAGAGTAGGTGACTTAAAAAAAAGGAAACAAGAGAAAATACAAATTGCAATTACAACTTACATACAGAGGAAGTAGGACTAAGTAAATAATATAATCCTCAAAACAAGGATCATGAACAACTATGATCCTTATTTAGGCTGGGCATGGTGCGATTAAAATGAAAAATTGAACTAAATTGATGTAAATTGGATTTATAATTTAAAGAACCGAACCAAATTGGTGTTCACATGCGCGAACCGGTTTTAAACCAAATTAAAATTGGTTCATTACCGATTTGAATCGGAACCTTTAAAAAAAAAATTGCGCACATTTAAGTTGTTACTAAACCACCGTTCCCTCTCATAACTCGCTAGTCCTTCATCAACTTTTCATGCCTCCCATGTGCACAAAACCAAAAATTTTGTTTTCTCAATCATAACTTCTATTTTGGCTTTCTCCATTTCATGTGTGTTTGCCTTTTCTCAACAGCAAGCACACTATTTTAGGGAGAGAAATTTAAAGAGGGAGAAATTATGAAAACTTAGAGTGAGAAAAAGTGGTACGAGGAAAAGTGATGTTGTTTGTTTTGGTATTTTATTTTTAGAAAAAGTGTCACACTTTAGATAAAAGTGATTCTAATGGAAGTAAAAAATATTAGCTTTTATTTTTACTTCTCATATTAATTTTTTTAAACTTACTTTTAACATCTTATTCAAAGATAAATCAACTTTTTTAAAATTAATTATTTTAAAATTAATTCCTTCAATATTAATTGTTTCAAAAGTAATTTTATCAAAATCTAAATTAAATGGACCCGAGTTCTCTTTCTTGCACAAGTTTGTGCAGAGGAGCTTTGTCGAGCCACGTAGCTCACCTGCGATTAGTCTTTACTATTCCTGTTATTGAAAATCAATAATGGATACAAACAAACGGTTTGGTTATATGAGGCGGACCAACTTGTTTTTCAGTTTTTTAAATTGCTCCAAATTGAATAATATACCCTAGTTTGGTTTAAAATCCATTTTTTAAAATCCAATTTTTTAAGTTGTGGTTCAGTTACATAATCGCATAGCTTTCATAATCAGGCGGGATTAGATCAAAAACCTATGAACCGGCCTCCAAGAAAATTTTGAAATTACTTAAAAATTCCAATGGTCGGATTCAAACCCCTTTCATAAGGGAAGGGATGTGCACCTCTTGCCATTAAGCTAATTCCAATTGTTCATTATTTTTACATATTATATATTTAGTTTCATTAAATTATATTTTTATACTAATTTAATTATATCCTGTTCAACTAGTGATCCACTAATTGAATTGATCAACTAGTACTTTAATTGAGTTAATTATCGGTCAAGTCTAAAAATTATGCATAATTGGTTTAGTTAAGTTTTTTTTTTCTTTTGGATTAAAATCAATTTAGTCCCTCTGATTTATAGCAAGGGATAAATTATTTCTCAAATTTGAAAAATCATCGTCCTCAAATTTCATAAATAGGGCAAGTTTAATTTCTCTCAAATTCTCATCTAAGCCATTAATGGGACATATCTTATTAACTTGTTTATGTATCCTGTTAATTTTCACGGTATGTCCTAACTTGCCCCACTCCTCTAAATGAGGTCATTTAATCCTTTTTTTTTTCTTCTCTTTTGTCATAGCTCTCTCTAGAAGAAATATTTTGACTCAAAGTTGTCTTTTATTTTGTGGAGAACAAAGGTTTCTAAGGTTCTTATCTTTCTTTTGCTCTCATAAGAAAGATGTCACAACAAGGTAGAGAAAGTGACGGCACGTGAGGATTTGGATCCCCATGAAAGCCTCTATTAACGTGACGTCTAATATACATAAATAAATCAAATATCTTAAAATATCTCAAGTTTAACTAAATTTCATAATTATGAAAATGTTTACAATCATAAATACTAAACATAAAACTGCATAAAATTCATAATCTGGGTCAAAGCTAAATATAATAAATGACTGAAATTCTAAAATAGTCAAAATAATATAGTGTATGTCTAGGATCTGCCTATACAATTATTGGAGCACTACTAAAGTGACATAACCAATAGTAAACTCCGCTCCAAAGCGAAACTTACCAAAGAAGCTCTCGCACCTATTAAAGGATCTATGTACAACTTGACCTATCGCTGTCTATCTAAGGGAGAAAAAGAGAGGTGAGTTCATCAAAACTCAATGAGTGAGCCTACACTCATAACCCACATGGGATAACAATAATTATACATAACATATACATATAACTAATGTAAAATATTTTTATATATAATTACATATAACTGTCCTGAAAATTCTAATTTAACTAGATTCATGACAAAAATTAGTAGAGAAATAGGAGATGTTTTATACATAAATAACTAGCTGAAGCTGAACCTGAGCCAATGGCTAACCTGATGGGTATTAACTAGGTCCCATAAATGGACACCACATGGATTCTTTATGTGGGTGAGCTAGTTCTAGCGGACCACTTGGTACCAAGGTTAACGATTAATCCTCCAACCATTAACTCATTGTTCTCTTTTCTCACTAATTACTATAAAATAACTTGTACATAAACTGAATAAATCGTAAAACTGAATTCATATAATTCTAACAATCTAACTTTAGCATAATTGAGGTTCTAAAATCATGCCTAAGGGATCACCAACTTGTAGACATAGTGATTTCAGAACCTCCAGAGTATGTATCTAACAATTGTTATGAATCATACTTTGTTCCACACTTTCAATAAATCATATATGATGTTCTAAAATCTTAATAGGAAATTCATAGTTATCCAAATATGATAATCAATACTTCTCCTGTAAACATTAAATTGAGGTCTCATGATTTCTATAACTGAAAAAAGATATTTCATAACATGCAAGATATCAAATATGGTCCCATGAGCTTTCTAAAATAAGGTTTTTATGATAATTGTGAAAAATAATAATTTTTCTGAAATTTTGGCATAATCCGTGAAAGCATGTATTTAACATAAGTCATTCTAGAATTTCATAAACAATTTAAATAATAATGAGAAAATACTAATAATGACCAAAAGTATCGTTATGAGCTTAAACCCACTTCCTGTTGGTAGCCAGGAGTGTTTCGATTAACAACTTGACTCAGAAGAACTAATGACACGGTCACGGAAGAGATTTAATAGGAGAAAGTTGAAAGAAACCATGCTTTTTTCTCTAGGAAAAATCCTTAAGCGGTTAGGGTATTTAGAAAAATATTTTAGAGTATTATGATATACCTAATATATATTAGTGGACAACAAGAACGAAACTCAACGTCCCAACATGCATGTGTCCTTCAGGCTTTCATGTATATATATATAGAAAAAAAATAATATTTAAAAAGTATCGTGCGACACGTTTTAATAATATGAAAACGATCATACGTTAAATATTATTAAAACGATCTATCATGCAATGCGTTGTCGGAAAATAATATTATTAAAACGATAATACGTTATAATATTATTAAATCTTTAACGTTTGCACGCGTGTATTAATATTAAAACGATAATTCGTTATAATATTATTAATTTTAACGCCATGCAACGCGTATAACGCATATAATAATATTAAAATGATAATACGTTAAAATATTATTAAATGATAACGTCATGTAATTCGTATAATAATATTAAAACAATAATACGTTAATATTATTAAAGATTGTTCGTGCAACAATTTTTATAATAAAATAATATTAAAATATTTATCAATTAATAATAATAATAATAATAATAATAATAATAATAATTCAGATATTAATAAATTTCATATTTGGGGTATTACAAAAAATTTCTTGGAAGTTTTTATATTTCTCCTCTCAAAAGACATGGATGGTACAATACTCTATTCTCTAAATGCTAGACATGAGGCAAGTTAGCACCCACCTGAAAATTAACAATACATATAAATAAATTAATAGAACACTAGACACTTATGTTAACGACTCAAATGATAATTTGACAAATGGACTAACTTTTTCTTATTTTTTAAATTTGTGGACCAAAATAAAACTTTTCAAATTTGAGAAACTAATTTGTCCTTATTTATGAAGTTTGTCCCTTGCTATAAATTTGAGGGACTAAATTGATATTTTAGTTTTTTTTTTGTTAACACGCCTTCCGTTTCCGCTCCTAAAAACAAAGGATTATTACTTCTACCCTCCTCTAACACTTTGTATAACTATAGTTTTTATTTGAGTAAACCATCAAGTTGGTTCCTGACAATTTTAGCATAAGACAAGTTGGTCCATAAAAATTAGAAAGTGTCAATTTGGTTCTTAACAATGTCAAAAGTTGGACACTTAGTGGTCCCTATATGGAAAAAATTAACGGTATTAGTGACAATTTCATTACCGAATAAATTGGTCCCTAACATTATTTACACAAAAAACAAAACCATCCTCATCCCCATCAGTGAGTTAATGCTCACTTTTTTTCTTCTTGAGACTATATACACAAATCATTTAATTCTTGAAATTCAAAATCTAATTAATTACTCCCTCCATTTTATAATAATTATCAAAAATCAAACAATACACATGTCAAGGAAAATAAAAAATATTTGGTAAATATAAAAGTTATATGAATTGTCAAAACTATTATTGTCCAGTCATTATTATTCATCTTGATAAATATATTAAATATTTAACTAATGCATTATATTAAGGGTACAAATAGAAGGAAAAAAATTAATGCTATTAAGATATTATGAGTGGAAAGATATTCTAAAATAACAAAAGGTCAAAAATCAACAGTTATTATAAAACGAAAGCAATAGTTTATGTGGAGTGATTATTATTATTCCCTTTTGTCTATTGTCATTTTCAAGTCACTTGTGACTTGTCTAATTGTCCTAAAATACCCCTTTTCTTCCATAATTAAATTAATAATCTATTGTTCCTTTAATATTAATTAAACTTAAAATGTATTAATATTTTAAATTTTTTTAGATATTTTTTATTTGTGCTTATGTGATATTCTAATTTATGAAGAAAGTTTTATTTTTTACTACTTTTCTCATGTAGCATATAAAATTTAATTTTTCATATAATTCAAAACCAAAAAAATATAATTGTGTCACAAATTGATGTCAAAATTTTATTAGGACCACATTGATATCAAAATTAAAAATATTGATGTAAAAATATTTATCAAATCAAATTGTTGCCAAATTAAAAATGTTAGGATCAAAAAATCATTTACTCTTATTTTTTGTGCATATTACATTAATAATAATATAAGTAAGGTTTTTGCATTGGTTCCCTTTATGTAATCAAGAGTTATGATATGATCTTTGATTTGATAGATTTAAAAAATTTGGATTAATGGGATACATAATTCATTCTTAGTTACAAATAATTAAAAAATACTGATATAATTAAATTTTATAAAGTTACCAAAAACTTCATTAATTAAGTTTTATGCATGCAATGGAATATATACACATGAAGGAGTTTTTTTAAAAATCTTCTATTTTATATTCAAAAAAACATGCTGATAAATATAAACATATTAAACGATGGTCTTAACATAGGCAAATTATAAGATGGACCTTAATTTTTAGGTCCATCATAGACTCTTTATTATTAATCATTGCATGATTTTCATTTTTATTGGATTATTTGATTCAATAGTTAATAATAGGGGTCATAATAAACCCAAAGATAAGAGATTAACCATAAAACCCACCCTTAATATATTAATGTAAAAACTAAACTCATTTCAATTTAAAATTTAATTTGAAGTTTATATAAAATTAGTTTCAAAATTTTTAATTTATTGAAACCAAACAAATCAAATGAGTTTTTTGTGTTTTCATTTTTTGGAAATAGAAACATGAAGTCAAAACAAACATATTTTTCTAAAAATTGAAAATAAAAACTTGATCAAAATATTTTGGAGACCAAACAACCCTAAACTTTTGTAAGGGAGAGAGATGGATTAGGAGGAGAAATGTCATATAGTTCCCTTTCCAAGGTTGAACTTCAATTATATCGTTTATGCTCTCAATTGGTGTATAATTTAGGGGACCAAACAACCCTAAACTTTTGTGAAGGAGAGAGATAGATTAGGGGGACGAGAAACGTCATCCAGTTCTTCCCAAGCTTGAACTTCAATTATATCGTTTGTGCTCTCAAGTGGTGTATAGTTTAGGGCTATTTGGTTTGAGTTTCTAGTTATCAGTTTTTTAGTTTTTAGGATTTTGTGAAGGAAATACTAAAACTGGAATTTGTAGTAGGGTCTGTTTGGTTTCAATTTTTAGTTTTCATTTTTCATTTTCAATTTTTAGGATTTTGTGAAGGAAATATTGAAAACTAAAAACTGGAATTTGTAGGGCCTGTTTGGTTTGAGTTCTCAGTTTCAATTTTCATTTTTAGTTTTTCAATTTTTAGGATTTTGTGAAGGAAATACTAAAAACTGGAACTAAAACTGGAAACTAAAATTTGTAGTTTTCAGAATTTTCATTATTTCCTTCACAAAATCTGGAAAACTGAAAACTGAAAATGACTATTTTCAGAATTTTCAATATTTCCTTTACAAAATCTAGAAACTTGAAAAACTAAAAATGAAACTGAAAGCTGAAAATTCAAACCAAACATGCCCTCAGTTTTCTAAGTTTCATTTCGTTAAAATAAAAAATTGGATTTCAACACATGATGACAAAGATTGATTTCATTTAATACAATGAACCTATCTTTCTTTTCATCTTTCCTTTATTTTCTTCCCAATATTATCTACAAATTTGGAATGCAAATTCCCATTAGTCACGGCACCTCTCTATTGTTTTCCTTTTTAACAAAAACACAGTTAACCTACTAAAGGGTCTTGGAGGTCTAAGCTAGATCGGCATAATGTTATTTTATTTCTAGAAGTTAAGCACAAACTTTGAAGGAGCAAGTAAGCATCATCTTCTTCTTTTCTTTTCCCCTTTTTTTTTTTTTACTTTTTTTTTCAAAATTTTCATGTAAATATCATATATTAGCTATTATGAAAATCCTAAGGGGAATTATATATGCATATCACTACAAAGTCACCATACAATTACACCTCACTACAAGACAAAATAGGAGTATGACACACGGAGGGATAAAATGGAAAAGGAAAAAGAAAAAGCTTCCTTTCCGTTCTCTCTTTGTCTTGTTTCTTTCTCTATTATCCTTCTAAAAGCTTTCATTCTCTCTCTCACTTTTTCTCTCTTGTTTTTCATCGTTCAGGAAGAAGATGAGGGAAAATTAAGATTTCTTCATCTTTAATTCTCTCTCTATCACGTTTCTCTCTCTCATTCTTCATTGTTCAGGAAGAAGATAAAGGAAAATCAATATCTATTGGCAACAAAACGAATTGATTTTTCATGTGTTTATGGTTTATATCCCAAAGAAAAGATGTTCACCATAAAACCCACCCTTAATATATTAATATAAAAACTAAACTTATTTCAATTTAAAATTTAATTTGAAGTTTATATAAAATTGGTTTCAAAATTTTTAATTTATTGAAATCAGACAAATGAAACGAGTTTTAGTGTTTTCATTTTTTGGAAACAGAAACATGAAGTTACAACAAAAATATTTTTCTAAAACTTGAAAAAATGAAGATAAAAACTATTTTCAAAATAAAAACTCGATCTAAATGTTTTGGAGACCAAATAGCCCTAAACTTTTGTTCGGAGAGAGATGGATTATGGGGACCGAGAAATGTCATATAGTTCCCTCCCCTCCCCAAGGTTGAACTTTGATTATATCGATTGCTCTCATGTGGTGTATAGTTTGAATTTCTAAGTTTAATTTCTTTAAAATAAAAAATTGGATTTCACCACATGATGACAAAGATTGATTTCATATAATCCAGTGAACCTATCTTTCTTTTCATCTTTCCTTCTTCCCCATATTATCTGCACAAATTTGGATGCGTATTCCCATTATTCCGACACCTCTCCTTTGTTTTCCTTTTTAACACAAACAGTTAACCTTGTCTTGAAGGTCTAAGCTGCGCATAATGTTATTTATTACTATAAGTTAAGCACAAACTCTGAAGGAGCATGTAAGTATCGTTTTTTCTTTCTTTTCTTTCCCCTTTTTTAAACTTTTTTTTTTTTAAGTTTGCATATGAACATCGTTTATTAGCTATTATGAAAATCCCAAGAGGAATGCTATATGCATATCACCATAAAGTCACTATACACTTACACTTCCCTACAAGACAAAATAGAAGTATGACATACGAGGGATAAAATGGAAAAAGAAAAAAGAAAAAGCTTCCCTTTCACTTTCTCTTTATGTTGTTTCTTTCTCTCATGCACCATTCCTCTAAAAGCTTTCATTCTCTCTCTCACGTTTCTCTCTCTGTTCTTTATTATTCATAGGAAAGAAGATGAAAGAAAATCAATATTTTTTCATCTTTAACTCTCTCTCTCTATATATATATGTGTGTGTGTGTGTGTGTGACATTTCTCTCTCTCATTCTTCATCATTCAGGAAGAAGATGAAGGAGAATAAAAAATCTGTTGGCAACAAAATGAATTGATTTTTATGTGTTTGTAGTTTATGTCCTAAGATATGAATGATTATTCTTTTTCAGTTTTTTCAATAACAAAATGAATTGAGAGTGACTTTGTTAGAAGTTAAGATTTATTGTTATTATTGGAACTGGAGTTGAAAGTTATAAATACGTGTTATGAAAAGTTGTAAACCAATACATAAAAAATTCTAACCATGTTCATAAAATATGTAAACCAGTTCTAAAAAATTATAAACCAATTAAGGATAAATACTAAACAAGTTCAAGATAAAATGTGAAATTATATGTGAAAAAATTGTAAATTAATATGCAAAAAATTATAAACCATGTGTATAAAATTTGTAAACTTGTTCTGAAAAATTATAAATCAATTGAGAATAAATACTAAATAGGTGTGGCATAAAATATGAAACCATATGCAGAATCTGATAATGTTAGTACATATAAATGTAAATATTAAAAGTGATAAAAAAAATCTTTTTCATCCTTGGCAATAACGTGTATAAAACAGCTATATCTAGATTACCATATACAGAAGTTTTTTGTTTTTGGTACCCAATTTTGTGATGCTCCATATATCCTTTTGACGTTGACCAAAATAAAAAAGATTAACGAAGCAAGTAAATTCTATTAGCGTAAATTGTAGTTTATGTGTTGATTGAAATCCAGAAGTTATAAAAAATGTGCAAACGTTACGGTCACACAGATCGTTAAATATATGATGATGGAATTGCAACGTGACTTGCGCGAGAAATGCTCGTTAATAAATTGGAATACTTGATAACGTGAACTAAATTTGACTTGTGGAAATTGATATGATGAAAATTGATATCATAAAATGTGAAAGCACATACAAAAAGTTATAAATCAGTACACAAAAAGTTATAAATCATATTTACAAAATGTGTAAACCAGATTTGAAAAATTGTAAATCAATTAAGGACAAACCAGTTTTTGTATATGGTTTTATATTTTATCTTGAACCTGTTTAGTATTTGTCTTCAATTGATTCATAATTTTTCAGAACTGATTTATATATTTTATGCACATGGTTTATAATTTTTTACGTACTTATTTATAACTTTTTGTATATGGTTTCACCATTTTATCCTAACCTTAAGTATTTGTCTTCAATTGGCTTACAAATTTTCAAAACTGATTTACATGTTTTATGAATATGGTTTACAATTTTTTGTAACACGCATTTATAATTTTTCTAATTATAGTTTCCAATAATAATAAAAAATCTCAACTTCTACAAGTCATTCTCAATATGTTTTGTTGCTAAAAAAACTAATAAAAAAAATAATCATCCATATCTTGGGACATAAACCATAAACATATAAAAAATCAAATTGAATGAGCTAAGGCTTAATGCGTGAGGATTAGCTTTATGCACTGTCAACATATCTTGATTCTCCTTCATCTTCTTCCTATGAACGATGAAGAACGATAGAGAAACATGATAGAAAGAGAGAATAAAAGCTTTTAGATGGATGGTGAGTGAAGTGAAAAACAAGACAAAGAGAGAGAAAGAGCGAAAGGAAAACTTTTTCTTTTTCTTCTTCCCTTTTATCCTTTCGTATCTCATATTCATATTTGTCTTATACTGAGGTGTAAGTGTATGATAGCATTGTAGTGGTGTGCATATATCATTCCTCAAATCCCAATGCTAATTCCATGTTTAAAGTTGTCATGTTGACCAGAGCATATTTAATTTTTGTGTACACAAATTGGGTGGTTTAATTTATCTTGAAATAAAAGATGTGAGGACTTAATTATTGTCGAAATTAAAAAATTTAAGACTAAATTGATATAAAATTTTTTATTAAAATTAGGCTGATGTCAAAACAAAAAATAGAGTACTCCATTTGGTCCTTTAAGATTTTCTCATTGGACTATTTAGTCTTCCAAAAAAGAAATTGAACTCATGATTTCTTAAGATTGAAAACAATGGACATATTAGTCCTTCAATTAGTTTTTTGTTGGTGAACTTACACATGTACCACCGTATAATAATAACATGTTATTAAAACGTTAGATGCAAGCAAAACAATGCTATTTTGGAACATATTACACTCTTTTGGTGTTTAAAATTGCACAAAATAAATTATTTTATGACTTATAATGGAGATTTAAATGACTTATTTTATGTAATTTTAACAGTCAAAATAAGTTATTTTAAATTTTATTATACTTTTAGATGACACACGTGTCACTTAACGTCATGTTAGTGGGTCATGCGTGCAAATTCCATTAGTATTTTAAGGATAGAATATATGGAGGGAGTAAATGTGTCATATTATTATAATCTTAAATGATCACAAGTTTAGTTTCAGTTTTTAGGGACTAAATTATCTTACAAAATTTGCTTAGGGACTACCTTGGGTATTTACTCTAAAATATATTAAGATCAAATTGATGTAAAAAAATTTAGACAAAACTCCTCATTTTAGTTCCTCTAAAATTTCAAGTCCAAATTGGTCCTTGTAAAATATAAACTCTCAAATTAATATCTATAAAATTAAATCGTCAAACAAATTGGTCTTTGTAAAAAAAAAAAACTCTTAACTTGTTTGATAATTTATTTTTGCATAGACTAATTTATGAGTTTTTTTTACAAGGACCAATTTGTTTGACTTTTCAATTTTATGGGGGCCAATTTTAGAGTTTATTTTTTACAAGGACCAATTTATTCTACATGAAATTTTAGAGGGACTAAAATGAGGGTTTTGTCAAAAATTTATTAGAACCAAATTGCTATCAAATTAAAAAGTTTGAATTATAAAACCGCTTACTCTTATTTTTTGGTGTATATTACATGAATTAATAATAATATAATTAATTTAAAATAGTTATTTATGCAATTATGTATATACACACGAAGGAGATTTTTCTCCTTTTTTATTATCTATTTTATATTTAAAAAATAAATACAGATCAGTATAAACATATTAAACGATTATCTTAATAATTAATACATTAATATAAAAACTAAACTTATTTCAATTTAAAATTTAATTTGAAGTTCATACAAAATTAGTTTCAAAATTTTTGATTTATTAAAATCAGACAAATCAAATGAGTTTCAGTGTTTTCATTTTTTGGAAACAAAAACACAACATCATAACAAACATATTTTCTAAAACTTGACAATTGTAAATGAAAAAATTGGGTTATTTCAACACATGATGATTGATGAGAAAGATTGATTTCATGTAAGTTAAAAATTTTCTTGCATGGTGAAACACATTAAACATGTCAAGAATATGCTAAAACAATTCATATAATATAAAACAGCAAGCTGACTCGTCGTTATATGTCTAATCATGACAAATTTTAGTAACTTTGGCACAGTCCTTTTCCACTTAGTGGTTCTTTGTTCCCATATTATTTTGATGCAAAATTACAGACCAAGCATGATAAACGAGGGATAACTTCAGTACACTTTAATTTATTCTGATTAAAATATAACTCCACTATCGAGTAGGGTAATTGATTGGTGCTCCACGAAGCATTTAATTATAATATCTCCATCATCGATCATGGTTTTGCCACTCATCATCATCATCTATAAAAAGGCATGATTATGGTGCCAACAATAAGCAGAACAAATTCCACAAAGTGCCATCAAAATTAAACTTCCTAATAAAGTGCATAGGTTCATATCTCTTTTCCCTTTCAATTGCTAGCTAATGGATCTGCCAGCAAAAATTGCTCATTCAATCCCATCTAGATTCACCAAAACACTTACTCCTCCGGTAAAAAGATCATCATTTCTACCCATTAGGAACTTCAATTTCCCTTGTCCAATTCAATGCAATGCATTGAATCAAGTTTCTAATGATAGTCAAACAATACTACGTCGTCAATCTTCTAATTTCGAGCCTTCAATTTGGCATTATGATCATATCCAATCATTGAGTAGTGAATACAAGGTATGGTTTCATACTTCCATGCATTAATTATATATATATATATATATCATATATGAAAAGTGTTCAAGCTAAGGCAAAGTAGTCAAATTAATATTTAATATTGCAGGAAGAAATGTATGTAGAGCAAAGCCGAGTGTTGAGGGAAGAAGTAAGAATGATGCTTTGCAAAGTGGAAAATCACCTTGATCAACTTGAACTTATTGATGTCTTGCAAAGACTTGGAGTGGCTTATCATTTTAAGAATGAAATAAGGAACATATTGGACAATATCTATAAGATGGATAACTCTAAGAAGAAGAAGAACTTGCATGCCACAGCACTCGAATTCAGGCTCTTAAGGGAACATGGTTATAATATATCACCAGGTTTATGAACTTCTTGTGACATTATACTAGTCAGGAATATTAATATATAATTTCGTTGAGACTGACTCAAAAATATATATATATATATATATATATATATATATATGCAGATGTTTTTGTTAGCTTTCGAGATGAAATGGGTGATTTCAAGAAATACCAATCATTTGATGTTGAGGGAATGTTATCACTTTATGAAGCCTCATTTTATTCATGGGAAGGTGAAACTATATTGGATGAACTCAGAGATTTCACCTCAAAAATTCTTAAAGAATATTTAGATGATCAGAATGAAGGTGACTACTTGTCACTCCTAATCAGTCATGCTTTGGAGCTTCCATTAAATTGGAGGGTTCCTAGGTGGGAGGCACAATGGTTCATTCATGCATATGAAAGAAGGCAACCCATGAGTCCTGCTTTAATTCAGTTAGCTAAATTGGATTTCAACATTGTTCAAAACATATACCAGGAGGAACTGAAGTATTCATCAAGGTGATGATAGCCACTATATTTAAAGCTTATAAATTAATTAAGTACATGCATAGTTTTACTTTGTATGCATAACAAAATTATATTACCTTCTTTATGGAGAGGAGTAGATAGTGAATTATCTTCTCTTATATTATTTTTATTATATATATTTGAATTTATACTATATATTATTCTTTTAAAAGCATTTATTTATTATAAAATACATATAAAAAAAGGAACGATAAAATAGATCATATATATTAAAAACTTATCAAACCTCTCACCAAAAGAAAAAAAAATAACATTGATCAAACCCAATATGACCTTCCAAGTTGGGTAAATTTATACATCACTTTAATATATAAGGAGTTATGGTGGAAAAAATTATATCATATATTGCACCAAATAGCAAATAAAGACACAATGTCTAGCATTTTATCCCGCTATGCCTAATGTAGCATGCCAAACACACCCCTATTGCATCTACATTGGTGCTTTAACCTTGTGCAACTAAAAATAGCTTTATATGTTTAATTTGTGGAAATTCTAAATATTTTGTTCTCTTTATTTTTTTTTTTTCAAAGATGGTGGAAAAGAATTGGCCTTGCAGAGAAATTGAGCTTTACTAGGGATAGGTTGGTAGAGAGCTACTTTTGGACTGTGGAAACAAATTTTGAACCAGATCTTGAGTTTTATAGAAATGTCATAACAAAGGTCAATTGCCTAATAGTCACAATTGATGATTGTTATGATTCATATGGAACCTTAGAAGAACTAGAGCTCTTCACAGAAGCAATTGACAGGTGAGTGATCCCTATTCAACCATTTTTTTTCTTGCCTACTTTATTTTTGAAATGTTTGCAACATAAATAAATATTTATTATTACCTTTTTTGTGGTACTAGATGGGATCCAAGGACCATTGATAATCTTCCAGATTACATGAGAATATGCTTCTTTGCTTTATATAACTTTGTCAATGACTTGGCTTTTGAATTCCTAAAATTGAATGGGTACAACATCACTCCGCACCTAAAGAACACAGTAAGAAATATTATGTTTTATTATCTCTCTTATTTTTCTGTACTCCCTCCATTCCATAATATAGATTATCTTGGACAAATTGATATATTAAAAAGTCAATGTACTAGCTAGATACATTGATTTTTCAATGCGCCAATTTTTGTCCAAAATAACTTATATTATAAAATAGGGAGAGCGTTTGGTATAAATTCCCAAATGCACAATGTTGCAGTTAATTATTCTAGAGTATTATCAACTATTTTATGAAAATTTCAGTGGGCAGATTTATGCAAATCATATTTTATTGAGGCAAAGTGGTACCATAGTGGATATAAACCAAGCTCTGAAGAGTACATGGAGAATGCATGGAAGACCATAGGCATGACTGTTATACTAGTTCATGCTTACTTTGCACTTCCACATTCATTTAGGAAGGAGGACATGGTCTACCTAGATGAATACTGTGACATAATTCGATTGTCAGCAACAATTTCACGCCTTATTAACGACCTTGGAACAAATAAAGTAACCTTCAAAATCTCACACTTTGTTCTTTACAAAACTCTCCTGCATTCAACTTGTATCTTATTCTTGTTTTTTTCTCTCATATTTTTTTGTTTGTAATTTGTAGCGTGAAAGTGAGATGGGAGATGTTCTGAAATTGGTTCAGTGCTACATGAATGAAACTGGATCTTCTGAAGTTGATGCTCAAGAGCATATAAAATCTATGTGTATCTCAACATGGAAACAGATGAATAAAGAAGCTCATAATTCTTCTGTGTCTCGAAGTTTCATAGAAACTGCAGTGAACCTTACAAGAATGGCAATGTGCATGTACTACCATGGAGATGGCCATACTAGTCAAGATCCTCAAATCAAGAATCGCATATCATCATTGATTATTCAACCCATTTCCTAATATATGGAGGGAGAACTTGCTAAAAATTAACTAGAAATAGTCCAATTAATAAGACAGGGCATCATGTGGTTGGGAAAAATGTTCTCATTCAATGCTGAACTTTGTGACTGCTTTTGTGTTGGAATAAAGGGCAAAACACTTGTTCTCTCTACCATTTGTGGTGTACTTTGGTAGCAAGCTTATCTTCTTCTTTTTTCTTCTTTATGTGTATGGTAACTCTATAACTTCTCCAATAAATTTAGCTAAAATATTTTAAATTTGTTATTTCTAAGATAGTGTTTTATTTTGATTTTCTAAAAAAAGTGATTTTTTTGGATCTATTTAAAACGCATGAGCAAATCAACAAGGGATAACTCACATGATTAACTTTCAATCATATATCGTTATGACTTAGGTTCAATTATTAGGTTTTCGCTATTGGTGGAGAGCTTTCCCCTTTAACCTAAACTTTTAATCATCAAAAGAGGAAGGAAAAAAAAAAAAAAAAAAAGAATAAGTAGCCAAGAAGATTTTCTGTTCAAGTTGGAGTCAAAATAATGGTGGTATAGGTATTCCTTTAGTTAGGTGGACCCTAATTCTATCATTCAAAAGAAGATGGAGGATTAGGTGCTGTTGATTTGATAGAGGAGGGTGCAGGTAAATCTTTGTAGTCTATGAGTTGAGCACAAATTAAGTGGCGCAATGTAGACAAGAATTATCAGGAGTCAAGATTATGAAACTCTTGGCTAAAGAAAAATTATACACCTCATATACAAGATTTACTTGCTCCACGCCCCATTTCATGAAAAAAAAATTACAAAATGAGTTTCATATTAATTTGCATTTCCACATAGTTGAAAAATGATTTTTCATGTTCCTTGAAAGGGTGACACACAAGAAATCATTTCTATCTATCCACACATTACAATAAGAAAAATAAAAAGTCTAGATCAATTTAATCTTCTTTTCATATCCATCCCCTTTCCTTATCCTTTTGGCTATTCTTTTGTTGGTTCTCCTTGCCTCTTCTAGCACTTACCACTTGAACCCTTTGTCCCAATCTCCCTCTACTTCCAATGGAAACTCTAACCTTCTCCTTTCTCATGTGTTGCTGCAGTGGAGACTTCACGTGTATTTTCTTATATAGGCTTCTTCTTAGTATGCTACCTATCTTTTTAACACCACTTCTTACTTCTTTAGGACTCTCACAGTGACTCTGTATTGGCCGCACACTTTTGTTAGGGAGAGATATGGATTAGAAGGAGAAATGTCATATGGTTCCATCCCCTCCCCAAGGTTGATCTTTGATTATATCGTTTATGCTCTCATGTGGTGTATAGCTAGTTTAAATTTCTCTAAGTTTCATTTCTTTAAAATAAAAAATTGGATTTCATCACATGATGACAAAGATTGATTTCATATAATACAGTGAACCTATCTTTCTTTTCATCTTTCCTTCTTTTTCTTTCCCATATTATTCACAAATTTGGAATGCGTATTCCCATTATTTTGGCACCTCTCTTTTGTTTTCCTTTTTAACAAAAACGGTTAACCTGCTAAGGGTCTTGAAGGTCTAACTATAGATCGACACAATAATGTTATTTTATTACTCTAAGTTAAGCACAAACATGTAAGCATTGTTTCTTTCTTTTCTTTTCCCCTTTTTTTAACTTTTTTTTTTTCTGAAATTTGCATGTGAACATTGTTTATTAGCTATTATGAAAATCCCAAGAGGAATGACATGCATATCACCATAAAGTCACTATACACTTACACCTTCCTACAAGACAAAATAGAAGTATGACATATGGAGGGATAAAATGGAAAAAGGGAAAAGACAAAGCTTCCTTCGTTCTCTCTTTATGTTGTTTTTTTCTCTCACGCACCATTCCTTTAAAAGCTTTTATTCTCTCTGTCACGTTTCTCTTTCTTGTTCTTCATCATTCATAGGAAGAAGACGAAAGAAAATCAATATTTCTTCATTTTAACTCTCTCTCTTCTTCTCCCTCTCTCTCTCTCTCTCTCTCTCTATATATATATATATATATATATATATATATATATCACATTTCTCTTTCTTCGTTCTTCATCATTCAGGAAGAAGATGAAGGAGAATCAAGATCTGTTGGCAACAAAATTATTTGATTTTTATGTGTTTGTGGTTTATGTCCTAAGACATAAATGATTATTTTTTATTTAATCTTTTAGTAACAAAATGAATTGAGAATGACTTTGTTAGAAGTTGAGATTTGTTGTTATTGTTAGAAACTAGAGTTAGAAAGTTGTAAATATGTGTTACAAAAAGTTGTAAACCAATACATAAAAAGTTATAACCATGTTTATAAAACATGTAAACCAGTTCTAAAAATTATAAACTAATTAAGGACAAATATTAAACGATTCATGATAAAATATGAAACCATATGTAAAAAAGTTGTAAAAGGACGTAAAAAGTTATAAACTATATGTATAAAACATATGAACTGGTTCTGAAAATTGTAAACCAATTAAGGACAAATACTAAATAAGTTCAATAAAATATGAAACCATATGCAGAAATTGGTAATGTTTGTGGAGGGTTCACAGTCTTGCCCCCACTTGTGCCATCTCATTGGTTTGGTACATATAAATGTAAATATTAAAAGTGATAAAATCTTTTTCATCCTTGGCAATGAAGTGTATAAAACAGCTATATCTAGATTACCATATACAGAAGTTTTTTTGTTTTTGGTACCCCAATTTTGTGATGCTCCCTATATCCTTTTGACGTTGACCGAAAAAAAAAAAGATTAACGAAGCAAGTAAATTCTAATAGCGTCAATTGGAGTTTATGTGTTGATTGAAATCTAGAAGTTATAAAAAATGTGGAAACATTACGGTCACATATATGATGATGGAATTGTAACATGTGCAAGTAAATTCTAATAGCGTAAATTGTAGTTTATGTGTTGATTGAAATCAAGAAGTTATAAAAAAATGTGCAAACGTTACTGTCACATATATGATGATGAAATTATAACATGACTTGCACAAGAAATGCAAGTTAATAACTTGGAATACTTGATAACGTGAACTAAAATTGACTTGTGGAAATTGAGATGATGAAACTGATATCATAAAATGTAAAACCATATGTAGAAAAAGTTATAAATCAGACAAAAAGTTATAAATCATATTCACAAAATATGAAAACCAAATCTGAAAAATTATAAATCAATTGAGAACAAACCAGTTTTGTATATGGTTTTTGTTACGTACCGTAACCCAAAATGGGGACTGAGTTGGTGAGCTCCCTGAATGACTCCTCCCGATCCTCCCGGGCGGGTGCCTGCAAAAGGACTCCGACGCCCAAGTAAGGGTCAGGAAAATAATTGGTGGTGGTTAAAAATTCCCTGTTACCTTTACTGTTCTCCTTTTATACTAGCTGAGACGTCCTTTTTTAGGGTTAAGCTGCATCCATGGAATATGAATCGTAAAGTATTTCCCGAGCTAGTCCAGAGATAAAATGTACCTGCCATGTATATTTCCGAGGTCCTTCCATACCCTTGAGGTCAGTCCTCGAATGCTCCGGGCACAACTCGATTTCCTATGTCCAAGGTACGCTTCAAGTTGACCTCGGATATCAAGGTTGGCCCAACTCGGTTATCGGTCATTGATCGGTTTTCACCATGAGTCAAGGCATCCTGGATCAGTGATATCAACAGTTGCCCAACTCGGTTATCGGTCATTTAGGTTCCAAGTTACTAGTCAAGGCATCCTGGATACCGGATACATGAACTTTCGTTGCTCGCGACTATCGTTTTCTTTTCTTGACGGCCTTCGTCTTCGCTTTTTCTTGGTCGAAATTGGGGCGCGTACAAGGAGGACAAAGGGTCCGATGTACATCGGACGTTCTCCACATCCTTATCCTCTTGGTGAGGGCATCCTTATCCTCTCGGTGGGGTGTCTTTACCTGCCGCAGCGTTTCTCTCCAACCATTGTACGCCATGTGGACGATATAGGTTCCGAGGCGTATCCTTCCTCTCGGACGGTTTTCCCTACACTATATATATACCCTTCTCTTCTTTCCCTTTCACGCTTTCCTTCTCTTCTCGATTCTTCTTCTTCTCTTTCTTTCACTTTTAGTGTAGCTTCCGTCACGCTCCCATGTGTCGCTGCCTTAGTCTCTTCGCCTCCTCCTTTCCGCCATCGCCCCTCAGGTATACTCCTTCCAGTGTTTTAATATTTTCGAGTCTTGATCATCATCTTCTTTGAGTTTTTTGGATTTCCTGGGATTTCGGCGACGCTGTTTACCGTCGCTCTTCACGGCCCATTAAGGGCGGAGGCGCCCTTTTGGATAGTGGGGACCACCTTTTAGTTTTCATCTCCATTTTTATTTCCCTCGCGATTTGAATTTCCCCCCCCAATTTCTTAGGCGCTCTGGTGGTTCCCTTGTAGGATATGGAGGACAAGATCGTGATTCCGGAATCCTTAGACCGAGGTCCGGTGCAGCCTTCTTCAAGAGATAGTCGAAATTCGGAGCATTATGAATGAGAGGATGCTCGAAAGGTACAAACCCCATGTCCCTATCCTGAATCAGCGCTCGCCACGGATTGTCTTCGGAGAGAGAGAGGATATGCGGGAGGCCCATGTAACACCCTAATAATTAACCCAATACACCTAGGTCCGATTAATTACTAGACTTTACTCTTTGCTTCAGTTCCTTAATCATGCTTTGAAAATACTTAGTGAAATTACGAGCCATTTTTTTTTAAACATAATTGAAAACGTGAGCCGCGCTTAACGTGAATGATTTAGCAAAATTTAAAAGACACATAGGAATTTACAAACATCACATCATAATATATTGGCTCCATCATACAACATCCATAATTACATATCATATAGATATTTTGCCTACCAACAGAATAAGACTAAGTGTAGGCAATCTAACAAAACATAAATAATATATGGATGGAAGGACATCCATTAATGGCACCTAGTAATAACACTCCAGGGATAGGGATAGATATCTGAAATATACGAGTGAAACTCAGAGGATCAAGTTCAGCTACCCTGAGAGCCTCAATGTGATTCACGAACGCTTCCTTCCTTTCTGAAGACGAGATGGAAAGAAAAATAGAGGGAGTGAGAAACTTATAAAAAAAATCTCAGTAGGGTACTCACCTCATGATGCATTGTGTCATCATCATCGTCCCCAGGAACCTCGGGTTATTATGAAATAGTGAGCATGCTAAGATTGATTTATTAAGTTCAAAAATATACTTTACCGAGGTTCGTCGGTTTTAATCATGCGTCTTATAATGCATCATAAACTTAGCATGTCATGTTTATAATGAACTTTTCCTTTTATCAACACATTGTATTCTTCATCATCATATCATAAATACTATGCATAAAAGAACATCATATTTCTCATCATCATATCATAAATACTATGCATAGAAGAACATCATATTTCCCATCATCATCTCATAAAATGCTATGCATAGAAGAACATCATACCATAATAGATATGCACAAGACATGGTGCACATATTTCATTCCTTTAGTGTCCTAGGTGACTTAAAATCTTGTCATCATCATCATTATTTTCCTTGGGCCACCCTATACTCCACCCTTTTGGGAGTAATCTAGGTTATGAGCTCATACCTTACTAGTCGTCACTAGCATATACTTATCCCTTTTGATAAGTTAAAATCCCAACTCTACCCTTTTGAGAGAACGGACTAGGGGCAAGAATCACCTTTTCACCACCTATAGTCTGATGGATCTTAAAGGATCATTTTCTCAAGATCACCTTTTCACCACCTATAGTCTGATGGGTCCAAAGGATCATTTCCTCATGAGTTTAAGTCACCATTAAGTCTTAGCATGTTATATCATAATCATCAAGATGCATGAACATTCTCATTGTTTGCAATAGCAATTATAACATGCAAGCCATGAAATCATTCAATAATATCAAATTCTAGGCATTACATCATCATATAAACTGACATTCCAAAGTATCAAAAGATGTCATCTAAAATTTTTACAATAAAGCTCCCTTAAATAATCGAATTCTAAAATTGGGTAACCTTAATTATTAAACTAATTACTTATGCATCTAAGGGATTTATTACCATCAATTATAAGCCTTAAGAACATTATTAGACTATATGGGGTAGCATAGACAGTAAGTTGTTCTTAAGGTTTTACGTGTGCTAGAAGTTACGTTTTTAACCCTTCTCGTTACCGGCTTTCCCTATGATGCTAAAATTAATTACTAAACCAATTATGAATCATTGTCCCTTATCTAAACATAATAAAATCTGGTTCTTAAGGTCACTAAAGGCTCTGGACAGGATGCATAAATTTCATTCTCTAAAGTTCTAGAAATCTTGCTTTTACGGTTTTCTAGGAAGCTAGTTTTATCTCTAACATGCATAGAATAAACCATATTTATCACAACTTCAAACATATTAAATCATCATCATTTATTGGTACTAATCTCATATCAGAAGCCGAATCATGAACCTCATATAATTGTATAAAATCACATTTTAAGTGAACATAAAATATTAGTTTCCCGTAGAATCCTTGCAAAGCTTTAAAACTCTTTTAGAAACTAATTCTTTTTGAAAGAATCTTCATAATTAAAATTCTCACTTAAGATAAAAGGAGCAAGTCTTGAGCTTAAGAGATTTATGTGATATCTTAGAATCATAAACATGCTATGCAACCTCATTTTAATCTTGTCATTATAAGGTGATAACTTGGAATTATAAACATGATATGCAAATCCATTTCTTTATCTTTAAGATTTAAGGTGATGACTTGAAAATTAAACATGATGCAAGAACTTGAAATATAAACATGATGCAAGAAACTGGAGCGGCGTAGTCCGGACCAAGTGGAGGAGAAGAGAATCTTAAAGGGAGCGGTGGTAATCCGCATGGACCGGTGAAGGGAGAAGAGAATTATTATTACATCTTTTTAAGCTCCAATCTCAAGACTTCTTAAAGAATCAATTCTTTAACTCCAATAATCTTATTTCTTTGCTTGTGATACTTGGGCAAGTCTTTGAGCTCTAGGATCTTTAGGTGATGACATAAAAATAAACATGTCATGCGTTGATTCTTTTAGCCATTATAAAATAAAGTGAGAACATAAAATAAATATGAGATGCAACTTCTTTATTATCTTTAGAGATTAAGTGACAACATGAAATATAAACATGAAATGCAAACTTGGAAATTTAAACATGAGTATGCAAGTCCATTTATTCATTCTTGAAATTTTAGTGATGACATAGAAAGTAAACATGATTATGCAAGGCATAAACTTAAACATGGATGCAAGTTCATTTGATTTCTTTACTAGAGCTCCTTCAAGACTTTATAGAAATACAAATTCAATATATATATCTTAACAAGACAAAGTGAGAAATACATCTTTCAAATTCTAAACTCAAGATCATAAAATCATCATAAAAACATCATTCTTTAAAGTTTTGCATCAAGTGGAACTTTCAAGCTTTAGAGGCCTAACTTGTGATGGATTCACAACCCACCTTCAAGGTCCTCATCATCAAGCCATCATCTTAGTCCCACCTAGGCCATATGGCCAAATTGGTTAAAGAAAAGGAAGAAGAAAACCAAATGGAAAAACTAGAGAAAATCCATGAAATCATCATTTTGAACCAAGAACAACACTTAGCAAAACATAGAAATAAACTTAAAAACAACTCCCTACCTAATCTGATTTGAAGGAAAGGAAGAGAACTTGGTTTCTTGGAGTGAAATGAAAGAAAATATTCTTGAAAGGTTGAAGAAAGAATTTCAGCCAAGGGGAAGAAAGAAAGAAAGCTTTTGAGCTTAGGAAAAACTAGAAGTTGTGAAATTTTTGAGCAAGTCTCTAATGACTTCTAAGCATGCCTATTTATAGAAGAATTCAAGCTCATAAATGGACAAGAGGAGAAGGAAAATCTGATTCAATTTGAGGAGGAGACAAGGAAGGAAAAATCATCTTGTTTTGTGGCTTAAAACATGGAATCATGTTTCAAAGTTCCTTGTTTTATGGTGATTTTTGGCATTATGTTTTAGTGCAATTTTTTAGTGTATTATGGCTGCATTATTTCGTGCATTACAGCCTCATGGAAGAGGGTTTTGTGTGTTCCATGTATTATTTAGGTGTAGGCAAGGTATTCATGCAATTTAGAGAATTTACGGTTAAGGGCTTAGGTGAATTAGTAAGCAATTTGAGTGTTTTAAAGCAATTTTAGGTTCTAATCAATTTAAATAAATAATTTTGACTCTAGATTAATAATTAGAATTTAATAAGCTTTAATTTGAGCCTAATATTGCTTAGGTTTCGTTAGACGAATCAAAAATCTCAAAATTTATAAAACTTGACAAAGACAGGGCAAAACGGTCATTTTACTTAAAAATTGCCCGAGACCACCCGAGCTTAACCAATGGTTAATCATGGCTTAAAAACACCTTTTAACACATTTTAGTGAGGTTTGGGCTTAGTCGGCACACAAATCGGAGTTAAAACGCCGCAAGGGCGTTTTGGTCATTTCGCGCGTCGAGCTCAAAATTAGGATTCTTCTCCTCTATTAACACACATAACACAAACAATCCCTTATTAACATCAAAACATTCCCTTGAGGACGGGTGGGGCCCACGATCCTCATTTTCTGAGTAAAATAACCTCAGGGCATTTTGGTCATTTTACACGTCAGAAATTTGGGGTTTGCAATACTTGCACGAATTGCTCCTAACTTCTCTTCTAACGTTATATTCCTTAAGGATTGTTTGGTCTCAAATTTTATATAATATTTACCTACGGTAATTCGGTAATTCTTAATGACAGGAAAAATTGGGGCATTACACCCACGACTAGAGAGGAATTTTTATGGATGTATGATACGGTAATTCTAGTTTGAAGGTCCCTCTTCCCTTTTCGAAATTTGAAGTCTCGCTATTTGTGAGGATGAATGGAGCTCCTTCCCAACTTCATTCAAACTCCTGGGCCATTCTTCAGGTCTTTCAAATTATCTACAGCTTCTCAGAATTCCCTTATCACAACGGGTATTCTTTCTCTTTCCCTTGATGACTTTCCAGGGGATAAGAAGCCCTGGTGTCCTTCCGAGCTCTGGTAAATAAGAAATGCTTCGAGATATATGAGGAGTCCTACCATGGGTTCAAACGCCAGGATTTCAAAATCTGGGCTAAACTTGGCGGTCTCCATTCTTTCTGTCTTCCAATGGAGCTCCGTTATTCCCCTCTCCTGGGGTCGTCTTATTCTTCCGACATATCGTCTTCGAACCTTACTCCGGAGGAAGCGTCGGTTGTCAAGTTTTTTACTCACTTGGGGGAAGCACCCCGACCACGTGAACCTCAAAAAGGTCATTGACGTGTCTATGGGGGATGCGAAGTCGTACATAGGTCCATTCTAGAACTTTGATAATTTTTAACTTCAAATTCTTCATGTATACTGATTTTGTTTTCTTCCTTTGCAGAGATGTCTTCAAGTAGGAGTTTGGCTCTCCTGCGCCTAATCGTACTCGACCACTGCATCTGCTCCAACGGATTCCGAGGCTACTTTCACAAGGTCCTCCCTCTTCCTCAGGCAAAAGGAAGAGCCCGAGGAGCTGACAAGCTGGTTCCGACGAGTCAGAAGCTCTCTGAACAGGAGGTTATCCCTTCCTCTCGTTCTTGGGGATTCCCACCCTGTCTTTTCTTGCTCCAAATTTTTGTTTCAAGGAGTTTATGTGGGCATCTGCAGTCCGCATTTCGCCGCTATGTTCATTACTGAGATCGGAAAAGGTGCTTAGCCGACTTCAAGAAGATCTGGTGAAAGCGGCTAGTTACATCGGCGCGAGAGGAACTCTAAGGTTCCTGTGCTAAAGCAGGAACACCTTGGAGTCCGAGAAGGTAGGACTTCGAGAAGTGGTGGCGGCTCTAAGAGAAGGTGGAATCGCTCGAGGCTAGGGAGAAGGGGCTGGAGGAGGTGGTGTCCGATTTTCAAGGAAACTGAAGGACTCCGAAGAGAAGGACAAGGCCTTGGAGGGAGACAAGGCGAAGGTTGATACTCACATTGCTAGTCCGAGGCTGGCGGGCCAAGTTGGTCAAAGCTTGGTCGAACAATCTACTGATCTATTTGCGAAGGTGATGGCCCAGGTTTAGGTTTTGGTTGGCAACGAAGTGGATCTTTCTGAAGTTGGAATGTTCCGCCATGTTGTGGATGGCCGTATTGAAGATATCCTCGAAGAGGAGGACTAGGGAGCATGTAAATCCCTATTCTTTACTCGTCTTTTTTTTTTTTTGTAAATCCCTTAGGGGCACCTTGTGTAAAAAATTATGAATACTAATGGATGCTTTTACGCTTTCGAATTCCTTGTGCTCAATTGTATATCCCTATTTTAAATTTTCAATATGTTGCGTGTTATGCCCCCGATGGGAGCGAGGGTAAGATTTAGTACCCATCTCTCTTACCCATTTTTTTTTTTGGTGATTAAAAGGTCCTTGTGCAAAGTTATGTTGCTTGGCATCGGACGAGTTTCGAATATGACCCGTGTTGGTGAAGCACGTAGTTCGGACGGATGTCCAGTTTAACTCCATCCAACCTTCGTGATTCTGCGCCCTTTGGTAGCGGTACGTATATCGGTAGTGACGTGTCGAACTTATGCGAGGCTTTGCTCGCTTTGCTTACACTGACAGGGCTTTAATGTAGCCCGTGTCGGTGAAACATGAGTTCGGACAGATATCGGTTTAGTTCCATTGAACTTGTGCGAGGCTTTGCTCGCTACTTTGCTCTGAGGTTTGGATGTGGCCCGTGTCGGTGAATCTCGAAGTTCGGATGGATATTGGTTTGGTTCCATCGAACTTGTGCGAGGCTTTGCTCGCTATGTTGCTGGGAGTCAATTTACTTGGTTTCGCTAAAAAGTCTTTTCATTGATTGAGAACCGATTGACTATATGTCCAATTCGGCCTACGTTGTCAAGGTCTCATTGAAACCTTCCCAAGAAAACCCATTGGGACAAAACTCGGGTGAGGAAAAGAGAGTACCTTGACAAATCGTAGATGTGATTACATTGCTCTCTACACATAGTATTTTCTCAAATTAACTACGTTCTAGGTTGGTGGGACTTCCTTTCCCTCCATTGTGATGAGTTTATACGCGCCTTTTCTGGGGACTTCGGCAATCCTGTATGGTCCTTCCAGTTGGGCGCGAGTTTTCCCTGTCGGGTTTTGGTGGTCCATGTCACATTTCTGAGTACCATTCTCTCCTTGACCAAAGGTTCATGGAATTACCTTGCGATATCTCTGAGATATTCTTCTTTTAGCTCCAGTTCTGATGTGCGCGTGTTCTCAACTTTGGAAGTAAGTCGAGCTCTTCCTTCCTTCTTGAGGGTTGACTTCTTCGTAGTATAGGATAGTTCTGAGGGTTGGCTTGCCAATCTCCACTGGTATCATGGCCTCTGAAACCGTAAGCAAGGCGAAAGAGGGTTTCTCAGTGGCCGAGTGTGGGTAGTCCAATAAGCCCAGAGCACACTTCCCAGTCATCGGCCTATGCTCCTTTTGCTTGGTCTAGCCTTTTTTTGAGTCCTTGGAGGATGACTTTGTTTGCAGCTTCTACTTGCCCATTCGCTTGTGGATGCTCTACCGAGGTGAACTGGTGGGTCACTTTGAAGTTTTCCAATAGTTGCCTAAATTTCTATTCATGAACTGGGTCCCATTATCGGTGATGATTTTCTTCTGATTCGGTAGCGGGTGAAGATGTTGTTCCACAAGAATTTTCGACATCGGGCTAAGGTTATACTGGCCAATGCCTCTCTTCAATCCACTTTGTAAAGTAGTCTATTCCTACTACAAGATATCGAAGATTCCCAGGCCGTCGAAAGGGTTCGAGGAGGTTCAGGCCCCACTGGTCAAATGGCCACGCGGAAGTAACTAAAGTCAACCTCTCTGCGGGCGATGTGAAACCTCGCATATTTTTGGCACTTCTCACATTTCTTTGTGAATTCGATAGCATCCTTCTTCATCGTCTACCAATAATACCCTCTAGGGTTTTCAGGGCCAAGGTTTGGCCACCCAAGTGCCGTCCTCGACTCCCTCATGGATTTCTTGTAGTACATAATCACCTTGCTCCCAGGCACTTCAACATTGGTTGAGAGGAACTTCTCCTGGATAGCACTCCGTCAATGAGGGTGAAGTGCGGAGCTTCTTTGCGGGTTTTTCTTGCTCTCAGGGCTCCTGGTAATGTTCCATGTTCTAGGAAGCATTTAATTTCGGTTGTCCAGTTGGGGATGGTTCAACCTCAACCAGCTCTTTGCTATTGTTGGAGCACTCAATGTTTCCATAATTAAACTTCGGTTGCTCCCTCCAGGTTTGGTGCTCGCCAACTTTGATAGGATGTCCGCTTAGAATTCTATTCTCGAGGTATATGTTGGATTTGGACGTGTTTCAGGTACTTCTGGAGTCGGGGTTCCTTCATTGTATTCTCCAGAGATGTGGGATGCCATGATCTAAGTCAATAAAGACTTCAAGCTAGGTGATGGACAATTCCTTTGCGAGGTTGAGTCCTCTATCAATGCCTCATATTCGCTTGGTTGTTAGAGGTTGGGAATTCGAAGTTAATTGACATTTCAATTCTTTCTTCTCCTTTTCTAACATGACTCCCGCCCCACTCCCTCTTGGGTTAGAGGAGCCATCCACGAAGAGCCTCCATCCATCCACTGCTTCCTGACGTCCTCGTCAGCCCATTCTAGTACGAAATCTGCCAGCACTTGGCCTTTGATAGGCTGCCGCTCATATCGTATGTCGAATTCGAGAGCTCAATGGACCATGCTATCATCCGTCCTCCAGGTCCGGCCTTTGGAGGATTTTCCTGATTGGCTGGTCAGTCCGCACCTTGATCGGGTGTGCCTGAAGTATTGTTGAGCCTCCTTGCAATTAGGATCAGGGCAAAGGCCGTCTTCTCGATCTTTTGGTCCGGAGTTCGAATCGTGAGGGCCTTGCTGTAAAATACACAGGCTCGCTTCCCTCTTTCCCGTATTAACGCAGGACAAATAGCTTGGTTCCCGCCAGAGGTATAGGATAAGCTCGTCGCCCTTCTCCAGTTTCGTGAGGACAAGTGGGGTGGACAAGTATTGCTTAAAGTGTTGTAATGCGGCTTCACATTGCTCTGTCCATATGAATTTTTTGTCTTTCTTTAGCAATTCGAATAGCGGAGTGAGCTTCAGGCCAACTAGGAAAGGAATCGAGACAAAGCGGTAAGTCTTCCTGCTAGTTGCTGGACCTCTTTCTGAGTTGATGGGCTTTTCATCTCTATTATTGCTCTGCATTTGAGGATTGGCCTCTATACCCCGTGCATGAGCATGAACCCTAGGAATTTTCCTGAGTTGACGGCGAAAGTGCACTTCGAAGGATTGAGCCATAACCCATGTTTCCTGAGACAAGCAAAGGTACTTGGAGGTCCTCCATAAGCGACTCCGAACTAGTTGACTTTACCAACATGTCATCGATATACACTTCTAAGGTTTGCCCGAGCTTGTCTCAAAACCCTATTCATGAGGCGTTGGTAAGTAGAACCTCGTTCTTTAACCCAAAAGGCATCACCTTGTAGCAATAGTTAGCTCGAGGAGTCATGAATGCCGTCTTCTCTTCATCCTCAGGACCATCGGGATTTGGTTGTATCCCAAATATGCATCCATAAATGAGAGGAATTTGAATCCTGAAGTTGAATCAACCAGGCCGTCTATGCTTGGGAGTGGGTACGAGTCCTTCGGACAAGCCTTGTGTAGATTGGTGTAGTCCACACACATGCGTAGCTTGCCGTTTGCCTTAGGGACCATGACTACGTTTGATAGCCATGTGGGATACTGCACCTCCCGAATGAAGCCGGCCTTTAAGAGTTCCTGACTTGCCTTTCCACCTCTTGCTCCTTATTTGGTGCCATTCTTCGCCTTCGTTGCGCTACCGGGTAGTCCAGCATAGACAGACAATGTATGGGTCATGATTGCTGGATCCACTCCCGCATGTCGGGCGGACTAGGCAAACACATCCATATTCTCTCGAAGAAATTGAGTCAACTGCTCCTTGCATTCTTTTGGCAGAATGTTGCTTATTCTGGTCTTTGTTCGCTCTCTTCACCGATTTGGATTTCTTCGAGCTCGTCTTTTGGCTGGGCGTTCACTACTTCTCGACTTCGGACCTCTAGGTCTACTATGGCCACATCCTTCTTATGCACCTCGAGGCTCGCGTTATAGGCGCCTTGCCATCTCCTGACTTCCTCTGATGGTGACGATCTTCCCTTTCCTGGCGTGGAATTTCATGACTAAGTGTATTGTGGAGACTATTGCTCCCAGGTTGTTAATAGTCGGTCTTCCCATAATGATGTTGTAGAGGGTCTGGATAACGAGAAAGTTCACCAGACTATTTTTGCCCTCGGGGGTGTTCCACCTGTGTATGCGAGTGACATAACCATCAGATCGAACTCTGTCTCCTCGAAACCGACGAGATCATCGGGTAGGCTCTCAAGCCTTTATCTCCAAGCCCAGTTTGTCGAAGGCGTCTCTGAAGAGGATATCCGCCAAGCTTCCTTGATCGACCAATACCCTTTTTATCTGTGTTCATTGTGAGCACGGATATCACCATTGGGTCGTGGCCTGAATGACCTCCGGCTTGTCCCGTCCGAGAAAAGATCGATGAATGGTGTAAGGCCTTTGGCGCACGGCTCCTTTCTTCAACTTTCATTACCTCCTTCATGTCTTTTCCTGATGATCTGGAGGTTCTCCCTCCAGCGAAGCCTCCTGAAATGGTGTGGATGGTACGAGGCACTGGCCCTCGCGGGGTTCTCCCTGTGCTGGGCCTTGCTCGTTGGGTGCCGTGTCACGGCTCTTCTAGGTCCCTCCTACCAGGAGATAACCTTCGTTTCTTCGGACTTCTCTGGAGGCAACGTACCTGGCCAATTTGCCAACTCTAATCAACTCTTCCACAATGTCTCTAAGGTCTCGGCATCCTCCGCCTGTGGCCTGGCTTCGATGGTACTCGCAGTACACGATTTGTCAGTCCTGGGAGACTCTGAGCGAACCGATTTCAAGGTTTTCCGTGCTGTGGATCTCCTTATAGAGTTGGGCTAACGAGACTCGAAACGGGGTGTACTCAAAAAGCAGCTTGCCTTTGGTGGGCATTTATCCCTTCGAGGCCTTTCCTCTCTCAACTGTCCTCCTGAAGTCGCCATTTTCGGCTAACCCCAAGGCCTCCTCCAAGTTGATATATTTCTCTGCCCTTGACTGACTCCTCGAGTGTTCTGGGCTCCTTCTTAGCGAGGAGCGTTGAAAATCCCCACGCTTGAGGCCTCCGATGAGAGTTACTAGGGCAATCTGACGGTTAAATCCCTTCTTGAGGGCCTCCTTGTTGAATCGTTCCAGGTAATCTCAAAGGGCTCATTTGGAAGCTGGCGAAAACCGAGTAGGCTTGTTATGGATTTCAACTTTGCACGGCGTGGTGAACTTGCGCCAAGAAGCGAGAGCTAAGGTCTAGAAGCGATGCACGAGCTTGTTGGCAATTGGTTAAACCACGTCAGCGCCGATTTTTGTAGTGTGAAGGGGAAAGTCTTGCATTGACGGGATCATCCGTTCGTCAAGCATCATCCTAGTTCGGAAGATGTCAAGGTGCTCTTGAGGATCGGTGGTCCTGCCATACGCCTTATGTCTGGGAGGTTTGAAAGTAACCGACGGGATACTTCATGATTGCCTCGTCGAAAGGAGTCTGCATATCTTGATCTTCTTGCGGGCGTAGGTGTTCTCCGCTCTCCCTCCGTCATACGTTCAATTGTCCGCGGGTGAAAGAAGTTGGAACCTGACTCATGCTAGGTCGAATGTCGGATCGTTCACGCTGAGGGCGTAGGAATCCCCCGTGCGCTTCATGCCCCTCGGGCCTCTATCGGGCCTCCGATGGGCTCCTGCGTGTGCCTCCTCGCTTCCCATAGCTTTTCCTTGAGTTCCAAAATTTTATCATCCCGCCTTTGAGCGTCTTTCCACCTCTTTGGCAGGCACGTAGTCCCTCGCGCCTCTCTTTGTGGCGCCTCGCCTTTCAGCTCCCACTCTAGCTCGGTCATCCTCATACCTTGCTCCTGAACAAATTCAGAATTTCCTCATAGGGAAGGTTGGCACCCTCTAGTGCCTGGACCATCGAAGCGGGGTAGGTTTTGTTGTGCTGCATTGTCTCTTCCATCTGGTATTCCGAGGTCCGCCTGTGGTCTCCAGTGGCGAGGCTGAATCTGACCCTGTTAGCCCAGCGCGAGGCCGTGAAGATGGAGGCACAGAAAGGCCTGGCATTGAGGCTGGAGCCGCCGTATATGAAACCAGTCGGCCAGTGGTCTTTGTTTTGGTCATTTCTGCGGCTAGTGGAGACAAGATGGGGATGCAGGAATGGATGGAATGGCCTCGTGGGATGGAGTGTGTGGCTTCCGGGCCATTGGGATATGAGGATATGGGTGTGGTGGTGTGGCGACCAGTTTCATGGTTTGGGTTGGTTGCTCAGACTGTGTATTTGATGGTGGGTGGTGGGGTATTATGGGAGTGTCGAGATTGTACAGGGTGAAACAAGGTGTTGTTCCCTAGAACGGCGCCAATGTTACATACCGTAACCCAAAATGAGGATGAGTTGGTGAGCTCCCCTGAATGACTCCTCCGCTATCCTTTCGGGGCGGTACCTGCAAAGGACTCCGATGCCCAAGTAAGAGATCAGGAAAATAATTGGTGGTGGTTAAAAGTTCCCCTGTTACCTTTACTGCTCCTTTTATACTTGCTGAGAAATCTTTTTTTAGGTCTTAGGACGACGGATGGAATATGAATCGTAAAGTATTTCCCAAGCTAGTCCGAAAGGAAATGTACCTCCATGTATATTTCCGAGGTCCTTCCATACCCTTGAGGTCCCGTCAAATGCTACCGGGCACCTGACTCTAATTTCCTATGTTGAGGTACGCTTCGAAGTTGACCTCAATATCAAGAATTTATATTTTATCATGAACCTATTTAGTATTTGTCTTCAATTAATTCACAATTTTTCAAAACTAATTTATATATTTTATGCAAATAATTTATAATTTTTTACGTTGGTTTATACCTTTTCTGCATATGGTTTCACATTTTATCCTTAATCGGTTTAGTATTTGTCTTCAATTGGTTTACAAATTTTCAAAACTAGTTTACATTTTTTATGAACATAGTTTACAACTTTTCTTAACATGCATTCACAATTTTCTAATTCTAGTTTCCAACAATAATAGAAAATCTCAACTTCTAGCAGACTCATTCTAATCTTCTTTGTTGTGAAAATACTGGAAAAAATAATCATCCATGTCTTGGGACATAAACCATAAACACATAAAAAATCAAGTTGAATGAGTTAAGCATTCATATATAAGGATTAGCTTTGTGCACTGTCAACATATCTTGATTCTCCTTCATCTTCTTTCTGTGAATGATGAAGAATGTTAAGAGAGAAACGTGATAGAGAGAGAGATGAAAGTTTTTGGATGGATGATGAGTGAGAGAGAAACAAGACAAAGAAAGAGACAGAGTGAGAGGAAAACTTTTTCTTTTTCTTCTTCCCTTTCATCCTTTCGTATGTCATACTCATATTTTATCTTATAGTGAGGTGTAAGTGTATGGCAGTTTTGTAGTGGTGTGCATATATCATTCCTCAAATCCCAATGCTAATTCCATGTTTAAGGTTGTCATGTTGACCATAGACCATATTTTATTTTTGTGTACACAGATTGGGTGGTTTAATTTATCTTGAAATAAAAGATGTGAGGACTTAATTGTTATCGAAAATAAAAAATTTAAGACTAAATTGATGTAAAATTTTTTATTAAAATTACATTGATGTCAAAACAAAAAATAGAGTACTCCATTTGGTTCTTCAAGATTTTCTCATTGGACTATTTAGTCTTCCAAAAAAGAAATTGAACTCATGATTCCTTAGGATTGAAAATAATAGGCACATTAGTCCTTCAATTAGTTTTCTGTCATGAACTTACACATGTAACACCATATAATGATGATATGCTATTAAAACATTTGATGCAAGGAAAATAATGTTATTTTGGAACATGTTACGCTATTTTGGAACATGTTACACTCCTTTGGTGTTTAAAATTGTACAAAATAATTATTTTATCACTTATAATGAAAATTTAAATGGCTTATTTTATATAATTTCAATCTCCAAAATAAGTCATTTTAAATTTTATTCTACTTTTAGATGACACTTAACGTCATGTTACCGGGTCATGCGTGTATTTTAAGGATCAAGTATATAGAGGAACTAAATATGTCGTATTATTAAAATCTTAAGTGACCAAGAGTTTAGTTTCAGCTTTTAGGGACAAATTATCTTGCAAAATTTTCTTAGGAGACTACATTGGCTATTTGCTCTAAAAAATATTAAGACCAAATTGATGTAAAAAAATTTAGACAAAACCCCCCATTTTAGTCTCTTTAGAATTTCAAGTTGAACAAATTGATTCTTGTAAAATATAAACTCCCAAATTAATCCATATAAAATTGAATCATCAGACAAATTGGTCTTTGAAAAAAAAAAAACTCTCAACTTGTTTGACAATTTATTTTTACATGGACTAATTTATGAGTTTTTTTTAGACCAGTTGTTTGACTATTTAATTTTATGGGGGCCAATTTCGAAGTTTATTTTTTACAAGGACCAATTTATCCTACATGAAATTTTAAAGGAACTAAAATAAGGGTTTTGTCAAAATTTTATTAGAATCAAATTGTTGTCAAATTAAAAAAGTTTGAATTATAAAACCGTTTACTCTTTTTTTGGTGTATATTACATGAATTAATAATAATATAATTTATTTAAAATAGTTATTTATGCAATTATGTATATACCCGTGAAGGAGATTTTTCTCCTTTTTTATTATCAATTTTATATTTAAAAAAATAAATACAGATTAGTATAAACATATTAAACGATTATCTTAATAATTAATACATTAATATAAAACTAAACTTATTTCAATTTAAAATTTAATTTGAAGTTCATACAAAATTAGTTTCAAAATTTTTGATTTATTAAATTCAGACAAATCAAATGAGTTTCAGTGTTTTCATTTTTTGGAGACAAAAACACAACATCAAAACAAACATATTTTCTAAAACTTGACAAATTGTAAATGAAAACTATTTTCAAAAAATAAAAAAATAGAAATACAAACTCAATCAAAATATTTTCGAAAACTAAACAACCCTAAGCTTTTGTGAGGGAGGGAGATGGAGTAGGGGGGCCGAGAAATGTCATAGTTCCCTCCCCAAGGTTAAATTTGGATTATATCGCTTATGCTCTCAATAGTTTAATTTTCTAGGCCTCATTTCTTTAAAACAAAAAAATTGGGTTATTTCAACACATGATGATTGATGACAAAAGATTGATTTCATGTAAGTTAAAAATTTTCTTGCATGGTGAAACACATTAACCATGTCAAGAATATCTCATATAATATAAAACTGCAAGCTGACTCGTCGTTCTATGTCTAATCATGACAAATTTTAGTAACTTTGGCAAAGTCCTTTTCCACTTAGTGGTTCTCTGTCCCCATATTATTTTGATGCAAAATTACAGACCAAGCATGATAAACGAGGGATAACTTCAGTACACTTTAATTTATTCTAATTAAAATATAACTCCACCGTCGAGTAGGGTAATTGATCGGTGCTCCACGAGGCATTTAATTATAATATCTCCATCATTGATCATGGTTTTGCCACTCATCATCATCATCTATAAAAAGGCATGATTATGGTGCCAATAATAAGCAGAACAAATTCCACAAAGTGCCATCAAAATTAAACTTCCTAATAAAGTGCATAGGTTCATATCTCTTTTCCCTTTCAATTGCTAGCTAATGGATCTGCCAGCAAAAATTGCTCATTCAATCCCATCTAGATTCACCAAAACACTTATCCTCCGGTAAAAAGATCATCATTTCTACCCATTAGGAACTTCAATGTCCCTTGTCCAATTCAATGCAATGCATTGAATCAAGTTTCTAATGATAGTCAAACAATACTACGTCGTCAATCTTCTAATTTCGAGCCTTCAATTTGGCATTATGATCATATCCAATCATTGAGTAGTAAATACAAGGTATGGTTCATATTTCCATGCATTAATTTATATATATATATATAACTTCATATATGAAAGTGTTCAAGCTAAGGCAAAGTAGTTGAAATAATATTTAATATTGCAGGAAGAAATGTATGTAGAGCAAAGCCGAGTGTTGAGGGAAGAAGTAAGAATGATGCTTTGCAAAGTGGAAAATCACCTCGATCAACTTGAACTTATTGATGTCTTGCAAAGACTTGGAGTGGCTTATCATTTTAAGAATGAAATAAGAAACATATTGGACAATATCTATAAGATGGATAACTCTAAGAAGGAGAAGAACTTGCATGCCACAGCACTCGAATTCAGGCTCTTAAGGGAACATGGTTATAATATATCAACAGGTTTTTGAACTTCTTGTGACATTATACTACTTAGGAATATTAATATATAATTTGGTTGAGATTGACTCAAAAATAATATATATATATGTGTGTGTGTGTGTTGCAGATGTTTTTGTTAGCTTTCCAGATGAAATGGGTAATTTCAAGAAATACCAATCATTTGATGTTGAGGGAATGTTATCACTTTATGAAGCCTCATTTTATTCATGGGAAGGTGAAACTATATTGGATGAACTCAGAGATTTCACCTCAAAAATTCTTAAAGAATGTTTAGATGATCAGAATGAAGGTGACTACTTATCACTCCTAATCAGTCATGCTTTGGAGCTTCCATTAAATTGGAGGGTTCCTAGATGGGAGGCACAATGGTTCATTCATGCATATGAAAGAAGGCAAACCATGAGTCCTGCTTTAATTCAGTTAGCTAAATTGGATTTCAACATTGTTCAAAACATCTACCAGGAGGAACTGAAGTATTCATCAAGGTGATGATAGCCACTATATTTAAAGCTTATAAATTAATTAAGTACATGCATAGTTTTATTTTGTATGCATAATGAAATTATATTACCTTCTTTATGGAGGAGAGTAGATGGTGAACTATCTTCTCTTATATAATTTTTATTTTATATATTTGAATTTATACTATATATTACTTTTAAAAGCATTTATTTATTATAAAATACATATAAAAAAAGGAATGATGAAATAGATTATATATATTAAAAACTTATCAAACCTTTGACAAAAATAAAATAAAATAAAATAACACCGATCAAACCTAATATGATCTCCCAGGTTGGATAAAGTTATACATCATCACTTTAATGTATAACAAATTATGGTAGAAAAACTTACATCATATGTTGCACAGTAAATAACAAATAAAAACACAATGTATAGTATTTTATTTCGCTATGTCTAATATAGCATGTCAAACACACTCCTATTGCATCTATATTGATGCTTTAACCTTGTGCCACTAAAAATAGCTATAATTATGTTTAATTTGTGGAAATTCTAAATATTTTGTTCTCTTTTTTTTTATTTCAAAGATGGTGGAACAGGATTGGCCTTGCAAAGAAATTGAGCTTTACTAGGGATAGGTTGGTAGAGAGCTACTTTTGGACTGTGGAAACAAATTTTGAACCAGATCTTGAGTTTTTTAGAAAGGTCATAACAAAGGTCAATTGCCTAATAGTCACAATTGATGATTGTTATGATTCATATGGAACCTTAGAAGAACTAGAGCTCTTTACAGAAGCAATTGACAGGTTAGTGATCCCTATTCAACCATTTTTTTTCTTGCCTACTTTATTTTTGAAATGTTTGCAACATAAATAAATATATATTATTACTTTTTTTTGTGGTTCTAGATGGGATCCAACGACCATTGATAATCTTCCAGACTACATGAGAATATGCTTCTTTGCTTTATATAACTTTGTCAATGACTTGGCTTTTGAATTCCTAAAAATGAATGGGTACAACATCACTCCGCACCTAAAGCACACAGGAAGAAATATTATGTTTTATTATCCCTCTTATTTTTCTTATTTTTATACTCCCTCCATTTCATAATATAGATTATTTTCAATGTGTCGGTTTTTATCCAAAATGACCTATATTATAAAACAGGGAGAGTGTTTGGTATAAATTCCCAAATGCACAATGTTGCAGTTAATTATTCTGGAGTATTATCAACTCTTTTATGAAAATTTCAGTGGGCAGATTTATGCAAATCATATTTTATTGAGGCAAAGTGGTACCATAGTGGATATAAACCAAGCTCTGAAGAGTACATGAAGAATGCATGGAAGACCATAGGCATTACTGTTATACTAGTTCATGCTTACTTTGCACTTCCACATTCATTTAGAAAGGAGGACATGGTCTACCTAGATGAATACTGTGACATAATTCGATTGTCAGCAACAATTTCACGCCTTATTAACGACCTTGGAACAAATAAAGTAACCTTCAAAATCTCACACTTTGTTCTTTACAAAACTCTCCTGCATTCAACTTATATCTTATTCTTGTTTTTTTCTCTCATTTTTTTGTTTATTATTTGTAGCGTGAAAGTGAGATGGGAGATGTTCTGAAATTGGTTCAGTGCTACATGAATGAAACTGGATCTTCTGAAGTTGATGCTCAAGAGCATATAAAATCTATGTGTATCTCAACATGGAAACAGATGAATAAAGAAGCACATAATTCTTCTCTGTCTCGAAGTTTCATAGAAACTGCAGTGAACCTTACAAGAATGGCAATGTGCATGTACTACCATGGAGATGGCCATACTAGTCAAGATCCTCAAATCAAGAATCGCATATCATCATTGATTATTCAACCCATTTCCTATTATATGGAGGGAGAACTTGCTAAAAATTAACTAGAAATAGTCCAATTAATAAGACAGGGCATCATGGGGTTGGGAAAAATGTTCTCATTCAATGCTGAACTTTGTGACTGCTTTTGTGTTGGAATAAAGGGAAAACACTTGTTCTCTCTACCATTTGTGGTGTACTTTGGTAGCAAGTTTATCTTCTTCTTTTTTCTTCTTTATATGTATGGTAACTCTATATCTTCTCCAATAAATTTAGCTAAAATATTTTAAATTTGTTATTTCTAAGATAAAATGTTTTATTTTGATTTTCTAAAAAAAGTGATTTTTTTGGATTTATTTAAAATGCATGAGCAAATCAATAGGGGATAACTTACATGATTAACTTTCAATCATATATCGTTATGACTTAAGTTCGATTATCAGGTTTTCATTATTGGTGGAGAGCTTTCCCCTTAACCTAAACTTTTAATCATCAAAAGAGGGAGGAAAAAAAAAACAAACACCGAACAAGTAGCCAAGAAGATTTTCTGTCCAGGTTGGAGTCAAAATAATGGTGGTATAGATATTCCTTTAGTTAGGTGGACCCTAATTCTATCATTCAAAAGAAGATGGAGGATTAGGTGCTGTTGATTTGATAGAGGAGGGTGCAGGTAAATCTTTTGTAGTCTATGAGTTGAGCATAAATTAAGTGGCGCAATGCAGGCAAGAATTATCAGGAGTCAAGATTATGAAACTCTGGCTAAAGAAAAATTATACACCTCATATACAAGATTTACTTGCTCCACGCCCCATATGAAAAAAAAATTACAAATTGAGTTTCATAGTAATTTGCATTTCCACATACATGAAAAATATGTCATTTTTCATGTTCCTTGAAAGGGTGACACACAAGAAATCATTTCTATCTATCCACACATTACAATAAGAAAAATAAAAAGTCTAGATCAATTTAATCTTCTTTTCATATCCATCCCCTTTCCTTATCCTTTTGGCTATTCTTTTGTTGGATCTCCTTGCCTCTTCTAGCACTTACCACCCTTTGTCCCAATCTCCCTCTACTTCCAATGGAAACTCTAACCTTCTCCTTTCTCATGTGTTGCTGCAGTGGAGACTTCACTTGTATTTTCTTATGTAGGCTTCTTCTTAGTATGCTACCTATCTTTTTAACACCACTTCTTACTTCTTTAGGACTCTCACAGTGAGTCTGTGCTGGCAACACACTTTTGGTTTCTGATTCACCAATGACATCTTTCTGATCAGCTTGGTTTGTGGTCATAGGTAACAATGGTGATTGGAACTGAGTTAAGCTAGGTATACTTGGGAGTGGAATGAGAGAGTTTCGTCTTGAGGCAACGGCAGAAGGAAGTCGTGCTGTCATTGTGCAGATAGAGGCTCTTCCGGACCTTTTTGGCAGTAGGACTTTATCAACCATCTCAGGGTTGTTTTCTTTTTCGGCATGATCAATGCACTTGATGGAGTTCTCCATTGTGGAAAAGGGGATTGAAGGCTTTAAGATGTTGTTCTCCATTAGTGGTCTAGATGAATTTACTTGTTCTTTGCACCATCCACCACTCAAAGGATCATTGAAATTCTTGCAAATTCCTAGTGGTCGATTCGCCAGTGCTGGCCTCGGAATTGAACTGTTTTGTTCTTCTTGATGTTTCATTTGGTGCTGCTCAGCTATCTTTGAGTCCACATGTTGACGTGCCAGCTTTCTTTCAATAAGAAGTTGTGCTTCCAGTTCCTTGACCTTCAAAATATAGACGGTAAATGCTGAGAGAAATTCAGAAGTAAAAGTTCAAGAGCCCTTTTCTGATGGAAGAGATCATTTATATATATGTTAAAAAAAGAAGTCTAAATTCCTGTTTTAATAAGAAACCTTGTCTTGCAGACTCTTGTTTTTATTATCTTTTTCCTTCATCTTGGACTCTAATCCATGGATTGTTTCCTCCATCTTCTTGATTTGGAAGTCCTTCAGCTTTGCTTCTTGTTTGGTTTTCTCAGCCTAACCAAGTGAAATGTTTATAACAGACTATCACAGATAAACAGTGAAATGTTTATAACACAACTGCACAACAACAATCATACCATCTGTTTGTGCCTCAGAAGTTCAATAGTGTCCAACTGCTTTTTCGCAGGGCCAAGTTCTATTCCTCTTACTCTACTGGCAAAGTTCAGAGAGCAAATCGTCTCACTCAAATCATTTTCGTTAGGACTGATCTGTACAAACATGAGTGCCTTTGAATCCCCTCCTAGAAAAACAAGTTAGGTCATCACAATTCATGATCAAATTTGAATCCCCTCAAACATAAATGGAAAAGAACCAAGTCAAGATAGAGTTTCTCTAAGGAACATGGATAAATTATTAAAAAATAAGTACCTAATGAGTCTTGGAGCAAGTGTGTAAGCTTAGAGTTCCTGCACCATGAAGAACAATAGACACTTCAGGACTGACCAGCAGTACAGAAGGTGGTTCAATTCAGCAGTTGTGTTTGACAACAAGGGCTAACATTTATTTCCATAACCTGAAAGGGATATGTGGACTTTTTGTTGCAAGGGCTGATATGACATCCCCAAGTGCTGACAGAGACCGATTAATGTTTTGCGTCTCCTTCAGCCTGTCACCTTGCACTTCTGTCTTGGCCACTCGCTCGCTGCCTGCTAAGTCCACCAGCCATAACTTGCTTCTTGTGCATTCCCCATTCAACAAATTCTCCCCCTTAACCATAACACAATGAATGCTGCACCAAAAAAGAACATCCAATAATAAGTGCTGTTTCTAGGAAATATCCTACTAAATATGGTTTAGGACTCCAATAGAAAAATTGAAACTTTACCAGTGGGATCGGCTGCTGTGTTCATTGGCATTGGTTGAGCTTACAGCCCTTGCATTGCTACCAGTTTGTAGGACTTCCCAGACTTCAGTCATATTGTTTACATGAGCCTCAACCAACCCAGGAACATGATGAATTCCTTCACCAACTTGCCTTATTTCCAGTCTACAATTAACAGCATTTTATTGAACAATCAGTTATTGTTCTTAGAAACTTCTAGCATAAGATAGCTGTTTGGGTTAATAGCTTATTCAAGTCCTTATGTAAAAGTAACTTATAAATACGTTATTTTATATTTAACTGCACTAGAACAAAAGTACTTGTTTTCTATGTTTTAAAAAGTGCTTCTTAAGAAGTTAAATATTTTAATTTCTCAAAAAAAAAACTAAAAATAACTTTTTGAGAAGTAATAAGTTATATGGTTAAATGGGATAAGAAGTTAAAAATATAACTTTTGGCTTCTAAAAGGTTATTAAAAAAAAACCATAAGTTGTGTTATCCAAACCGGCTCAAAATATAGCTTATTCAAGTCCTTATGTAAAAGTAACTTATAAATACGTTATTTTATATTTAACTGCACTAGAACAAAAGTACTTGTTTTCTATGTTTTAAAAAGTGCTTCTTAAGAAGTTAAATATTTTAATTTCTCAAAAAAAAACTAAAAATAACTTTTTGAGAAGTAATAAGTTATATGGTTAAATGGGATAAGAAGTTAAAAATATAACTTTTGGCTTCTAAAATGTTATTAAAAAAAACCATAAGTTGTGTTATCCAAACCGGCTCAAAATATAGTTTCACTAGATTTTCCTTGTTTGATATTAAACCGGAATGTGTAAATTTTCTCTAAATCCAAGTATACCTTCTTGCAGTTATTCCTGGTAGGTTTCCTGGAAACAGCAAATCTCTTATCTGCTCATTGTACACTTCCAAGACACTTACAGAGACATCATAACGATACAACTTCTGTCTCTCATTGATTATGTCAAACATTTCCTCAAGAGTCCTGAAATTAACCCCGCGAGCCTCCTTCGTGCCCTCCATTGTGAAAGTTTTTCCTGTTCCGGTCTGCCCGTAAGCAAAAATGCATACATTGTACCCATCTAGAACTGAGGTTGCAAATGGTGCTGTGTCTTCGAAAACATCGGCTACAAATCAAAACAATAAAGATCTGTTAAAATGAGCAAGTGGCTTCCATATTCAACCATCCTAGAGAATTCATGGCATCAATGCATAATTACCTTGTTCAGCTTGGGGGCCAAAGACAGCATCAAACTTAAAAGTCTTTCTAGGAGCTCCATTTGACATTACAGTAAGCTCACCGTCTTTAGCAGATTCAAAATCTATGGCCATTGTGGCTCCTGCTGCTATCTCTTCAGCATTCAAAGGCCTACACCGGCAAAAGACTCTTATGTTTCCTGTGAGGAAGAATAGTTGGTCAACCATTCTATATATCATCACATCCAAGTCTAAGAAAACAAGATCAAATGTGCAGCTTAGCTTACCTCGCAATTCCAAAACCTTATTGTAAAGTTCTTTTCGTTCCTTAGCGCCTTCAATATATTTGGACTTGAGATCTTCATGTGATTCTAGTTGTTCATTTACTACAAAAAAAAGATCAAAATTATGTAAAGAAGCTTAGGGACAAACTATTAACCTATAAAAGATTGAAAGCTATATTTTAAAAATGTCTACTTACTTTTGGACTTTATGATAAGCCCCATTTCACTCATATCTGCTTGATATTTCTTGTATACCTCTGCTTCCTCTGATAGCTTGATGTGTTCCAATTTCATAATCTATTCAAGAAATGAATTAACACATTAAGTAAACATTTACCTCTTAATTTCTTTGCCATTCAAATTTGATAGGATATAACTACCTTCAATTTCCTCATCAGGTCTCTCAGTGATGAAAACCACCTGCTTTTCTCTTTCACTTGCCCCTCTATGGCAAATGCTGCAAGAAGAAGACATCAGCTGATCAATAAACTAAACCTTAGATGCTGAATTATAATATCTAAGGAAAGGGTTATTTATACCTAATGATCCTACGTGCATGGACTTGCGCATGAGCTCATTCTGCAGCTCTTTCAAGGAGCTCCAAGCTTCTTGGCATTCTTTACTCTTCTGTTCATTCTCCCTCTTGATCACCCCCAACTCCCTCCTTGTTTCTGCCAGCTCCTCTCTCTGACACTTAAAATCTCTTCTCAGCTTCTCATACTTCTCTTCTAACCCAACATCCTCGGTATCCTACAAAAATTTAATTGAGAGCACTGAGAAATCACTCTCATTTTCCTGCTTGAAATATGAAATTCATCACTGTTTATAAAGAAACGTACTTCTGAGGACTCCAATTCTGCCTCCTGACACCCTCCCCTATCTTCTAGCATTTCATGTCCTCCTGAATTGAAAGGCAAAATATTATTGATAAATGAAAATGAAAAATTTAGATTATAACAGCAATAACACATCATGCATATGGCCTACCCTATTATTCAAATTTCAAAAACTTTGTTAACAATTGGAGATTAGAGATAACAAGATATGAACTCACTAGAGGGGTGGTCAAGGGGTGACTCATCCTTGGTCACTGGTGGTGGAAGAAGCTCAAAGGAGGCCTCAGGGGACAGCAGCACATCCTCTTGTGTAAAAGTTTGACACAAATTGGAGAATTTAACAGTAGGGGTCTTATGGCCATTGTCAACTTCAGGACCATTAATTCCATTCTCTAGGGAAAGCTCCACAGATGACTCCAAATTCTTGCAGCACCTGTCCTTCAACAACTCCGGGGAATCACTATAGCTCATTCCAGCAATATCTGGTGAGCCAGCACAGATCACCAAATCTGGGGAAGTCAAAGAATATCCCAATATAGATCTACCTGAAAAAAAAAATTAAACATCAAAAGAAACAAAATCACCCCATGATTCTATCAGATCAACAATAACAAGTTAAGTCTTATTCCACTAAGTGGAATCAGCTGCATGAATTAAACGATGCTATGATTCTATCATATCTTGAAGGAAAAAAAAAATCTTCATGATTGTGCAATTAAACAAAACCCTCTTACCATCAACCACATTTTTCACAACTAGGTCGTCGAATTGCACGCTGTTCCTTTCAAAGCTTCCATTTTCCCTTGAGAATCCTACACCACCACCAACATCAAAACCCTTGATTAACTCATCAAAAATCACAATATGGGGTTCATCCAAAACAAGAAAAGATTCAATTTTTAACGAAATCCCAAACCATAATTCGGGCTGCCCCCACAAGATTCAGGATCCGCCGCCATAGCTGAACAACCGGAGCTCAGTGCTGCGTGTGAATTAGCGTCTTCCAAAAATCACAAAAAAAAAAAAAAACACACAAGAATTCACAAAACAAAGCAAAAAGGTCCTTCAATAAATCATCAAGTTAAGAACTTGGCATGAAAATAGATGAAAAAGTGTGCAACAGAAGAAAAAGAAAAAGAGAGAAAACACAATAGAGAGAGAGAGAGAGAGAGAGAGAGAGGCTTGTTATTACAGTTGGAGCAGTGAGTAGAAGAGGTTTCAGTTTCTTGTTGGAAAGAAACGTCGGTGAGAAGAAGTGGGTCATATTCATAGAGACGCCATTGATTGTTGTTCTCCATTGATAAAGAAGAACGAAACTGTTTGTGTTTGTATTTGAATTCAGCAATATCAATAACAATAATAATATTGACAATAAACAAAGCTTATGAAAATAAAGATATTTAAAGATAATATTATTATGCTTTAGATGGTGGTGGTGATGATGATGGTGAAAAAAACAAAAGTGTAAAGTTTTTGTTCTGATGAATGGAATTGGATTTGATTTTCGTGTGGATTGGAACTTGCCTTAATAGAAAAATTGGACCGTTGGGGGTTTTGAAATTTGAAATGTGGCAAGCGGGGTGAAAGTAGGAGGAGGAGGAAGGAACAATATTCACAGAATACAAAGTTACATTACAACATGATGGTCGATGCCTTTGGTGGGAAGTTTCTTTGCATTCTATACTTTGGATTCTCTCACTTTGGATTAATCCCAAAGTAGTTGGAGCATAAGACAAGTCACACGCCCTTCTGACTTTTGGATTAAAAAATAGGATAATTTGATATGAATTAAGTTTAATTTCTATGGATTATCATGTAAAGTAATTTTACATTGATATTCAATTAGATGTGATCACATAAATAAAAGTGGTTTCTTTTTTAGGCAGATTGATGTGAAAGTCAATCACTTTTACTTATATGATAACATATAATTGAATGTCAATATGAAACTATTTTCCAATGCATATGAATTAAAACTATAAATTTTGGATTAAAGAGTATGGTGTAGCTATGTAAAAAGATTTGAATCTTTTTTTTTAATCCATGTTATCCACTGTGGAATGCAGTAATTAATCCCTTAAACAAATATTCATTATATATTATTCTAGTATCAAAATTGGTAAAATTGCACACAAACTATCTTAAGAGTATCGCATATGGTACGTATGATTAGATAAATAGAGTAAAACTCTTTTATATCAAAATTAAACTCATGTAAATAAAGTGATATTAAAATAAATTAGGGGTACCAAACAAGTTAACACAACCGATTAAGCCTAGTCCACTTAAGCACATGAATTAGAAGATCCTGAATAGATTAATCCTAAATGAATCGAGCCACTATATTATTAGTTTGACCCATTTAAGATCAACTAAGAGCCTAAATGGGCCTATCCATTTAGTGAAATGAAAAAAATAAGGATATTAGGTTTAAATATTCTAATTTGTAAAGTAACTAAGACTTATGTTTTAAAAAGTCAATAAGCTAGACAGGCTAATCTATTTAATTACGTTAAACATGTCAAGCTTTCAAAGCTAACCCACCTAATTTTGGCGATTAGGGCTAGTTCGATGAAGTTACCTGTTTACCCTAGCATTAAATAGATTTATATCAAACTCTATTCATGATAATATATATTATTTAAAATTATAAATAGAATTTGATTTTAATTCACTATCAATATAAAAATATTTTACACAAACATATAATCATATATTACCACATCATAGAAATGTTTGATTCTCCACTTATTACCTTAAAAATCTCACATTTGATTATAGTATGTGATTGAATGGCAATATAAATTTTTTTTTATATTAATAGTATAAAATTTATGGTAAAATATATTATTATATAAAAATTATTGTAAACTTAATTTGATGGAAAGCAAAGAATCTAATAGGATAAATGAAGGTTACGAAGAGCTTAGGAGAATACTAAAAAATCACGGATGCAATGTGAATGTTTTTATTATCAATCTTGAGAGATATTCAGTTGTTTCAGGAAATGATAAATACATTGCCTAATATTCATATTGTATTCAGTTCTTCAAAAAACAAAACAAAACAACAAATTATGGTAGTGAGTCATTAATATGCTAAGTTATTGTTTCAACCAAAATAATTTTTAAACTTTTAAAAATATTATGAGCGTAATTTTTAGGCACTCAATCAAATTTTACTAGAATAACATATTGTGGTGGATAATGTGATAGTGGATATATATCTTTTATGATTTATCACTTTAGTGAAATTTTTAATTGACATTATAAAGTTACTTATATTGTCAATGTATACCAATTAAATTTATATTATATCGTGTCTTATAAAAAAAATTTCTATTGTGAATCTGTTATTTGTGTCGTGTAAATATTTTTAAATTATATTAGGAATTCATTATTTGTCTTGTCCAAATGTAGTTTAACAAAAATAAATTTAATTCCAAAAACTGTTAAAAAGTACAATTTAATCTAACGAGATAAAAGAAACTGTTAAAAAGAATCATTTAAATTAAATTTTATATTAACAAAATGGATAATTGATATTATTTGATAAGCTTATAGTTGATCTTATTGACCAAATAAACAAAATGAATAATCCTACATGCGTGGCTCTAGTCACCAAATAAGTTCAACTTACATCAAGTTAGACAGTTCTTATACCATTGAATCATATTATATTAAAATTTCTTCTTTTTTTTCGGTAAATTAAGGGGGCTTACAGCCCCAAAACAGTAGCACCAACCACCATGCCTTTTACATTTTCAGTTGCATTTAATTCAGTCACTGGGGCAAAAGAACCAAACTGCAAATATTTTTTATGACCAAAATATTTACATTAGTCTACAGCTTTGGATCATCTGACTATATTTTTGTCTAAACAAAACACAGTAGAAATACAATTTTCCAGACCTCAGTGTAAGATGATGCATCCATTTTAGAGCATCATACAAAAAATGAGCAACAAAAAATTGCAATTCTTTCCTCAGCTCATATGTGGTTGTTACAAGTATTTCAGGAATCAAGGCATTGAAAGTTCTTTTCCCTCTTACAAAAGGAGCTGAAACTAGTATCCTTTGTTATATACACTGTTACAGCATACATTTGGAACAAATCATTTTTGAACTCAGATCTTCAGCAGCCCCACCCTCAATATGAATACTTTGATGTGGAAACTGTTACCTCTTGCACAATGTCACAACATCAACTGGAGAGTGTATAACCTTTTTCTCCTGCAGGTTCACTAAATGCAATTTAGACTGTGTCAAAAAACATGATATGAACCACTCTCTCATAGAGGCACATCATTGGTCACTCTATAATTCAACTCCTACTCCCTGAACAGCAGCTGCCATGGATGCCGAGGCCTCTTCAAGGGTCCGCTTCTTCTGAACCGTGTTGAAGGCTTCAAGAATGTCACGCTCTTCCCAATCATCAAAGTCTTCTAACCCAAGTCCACACTCAAGACCAGCATTTACCTGTTCAGAAGGAAAAGAAAATGCATCTGTATTCAGCAAGTAGCTACATACAATAAAATATAGCACCAACATAGTAAAAAAAAAATAGTATGTATTCAGTATGGTTAAAGCAAACCCCAAATGCCCCAGTTAAAAAGTATCATACACTGGCAGGAAGGTCTCTCAACTATGCTAAAAAGGCAGGAAGAAAATGCTGTCACAAGTCCCAAAAGGGCATCATCAAACAAGAAGCATTCCTCATACACAGCTCATGTGATAGAAGGCAGTATAAGCAAAATATCGATAGTTTAAATCTGATTCACTATCTGTGTTAAACTCCAACACTATCCATAAGTTCAAAAGTGCCAAATTGTTGGACTGCTTCCCTTCTTCCTCATTTTTATTTCCATGGCATCATATAGTTTATTGACATGATATAGTTTATTGACAACATAGAAGTTAGCGATGGATCAAACTGAAATCCATTTAATAAAGCCCCAGATTAGGAGAAACTGTTAAATCTGAATAAAGACCTTGCTCTATCTAAATGGGTAAGGCTTTACAATTTTGATTTCGATAAAGCAAAATGACATCATGTAATCCATATAGCCAACCCATCTTGTGGGGCTTAGATGGTTTTATCTTATATCCTCATATGTTTCACATCTTATGTGTAGCCATTTGACACCCACATCAGAGAACAACCAACTGATTGCATTAGGGTACAAAGGTGTATCCAGAGCATATGATCACAAGTGTGAGATTCAACATCAACCAACTCTCGTCCCACTAGATGAAGCCGGGGCCATTAAACCAACAAGTCCCAAGTTTCTATTTCATTGTCACATTCACTTATAATGTATGATTACAAGTTCATGATTAGCTTAAGCTCTTGGGAAAGATGATTCATAATATGGTATCAAAGGTTATTTGCTTTAGATTGGGTCAACCACAAATGTCCAGTCCTACAAACTTCATGCCCCAGATGTCTGGGCATGAAGGGGTGTGTTGAGTCCCACATCGGTTTGGGATATGGTCATGATAGCCTTTATAATCACTTCAGCATCCCTCCCCCTATGAACTAGCTTTTAGGGTAGAGTTAGGCCCACTAACTAAAAATGATAAACCTCAAATGGGAATCTATATGTTTCAACTTTGGGTGGCCACATAACACTATGATCATTCTACCTGATAAACATAATCCTAAATCCATAATGCAATCAAAGTTAAATGCATTGATGTGACTTAGGTAATTGCTAGAGATATAGTGATTCAAGACAAACAGTTCTGAGTCACAAGTTTAAGAATCCAACAATATTAGCCAGAGCAGCATTAAGTGACATGGACATGCCACAGGAAAAAATCTAATGAGCTCCCAAATTTTGTTGGGTGGCTTCACATGTTCAGAGAACAACCGTTCTTATAAATTAAAAGGAACAGTTCTCCAACCATTTTCACACTCACACCATGCAATTGTTGAAGTGATCTTCAGGAATATGAATTGTTAAAATGGGAAGTAATACCAAAAGTAGAGCCATACCTCTTTAACAATCTCCTTGACCCGTCTCAAAGAATCAAGAATACCAACATGGACTTCTTTTCCCTTCCGAGTAACACGAATACCACAACCTTTTACTACCTTTCCCTCTGTAACCATGCATCCAGCAACACGACCACTACCACTGCTGAATGTGGCCCGTACTTCTGCTGAGCCAATTGTTACTGGTTCCTACCAAAAATAGCAGTTAGTCTTGCCATAGAATCTTAAGAAATCTCAAAGTTCAGAAAGAATGCAAAAGCGAAAATAAATAAGGTGTGTCCTAGTATTCATTAACTCCAATTTAAAAGATCCTTGACCCATAACTGTTGGGGAAGGACCAGTTGACACTAAATGCATAGTGGACAACACATACAAATGACCGTACGTTATTATCATGTGTTAAACAAAATGAAAAACAGGAATGGAAGTGTAAAAACAGGAATGCCAGCGTAGTATGCATTAGAAAACAAATTGTATAAGATGATTTTATATGTCACATAAGAGATTTTATTTACAAACTCCAATGTGAAATAACCAGTGTGTACCCAAATAAAAGGGTTCACATGCGCAACCTAAGCTTTACAGTTTACACATTTAGAGATACATTGATTTACCTCAACAGGCTCCAGGAGCCCTTCCATTGCATTTCTCACATCGTCAATTAAGTCATAAATGACTCTATATAATCTAATCTCAACAGCTTTATTCTCTGCATAGCTTTTCACAGAGCCTGGTGCTTTAACATTAAATCCAAAAATAATGGCTTTGCTTGCAACTGCGAGATCAACATCACTTGTGCTTATATCACCTGTTGCTTCCAACAAAAACTTCAATGTGACATTATCTTGTGGTAGCACCTGCAGTGCTTGTCTGACAGCTTCAATGGATCCCTAGACATGAGGAAGACCAGTGAAAATTAATTGCAGTTTCTTTGCACATTTTACCCATTGGGAATACTCCACAATTGGTATGTAACCAATTTGCATATTTATTATAAATGAGAAAGGATTTGATATATTATTGTCCAGGTAGTACTGTAGTAGAGACATTTAGAAGCAGAAGTGTTATCACATAGGCTACACTCAAAATCACATGTACACAAAAATGCCATCACACACACACACACACATAACACATTACTATCGACGAATGTCTTGGCCAATAGCTTGTATCCGAATGTTGGGCCAGATCATATCTGGATAATTATTAACTGCTACATTAGTCTACTTCCATTTACATACACATTTTATTCCGCAAGAAGTACTCAGCATTTGAGTTAGTAAGTCACATATTGTACATTTAAGCACTCGAGGTAAAATGGTAAGTTGCACAAATTATGCTATATTTTAATGATTCAATATTATAATATAAAATCACTGCATGATATCACTGACAAAGTCATCAATGAGTTCAACTAGGCAAGTGGTTCAACATTTGTAACATCAACACTATGCTTTACGAATCCAGTAACACTTGTAGAAGTGACTATACCTGAAGATCAACCTTCAAGATAACATTTAGTTGGTGCAAGTCTAGTCCAGAAAGCTTTCCTGCTGAAACTGCAGAAGCTAAGGACGAAAGAGTAACCTTGCCATCCCCTGCCTTTGCAGAAATACGCTCATTTCGCAATGACTCAGCACGGGATTGTGCCTTTTCACGTGCAGTATCAAGGGAGTCAACAACCTCAAATTCATCACCAGCAATTGAAACATTATTCAATCCAATAACCTGTACACACGCACAGAAGACAGATATCAGAAAATTTTTAATTAGGTTGATTTTTGGCATCTATTTAGAACCTCACAATGTGCACTGAAGATGATAACTAGGATAACTCAAAGTCCATAAGTGTGTTCTGTTTCCACCATTGTAAATCTTTTCCTGTGGAACTAATTTTTAAATCAATGGCACCAAAAGATTTTCATCTCTCAATTCTTTCATGTAGAAAGCATTTCTTTAAAGTGTTTCTGCAAAAATCGTATGCTCTCTTCTGTACTATGAATTGACAAACCTGTACAGGTATAGAAGGTGTAGCTAAACACGCTTTCCAGCATCATCAAATAAAGCCCGCACCTAAAAGAAGCAAATAAAAGATTGTTAAACAATGCAGGGGAAACAAAGCAAAGCCAATTGCCCAAAATGTTATGACCAAAAGTTAAGGTCATAATAACATTGAATTTTAACTTTACACATCTACCAACCTTTCCAAAAGCTTCTCCGCAAACTACTACATCTCCCCTTCTAAGGGTGCCATTTTGTACAATAAAGGTAGCAAATGGTCCTTTTGATTTATCTAGGCCTGCCTCAATGACTGTTCCCTTTGCACTTCTGTCAGGATTTGCTTTCAGCTCTTGCAACTAGACCAACAATACTTAGGTCAGAATGAATACCAGGCAGCTAAAGAAAGCCAAAAAAAAAAAAAAAGTGTAAATTTTAACCAAACATCGCCAATTATTTAATAGACATCAAAGATGGTTAAGTGTGTGCATCAAACTTCATCTATCTTTGTGCAAATATCAAGAGAGGTTCCAACATGTGTAAAATTTCTCTGATACAGATTTACTAGTAGCTATCGATCACAAAGTATATACCACAAGCAAGATTGTCTATCAATGTATTATAACATAAGAACATTAGAATTCATAAGTTAATCAGATAACAAGATAGAATAGTTCGAGAATTAAGTGACTTTAAGTCTTGAACTAGTCCAGACACCAACTATAAAAAAGTTACCTCGGCCACAAGCATAACAGTTTCCAAAAGATCATCTATGTTTTCCCCTTTAAGAGCACTTATCTGAACCATTGGGATCACCACCCAGTCTTCTGGCATTAAGCCAATAGAAGAAAGCTCTTGCATAACTCGTTCAGGATTTGCTCCATCTTTATCTATCTGTTTCAAATAAATACATAATAATGTGCCAACAATCCTCAAGCCATAACCAAGTAAAGCACAAGAATTACAAAATGATCTCTTCTTTATTTTTAACATCCAATGAAGAGACATCATGATGACATGCCTTGTTTATAGCAATGATGATGGGTACTCCTGCTGCTTTGGCATGAGCTATAGCTTCATTTGTTTGAGGACGAATACCATCATCAGCAGCCACGACAATAATAGCAATGTCTGTTACACTTGCTCCAGGGCTCTCATTGCCCCAAATGCCTACAGGATCATATATAATAGATATCATCTAAATGAAAGAAAAGTGCAAAGTGAGTTATATTAACAATTCAGCTAAAACAACACACTAGCATAAGTCAGCAAGCCATCATGTGGATTGCAGGACCCAACCAAGATTCAGAAGAATGAAATATACAAGTAGATTTTGCATATGCATAAGGAAAAAGGTGTAAATTATAATTAGCAACTTGGCATACCTCATGCCCAGGAGTGTCAAGGAAAACACAGGGCAACTGTTTGCCATCAACAGGTACTTGTACTTTATAAGCCCCGATTCCCTGGGTAATCCCACCAGCTTCAGAAGCAGCTACCTGTTAACAATCGCATCAGGCTCAAGTTGAATGTGTTTGTAATATGCAGTTCTGTAGGTAAAGTTACAGCTGTAAAACAATTCCTCCATACTCAAATGCTACGATAAAGCACAAGAACATGACACACAAAACCAGCATGGTAGGCACAGACAACATCTTTTACTAATTATTGATAACAAGAAAAGCAACTATCTCTTATTATCATAATATATGTTACAACTTGCATTCCAGCAACCCTTGTTTTTATAGGTTCAGTATTTATTTTCATAAAGGTCCTCAAATGCTTGGATTTTTAAAGTTATGCTAATCCTTAATTAGGATTGCATATAACTGTTACAAAGTTAAGGCTATATCCATCCTGGAAACCTACAGTGGTACAACCCACATAGTGAACGGTTATGTTATACGCGAGACAAATCAACAAGGAAACATGTTCATATTAGACATCAAATATAGCATTAGCATACGTAAATTATCTTAATAACACATTAAAGTTGTCTAAACATGGTTATAATCAATTACACAAATGATATCCACCTAGGCTGTCTGTGCCTGTGCATGAAAGAAACTGAAGTAAGCATAAAGGATGTAATATTAAATTTTCACTGTACCTTGCTTTTCCGTATATAATCCAAAAGAGTAGTCTGCCAATTGATAACACCAGCAAGTATTAGAAAATGGAGGATTCAGGCTGAAAATCAGTGGCAAAGGAAGAATACAACAGTTACAGATTGATGTCATTTACCTTGCCATGATCTACATGGCCCATAATGGTAATGACAGGAGGCCTGTCTTTGAGTTTGTCAAGGTCGTTTTCATCAAGAATCTCCCTTTTCTTAGCTAATGATTCGACTTTGACAGGATCTGCATCTATAACTTCCACATCATACTCTTTGCAAATCATCTTCACCATATCTTTGTCAAGAGTTTGCACCCCATCTGGTTTAATCCCCTTGGCATATAGAGAACCGAGGATTTCACCTTCACTGATCACCAAGTTGTAGGCTAACTCCTCCACCAGCATACCTTTGTCACTGACCTCTAGAATTTCTACTTTGACAGGAGCTGCATCCTTGGCAGCCTGTAGCCTTGCTGCCTTTCGGCTTGCTTTACTCCATTTCCTTCCTTTCTCGCAGCACCAGGAATAGAGACGTTGAGTTCCGATGTGTCCTCATCAGGAATCACATCATCATCATCCTCCATAATACGTCTTCTTGGTCCTCCTCCAGCCAGGGAACCTTTCTTCCGGTAATCATCTTTAAACTTTCCTGGTGGAGGAGCCTTTCCAGGTTTTGGAGGTGCTAGGACTGCTTGAGCAATTAGAGGATCAACAACTGGTTTTGCAGCAAACTTGTCAATCAAAATGGGGCCCTTCCTTTAGATTTAACAGACGTGTCAGCTGCCCCCTTATCCTTCAAGACAACTGGTTTTTTGATGGGTGGGGGAGCTATAGAAGGTTTAGTTTGTAAAGTTGGCTGAGGTTTCGAAGGTGGCTGAGGAGCACGAGGTTCGGATGTTACCTTCTCCCCTCCCCGTTTTGAGATTTCTCCCCTACATTCTTGTTATTAGGCTTAGGTACTTCCTTGACAACCTTCTGCACACTTGCAACTGTGTCCCCTTTACGCCATACACTCTTCAAGGTTTTGGCCTTCTGGTTTTTACCTGAATCCACCTGTTTAACAGTCTTAGGACTAGCATTTACATTGGACACTGCTGGTTTATTTACCGACCCGTTATTTTTTTCTCATCCAACTTAGAACTTTCCAGCTTTTCGGCCTTCTCCAAAACCTCTCCGAGCGATTCGATCACTTTATTCCTCTCTTCCACATCATCAGGGGACTCAGCATTCCCCGAAGGCCCCCAAGACTCTGAACTAGCGCCCGAAACAGGATTACCCTTATTATCTGGGGACTTCAACACAAGCTTAGGAGGAGGCTTAAGGACAAAACCACCACTAACATCATCTCCACCATTACTTCCTCTACTACTACTGCTACTACTCTTAGAATCAAGGGATACTGAATTTCCTTGGTCAGCAACAAAATCAGTAGTAGTCACTGAGTATCTACACACAGACAGTGAGACACAATGCCATCTCCTCTTGTCCTTAGAGTTCCCCCTATAAAGAGAGACCCTCCTCACAACAGAATGGGACCTTCCAGAGGAACTCACACCCATTAGGCTCCCCAAACTCAATGGGGTAGCCATTGAACTCATTGTTCCTTGCACGTTCCCCACTAGTATAAGCATATTTAGCCCCACCCCACAACACAAAAAAAAAAAAGAACAGAAAAAAAAATGATGCTCCAAATAAGCTGATACAAAGTGAAAGCTCAAAAATTCATCATTATTCCAAACACCCCAATTGAGAATCCAACCAACCCAGAAACCAATTTCCCTTAAAAAGGTGAAAAAATGAGATTAATATTAATATTGATATTAATATTCCTGGCCCCAGTAGAAAAAGAAGGATATGATGGTACCTGGAGTTCAGAGAGTGAAAGTGAGTGTGTCAAATTGGGGTGGAACATGTGACATTAAAAGAGGGGGAAGTGTGAAAAGAGAAGGAGGATAAGAAGAGCAAGAAGAAGAAGAGAGAAGAGTGGGGGAAGTGAGGTTGTGATTATGTATTGTATGTTGGGATAACCTTGTGGGAATTTCGGGAGGTATGTGTGGATGGTTGTGTGCCTGGCAAATTTTGTGTGCGATAAGGCTTTGGTTTTGTGTTTGGCTTTTTTTGTTTCAATTTTTTTTTCGTGGCTTTTGATGACGCACATGGTCTGTTTCTTTCACCTCGTACATGTCTCAAAGTAACTAAGCAATGGAAAGGTAAAGATTGTTCGAGTTTTAATTTTGATTATAGTGAATGTTTAATCGGTAATTGAAATTGTTTGTTCGAGCGATTTTCATTATTGGGGTTTAGAAATTATTTTTTTCAGTCCCTAACATTATGATGAGCGAGTCATATTATTCCCTAATTTTATTTTTGTTATTATTATTATTTTTCCAATGTTTCAAATTAATTGACATAGCAATGATAAAATAATATTCTATTTAACTTTTGTTAATTAAATTACATGAAAATAAGTATACTTGAAGACTATAATATGAATTTAGCATATAAATAATATTGTTAATGCATAACAATATATATACTAACAATGTTAACCTATTATTCAATTATATCACTTTTGAAACTAAATAGAATGTCAGTTATCACCCTATATGTCTTTTTTAATATGACATATTAGCAAAAACGTGAAGAAAAATAAATATAAAATGGAGTGAAGGACTAGATTTATATTTAATGACGCGCAATAAAATGATAACTTTTAAATCTCATAAATCAAAATGATATAGGTATATAATTTTAAGGATTAACTTGAGGATTTATTTTGATGAATTGATATTGTAAATTGAAAACAAAATTATTATATTATTATCAATGTGATAATATATAATTAATAAGAATATAAAAGTATTTTATATTTTTAATGTATAAGAACTAAACTCAAAATGTATCTCAATTATTATATATCATCATTTAATTACATGTTATTATAGTGCTGTATTATTATTATATTTCCACCGAGATCGGATATTGAAAAATACAGGCGTTGTTGGTGAACAATTCACGTGATTAATAAAAGAGATTGTCATGTGAGTTCTCAATCATATATAAATAGAATATATGATAATTATTGCCAAAAAAAATCTATGATTATCTGCACAAAAAATTTTCTTCTCTTTTTTTGTTTCTCCAAGCATCCTTTAATTGGTACATGAGAGATTAATCTCCAAGTATGTTGAGTGTTAAGTCTTTAACAGTATTTTTATACACATGAATTTCAAATTGAAACAAGACCTTACCTTAATTTAAAAGCCCTTCCACTTAGACCAACACATGCATATAAATTTTTCAATACAACGAATATTGAGTTTAATTTTTATACACTCGCAATATAAAACTTTTTTAAGTCATATAATCAATCACCCCGCTTACATGATTCTTTACTAGCATGTTTCAACAATCCATATCCCACTAAGCAATCACATGCCTATAGTTCTAACGCGCATAAATGCTACACATCACACACATGTTACATAGATCAATCAAACAAATAAAACTTGCTCTAGGATCTCTAAAGCATCCTATCATGGCAATATGTGCAGTCATTTCCTCATAAACTATTCTTCTTGGTTCTAAACTCCTTAATCCCTCATCAAATCCTTCAAGTGTAAACACTTGCATTCAGGACATCCAATCATGTTTATAGATCATGCAAGTACCTGTTTTGAGGCAAACAACATGCTTCCCAAAATAAAGCTAACGTGCATGGTAACATTAACATGAGATTTCAACTACGCTAAGAGAAGTCATCAATCAAGCATGCATATTAGTCAAGTAATTCAACATGCCTCTTACTACCTTATTAAGTCGATTAAACTCTTTATTATCACGTTACCAATTTGCAATTTAACGTGATATTTTCATTCTAAGTATTTTTCATCTAGTTTACACGCATGAGCTACGATAGATCATGCACCCTTCACTAATGGGTTTAATCTGGTTACGTAAAAGCATCTATATTCAGGATTCAAAACTACCTTTTTCTAAACTACTGCAAATCATGCATATGTATAGTGCCAATCTCAAGTAAAACCATCAGTCAAGCATATAGTGTTTAGATTCGTGCTATATAACTTTAAATAACATCATTACACACACATTAATAGAAGAGAAAGTATTCCACAATGAAATCCCAACTTGTGAAAACATTTGATCTCAAACTAAAATGTTCACCATGAGCATGAAACAAATCTTTTTAAGATGCTTTCATCAAAGTACTTTAAGTTCTCATAAGAAAAACATGTTTCTATTTTCCCTTTTTTCTATTTTAAGAAAACTAATCGTGGTAATGGACATTTGATAAAACCTTCATAGGGATTCAACTTATCAAAAACACTAAAAATCTTTTATTAAAATCATCAAGCACTCATAAACTTCATAAAAAGTAAGAATATAGCCATCGAATCATGCCTAATACCTACATTTCATAGCAACACTTCAAAACTTCAAACTAGAGACCATGGATGTTCGTGACCATGAATGCACCAAGGGAGACTATTCCACTCACCATTCTAGAAGGTATAATAAAATGGGCATGCACATGCATGAAATCATATGCTTATAAATGTGGACATGTCATTCATGCATTTCATTCGTTCAACCAATAAGATCATGCTAAACCTCCATAAGACACACATAGAATTTGAATGCTATAGCTTTAGGTATCACTTAACACACACATACTTTTCAATTCAACTCTTGACCCATGAAATCTAACGCTAGCTGTTTACGAGTTTACTTCAATTTAATAGCACTCATTATAGCAAACACTAAGCATGGGGAATCTTCTACCTTGCACTTAAAACATTTTCCAAACATCGTGTTTCGTTAGTTTACTCATACGTGCACATATAGTCATGTAATCTCATTACTTCATACTTCTATGCTAATGTCCCGCCACAATCAACCATTTATTCTTTAGAAGAAGGCTATAATAGCTTATTTATGTAAATCACCGACATAAGCAAGCAAACTATTTATGACTTCTAACACTTTCACGTCATGCATATAATTAGCAAAGAAGAAGACAAAAGGCAACTAAAAGCAATATAGACGCAATCCACATGTGCAACGATTCTCAATGACTTCCAAAACTTGTCTAGCATTTCATATCATGTTGTTAACCTATTCGACATGCATACTACGTTCATATCATGCAAAGGCACAATTCCATACATAAATCTTGCAATAATACATCTTTAAAAACACGTTTGCATGATGTTAATGGCATTAAGATTACTTAACATAATTCAACACATTAGAAACTAATCATCAATCCTACAATATGCCTATATGCATGACATGCGGTCTCATTGTGACTCACCCTTAAATCCAACTGGGTTAGTTTCATCATTCTCACCTCTGGTAAGAGGCTGTACCAGGAGTGTCAGGTTATTCCAGCCTGACTTGTTTTTCTCCAAAGTAGCGGGCAATCCTTTTTGTTATGCCCCTTCTACTGCATTCGTAACATGCGGATGAGCCCTTTAGGCATTGGCCCTTGTGGCGTTTTCTCTGCTCGTTAGCAGGTCGGTATCGTGCCAATTGGCCTACATTAACTCCCCTTTGGTTGGATTTTTTCTTGACTCCAAGGTTGGGTAACGTTAGGACATATTAGAGAAGGCACTAAAGGGGTAGCCTTGACTATGGTGCCCATTGGCTGGATTTTTTCTTGACCCCAAGGTTAGGTAACGTTAGGACATATTAAAGAAGGCACTAAAGGGGTGGCCTTGGCTAATGGTGCCCATTGTCTTTTGAGCTTGCCATGCCTGCTTTGCTCCTTGCCGATGCACTCCAGCTTCTATATGCTCACTAACTACCTCTGCTAGATTTAAAATGGCTAGCTCTAGGTGTTGGATGTGACTAGTGCTGACTGATGTGGTGCCGCCTGACGGTGACGGTGATGGAGTTAGTAGGTGGCATAGCTCACCTTAGAGGAGGAGAAAACATAAGATCGATCAAGAGTTCGAAGGAATGACAAAGACTTTTACTAAACCTAGACATGATCGACTCTTCCTATAGGCCTCAAATAACATCATGTTCCTGCAAATGGCCACAGTTCCATTCACATAAATACCATTTCATTTGTGGACACTTACTCCAGGACCATGTAAGGAAACCTATGGCTCTGATACCACTTTGTCACAACCGATTTGGAAACATGACCAGGCACATGAGGAATTTCATCCCCACATAAGCCTCATGGGTAACGTGATTATACTGAATGCATGAACAATCGTGATTTTCGTCCTTAAAACATAATTAAGTCTAACATGTCATCAAATTATCTCTTAAAAACATAATATTTGAATTCATAAAACTGAAATATTTCTACATCCATAGCTCTAAGCATCTCAATCAAATCGTTATTTAAAAATATAAACGTTTCTTCCTTGACTCAGTGGAAATCTATAAATCAATTTAATTATAAATCTTTGACCATAATCTACATTTCAAATTCGTACTTAAATTCTAAAGACTTATAGAGAGAGACACAAATTCTGAAAATGACTACAATTTATCAAAATAGGATGCATGGTTCAATCCTGGATATCTATTGGAAGCTAATCTAACATGTCCAAACCTTAGGTTTACTACAAAGTAAAACTTACCACGGAGAAGTTCCTCCGCTGGAACAGTGATTGAGCAAAACTTGAACCTCCAACTGAGGAGGAAGAGAGAGGTGAGTTACGGATTCAATGAGTGGATTTCATCCACCACCCAACACTGACAACAACAACAACAACAACAATCATATGTAATATATACATGCAACAATCATAAAATCATTTGGTATTTACATACATAACTACATAGGAAAACACTTGTCATTCCATGAGTTCATAAAAAGCATTTATAAATTCATCGTTGTACATGAAATCACTCTAAACTTGTGGTGCGGTAAATACTAGAAAAATAGTAATCTCTAACTATATCCATATATAGTATAGCAGTAATAATCTTCTGAAATTACTCTGAGCTCTATGGGTACCTCATAAGGTCATGAATTGAAAACCTAACTAGGTTATGTTCTTTGAATACTCTAGGGGTAAGATTGTTCTTTAGACAACTTGATACCAAGGTTAACAAACTCTTATAGTCGTTAACTCAATATCTATTTCTCTATAGTTACCATCTAAAATTAGTTTATATGTAAATTAACTAAATTTGCAAACTCTTAAAACTCTTAGTACTCTGAGAGCTTTGAATTCATGTAACTCTAACAATTTGACTTTAGCATAACTTGGCTATAAAATCATGTCCAGGGATTACCAGCTTGTAAACATTGTGTTTCAAAAGCCCATAGAGTATGTAGTCGTCAATTGCTATAAATCATATGGAGTTTCATGCTTAAATTTTATGTGACTGAAATTCTAAATCATATCTTAGCAGATATACTTGCATAAACTTGATAACTCTAATGTTATATTTCAAAACAACATGTTTCATAATCTTAACAACTTTGAACCCATAACAACATGTTTATTCCTGAACATAAATCATACTCTGACTAAACATTTTTCCCAAATAACTTAACTTGATATCTAAAAGCAAAATCTAAATCTCAATTCTTAAAAGCATGGTAAATATCATAAATCCAAAACGTAGTTGTCAACTTTGGTAAACTTGTTAAATCATATATTTTCCAATAATAATTTCATGAGCATATTAAACATTTTCATGACATATATCAATCCAAATTATGGTCCCATGGTTTTTCTAAAACACATTTTTATGCTATTATCAAAATCACCATTTTTCTAAGCTTAGAATAACTCATAAAATCATATTCCATACATACTTCTATTTCTAGATTCATGCTTAGAAATCCTAATGCATAAAACACATTTATAATGATGAAAATAAGGTGATGAGTTCAAACCCACTCAACTAGAGGAAGAGAACTAGAGGTGTCAACAACCAAGGAACTCTGTGCAGAGGTGGCATCAATGTCTACCATTGAAGCAACAAACCAAATATTAATCTAGGATATTCTCCAAATAACTCCAAAACAACTCTATGAATTGTGGGGAGCACACAAACTTGACAACAATAAAGAACATAAACAACCATACTTAGAACATGAAAAGAATAAGAGAATGAGAGTATAAACCATAAAAAAAATCTCTTACCTTGAAATTTGGAAAAGGTATATTTGAGTGGGGATGAGAGTGAAGAAGGAGAGGAGAACTTGAGGGTTCAGTTTTGGGTGAAAACCAAGTGTGGGGTGTTTTTATAGAGAAGGATATCAGAAATTGAAACTATCGTTTTCGTACTATTCTAACGTCAAGGACTCTCACCTAGCGAGCTCATTGAGCTCGAACCATTCTAGGAAAAATAGCTTTGCCATGCAAGCTCGTAGGCCTCACCTGGCTAGCAGAGGGGTCAAGAGCCCTTCGAACGAAGAGGGCCTTGCCGGCGAGCTTACCAGAAATGAGCTAACCCAGGCAAGGAAGGCTCGCCTGGCGTATGCTTTGACGGAACAGGTCAATTTTGCATTGTCCATGATTTTGGTGGTTTCGAGACTTTTCCAACAACATGGGTAGTTTTGGAGAACCCTAAGGTCGTATTAGACCTAACTAGGGACACATGAACCTGAGGTTTTACATAAGGCCTTGTCCATCTCTATATATGTACGTTGATGTTGGAAAAGTTAATCAAAAGCATGTGTATGGTCTACATTATCAGGATAAAAAAATCCTCATGCAAAGGTTGCTCGATAGGTTTAGGTAGAAGTTCAAACAGAGGGAAAACAAGTGCAAAAACAATAGTATTTTGAGTAAATGAATAGGGACAAATAGGTTGAACAACATTTTCCAAATGAAGAGGGGATAAGAGTTATAACCAACTATCAAGACATACCTTAGTTGGAGTATTAGGATATGAAACCAGTCTAATATCTAGATCCTTGATCTTCATTTGGAAAATATTGGCCCTTACGTATCAAGATTTAGCCTACGTCCATTGAGTAGGTTGTAAAACTTCATTAGCTGGATAACCAACAATATAGCCAATTATATCAATCCCTTATCTAGCGAGACTTCAACTTCATCGCCATAAAAGTCTTTGAATGTGAGCACTAGTCCTAACTCATGATAGTATGCATTGTTGAATAGAGAAGAATGCTCCTCTAAGTTGCAAAGAAAGCAAAGTGGCTAATGTATAAATATTTAGGAAAATAAATTATCATATATAGGAAATTAAAATGAAAGAAATAACATTATATGGCTAGGTCTATTATGGATCCAATTGCATGTGAAATACAATATTGATATTGGTAATCGTGGTTATAAGTCATTGAGTGGAAATAAAGAAAGATTTCAATAAAGGATAGGTTTAAATTAGTTTGATAGTGCGGTGGCTTTTATGATGGACCTCTTATCTAGGTCATCATGATCCTTATTATTAGCCATTTGATTAAATCATCCAATAAAAATGGTAATCACCCAATGGTTAATAATAAGAGGTTCATTATGGATCTCAAAATTTGAGGTCCACTTTATAATTTACCTTGATGGTGCAGAAATGAGGATGTAAGGAAGTGACAAAAAGAAGCAATTTAGTCACATAATCACAATTTTGCGAAAAGGTCCATGGTTTAGGTACCATTTATAGAACTTTGTAATTACCCACATGTGTCTAATGGGAAGAAGATACATTAATGTATATATAGTAAGGATCATGAGAATTTAATGTAGTTAAGTACCGAAATAAATGGTTTTGTAAGAAGAATGAATGTAAGTGTAGTAGTTTATTTGCTTTTTGAAGATATCCAAGGCATTATGGGATTTTATCATTAATGGCAAATTTAAAAGTGAAATCATTATAGAAGAAGAAGATAGGTTTGCATATTAAATGCTAAAGAGCATTCCATGCATATAAGAGAGTTTATTCCTCCTTGTGTGTAATCATGCCATGTTTACATTGCAACATGTTCAAATTCAAGTTTTAATCAATTTTGTATACATATTATAATCCATTGAGTTGTCAACTTTCAGCAATTAGAATTGAAGAACATGTAAAAATGGTGCTTGATTGATGATTTTGAGACAAATGGTGCAGAACCATGAATTTATAATATCTGAAAGTTAGTGATTACATTAATATTTGATCAATGTTATTAATTACAATATGATGTGCTAGAAATGCATGTTTGAGAAGCTGTGAGAACGTGAATAGTTTACATTAATGGTTTGTTTGGTTGGAGGATAAAAATGAGATAAAAATTTTCATGATAATCTCTATGTGTAAAAACACATATAGAACTCATCATGAAAACTTTCACCTCCAAAGCAAATGTAGCCTAAGAGTACATACCATTTTTAGTCCTAACATTTTACAATTGACATCAATTTAATCCGAAATAATCTTTGTTATCAATTTATTTTTAAAATATGAGATCAATTTGGTTTAACTATCAAATGTCACTAAAACTATCACTGAGGATGAAAACTACAAAAATAAAAACTAATTCCCAACCTATAAAATTGGTCCTATTTCCCTAACTTCCTTCCTGTCATCAAGGCAAGGCCTTTGGACTTCATAGTCTTAGCTCCTTTGAAACCAAGTCCCCTAACAGCCAAAACAAAACTAAAACCTTGGTTGTTTTTCCTAAATCAAAGTATACAGATATCCAATATAAAACCCAATGACCTTTATCAACGATGACTTCAACCTTAACCCCTTAGACTTCATGGCCTCGATTCCTCTAAAATTTCCAAAAGACAACATTTTGAGGCATCTTGTGCAAGCGATGTGGAGTGCTTGTAGTACTTATTGGAGTAGGTGTGAATGTGAAAACTTGTGACTAGTAGGACTTCCTATGGCCCTCTACTATGCTTACCTCACTTGGCCACTTCGACGTCACTCGTGTACTTCTCGATAGTGGCACCATCTACCTGAGCACATCATAGCCCAAGAAGGTAGAGATAGCTTAAGTAGGGTTGGCAGCTAAGGCCCAGGGTGCGATAATGGCTTTTGTGATTGTAATACGTGATTTCTATTTTATCTTATTTACGTGTTAATAGTGGTTAATTGAAGTTAGTTGAGTCTAATTAAAAATTAATTTCCTCAATTAATTAAATAATGAATAATTAATTATTCTTAATTAATTTTAGCCTCTTAATAATTTAAATGCATGATTATGTTAATTATTGTTATAATTATTCAAAAGCTAAAATTAGTGCTTATTGAGAATTAGAACCTATTCCAATCCAAAATTTCAATGTCTCTCTCAAAAATCCAAATTTCAAGACACTAGAGTAAAATAATATTTGTTTGAATTAAATTGTTTATAAAATTGTTATTTTATCCATATTTAGTATCATCTTAATTTCCTTTTATTGTAAAATTCCTAAATTACCATTAACTACCCTCATCATATTACACTCACACACTCTCTCCACCAACTAAAGAAAAAGAAACCCTACCCCTATTCTTAGTGAAAATCGACGCACCCCTCCTCCTAAACTCTCTTCTTTTTTTTTTTTTCTCAAACCCACACACACTCACAATACACTCTATCTCCTACTCCATCTTCTTCTTCCTCCATCCTCCACATTCGTCCTATCTCCAACCACCTCTCCATTGAACACCCAAGCCTTCTACCTATTGTCTTGCCAAAATTCAACGCCTCACCTCCTTAGAGCTTATATATCATGACCCGCTTAACATGATTGGTATGTGAGGAATTGTGTCCTCATAGAAGCCTCTAGTAACGTGATTGACTAATATGTATAATTAAATAAACTATATTCAAAATATCTCAAGTTTAACTAAATTTCATAATTCTGAAATATTTCCAAAACATAAATCAAAATAAGAAATTCTGGCACTACTTGGGAGGATTCTGGTAACTGAAACCTGAGCTATTTGTAAGGGGAAGGAAAAGAGGGGTGAGTTCATCAAAACTGTGAATGAGCCTCCACTCACAACCCACATGGGACAACAAAAAAATATAAAATATACATGTGATTGATGTAAAATATTTCATATATAATTACATATAACTTCCTGAGAACAATAATTTAACTAAATTTATGACAATAACTAGTAGAGAAACAAGAGAGGTTTTGTACATAAATACTCTATGAGCTGAACCTAAGCCAATGGCTAATCTTATGGGCTCCTAACTAGGTCCCTTAAATAGACACTACACTAGGTTCTTTCCTATGGGTTAGTCCCTCACGGACCACTTGGTATCAAGGTTAACGATCAATTGCTTTAACTCGTCTTTATTTCTCACTAATTAATATAAAATAACTTGTACATAAACCAAATAAATCTAAAAGCTCTTAATTCATTTAATTCTAACTATTTGACTTGGAGCATAAGGTTCTAAAATCATGTCCAAAGGATCACCAACTTGTAGATAGTGTGATTTCAAAAGCCTATAGAGTATATATCCAATTGTTATGAATCATACTTTGTTCAACACTTTCAATAAATCATAATTATGTTCTAAAATCTTAATAGGAAATCCATAATCTAAAAATATGATAATCAATATTACTGCTATAAATATTAAACCAGGTCTCACAATTTCATAAACTAGAAAAAAGATATCAAATATGGTCCCATGAGCTTTCTAAAATAAGGTTTTCATGATAACTATGAAAAACTATAATTTTTCTAAAAATTGGCATAATTCGTTAAAGTAAGTATTTTGCATAAGTTATTTTAGAATTTTATGAACAATTTATATAATACTAGAAAAATACTAATAATGACCAAAAGTATGGTCATGAACTTAAACTCACTTACCGTTGATAGCTGGGAGTGTGCTTCTACTAACAACTTGACTCTAGGGAACTGAAATGGCACCGATAGCAAAAGAGTTTAATAAGAGAAAGTTGAGTGAAACCACGTTTCTCTCAAAAACTTCTCCTAACTAGGGTTCTTAGAAAAATATTGGGAATATTATGATGTACCAAAAATATACTAGGAATATCTAACCAAAATTTGAGAACGGAATTGTTAGAGTCTCGTGCACGCATACATCTGATGGACAAGGTGCACATGTTCTGCTTCAACGATCCAAGGTCTTCTTCATCTTATATATATATGTATGACAATTAATATAATAATATTTTACCTAACACACCCACACATATAATAATACTACACCTAACACACCCACACCCACACACACACACACACACATATTTATATACTAAATAATTCTTATTGATGCACACACTTACTTATATATATTAAATAATTTTTACCTAATGCACACTCTCATATATATATATAAATAACTCTTCAACAACTTGTATGAATGTGTGTATATAATTATAATAATAATAATAACAACAACACAATTAATAATGACAATAATAATAGTAGAAACAAGTAATAATGATGATACTTTAGATATTAACAAATTTCATATTTGGATATCACATTATACCCACAACCACCATTGGATGAGGAGAAGATTTTGTCTCTCCTTAACCTTTTGGAGCTTCAAGGACCTCCACCTCTTTGAGTCCTCCAAGCTAGGTAGGGACCTTGTCTTGATTTTGTTTGCTCAAGAATCCATCTTTATTAATTTTTAGCCTAGTAATCTTATTTGGCTGTTATAAAAATGAGTTCTTAACACTTTAGTTCACATATTCATGCTCTGAAACTTGTTGATGATGGTGCGACACAATCATAGATTTAATGGATGTTATTTTGTTGTTGCTACAACCTTTAATGACTGAAAGTGAGTGTGAAATAGTTGGTTTTGTTCTTGTATAATTGCCATGTTTTAGCACTTATAATATATGTAAGACTATAATGAAAAGCTACTATAATGGGTGTTATATGTAATGCCTACATATGCTTAAATTTATAGAGTTAATGTTTTTTATGTTTAAAACTAGTTCTAATGTCTTAGAATTTTATCTATAGAATTAATGGACTATAAGTTACAATAGAATAGAAAGCAATGGCTTAAGTACAAGATGATTTAAATTATTGTGCACCTATATCTTTATAACCTTCAGCCTTAAGCTTATGAAGGTCACTAAGCACTTGTAATAATAGTCTAGATTGAACATTGAGTTAATATAATGGCTAGTGTTTAATTGTTGAGGTTAAGTGACTAATAACAATATTTAGTTCAATAAGAAATTAAAAGGTGCTAAGGGTTAGTGTTAAAGTCTAAGGTTTCCAAGTCAAGAACATGACAAATGGGTCCTAATGGGGTTTTGTTTTGGTGGTTGTTATTATGAAAAAGAATTGGAAGAATGAGTTTTGTTTGTTTAATTTCTTTCCAAAGATTATGAAAAAAATGAGTTTCATGTTCAAAGACTAAAGCTTTAGATAACTTTAAAAGGTGCTAGAAATTTTCTTAGTATTTATTTCTAACGGTCTAGGTCTTGTCCTATTATAATTAAAATAAAACAATAGAAATGTGTTGTTTCAATTCCTTTAGCAAATAAGTTTTTGTAATTATGTTGCTGGATTTTTTTTATGGAACCTTTTTATGGTTTTAAGTTTGGAATCAAGTAAGAAAGTTTTGCTTATGCATTTGTGATATCTGGTATTTAAAATGGATTCCAAACTGAGCTATGCTTTAGTACTAAAGATTAGCGGAGTTGGAATTTTATTTTACAATTCTAAAATTATGAAAAGTGGTGGTTTTGGGCTAGATTTGGGTGTTGGAGTTGCACTGTCATGTTTTGGTAAGTTAATAATGATTCTTATGTATGAAAATGAATTTTGAAGAGAAAATTGAACTTTAGGTGTGTCTAGCCTAATTGTGACTGACATGTTAATTTTGGCCTAAATATAATTTTTGGTTGGCTTGGGAAGTTCGAAGTTTCACTTCATGTTTCAACTATTGGTTGATCATTCTTATGCACAATCATGAGTCTTGGAAGTGTAAAATTACAGTTTGGTAATGTCTAGCACAATTATGTGTATACATGTGTATGTCGGCCTAACTGGCTTTGTTGTGGTTTTTTGCTAAAAGAAAAGAAATTTGGTTTATGTCTTAGGGAAGAGGCCACCTTTTCATTGCATGGGAGTATAGGTTGTGTTGTTTAAAAAAATTTGACTTGACCCAATTATTTGTATGTGAAAGTGTAAAGTTTAAATTAAAAACAAAATTTCCAGGTAAGTTACTGGAGAGGTGATTAATTTTGCTTGAATTGACATATTGGTTTGATTTCAATAATTATTTTCATGTTGAGAGCTTGAATTGCATATTTATTGGCAATGATGAAGTTGTTAGCTTTTTTTTCATTCGACCACTAGATATTTGTGATTGTGATTTACATAGTCTGTTTAATCTTTTTCTCTGCAATTGGTTTAGGTTCATTTATGTTTATGCATCGAGTTGTTCCAAAATTGAAATGTTAAATTGATGGAAAGTATGTGATTAGATGTTATGCGTATGGGGAGTGTCCCATAGGCTACATGACATAGCATAACTCATTCTAATGCAAAGTGTGGATTAGAACGTTAGCATGGGTTAGAGTTAGGTCTCATAGGCCTTGGGATGAAAATCTAAGTACATTGAATGGAAGTTTTAAGTTTTGTCATTAAATGCATGAAGGTTGTGCCTATGTCTCCTTATGATTTATTAATCTTTTACATTATGTTGAAAAAGAGATGTGAGAAAGATAAATTTAAAGTTTAAAGTTTAGGTAGAGTTTTTCCCTCTATCCCCATTTAAATCTAATGACGGCTAGTTAAGTTTAGCTCATCCTAGGCGATAGTTGATTTAGAGTATAGGTGATAGTTAAATCATTGTGATTGGTGATGCGGTTGGTCAAGGTGACATGAGAAAGGGTGATACATTAAAGGAATTAAAGCTTAAATAAATAAAAGTGCTAGAGAATGTGTTATGTCCTGTTCTTTTACTCCTTTGTGCAAGTCCCATCTATGTTTTAACATGCTAATAATGCTATGCTCTCTAGATCATTAATTGTTAACCAAGAATTTTTACAAGACTTAAAATATATGTCACTTGAAATTCTAATTTGCAAATTGATGAAATGAACTAAAGCATGTTCATTTATTTTATAATTAAATTGAAGTGACTGAGAAGACAATAATGACACTTAACTGTTTTTATTTAACTACTGATTTTCTTTTGAATTCTCACCCCTTTTCCTTTTTAATCATCTTTGGAGCCTTTGAGATCATGATCTTCAAGCTCCCATTGTTAGAGACTTAACTGTTATTTTCTACATATCTTGTATTCATTTGTTTTTTAGCATGTAGACTATTGATCATTATTTACATTTTTCTTGTTTGGAGATTCCCTTACTTTATGAATGACTGTATTTGAGTTTGAGCTCTAATACTAGCTCTTAGTTAGGATTTGTTCATGTTATATTTTTATATAGGATCCATTTATGTATTGTCTAAGCGTTGGGTTGTAATATGTGTGGGTATCCTTTATGGATTCATGTCCCTTATGATACTTTAGTATTTACTATATTATGATGACTATGTTTATTGAAGAAGAGGCTATGTGGATGACTTATAGTATTTACTATATTATGATGTGATTACTATGTTTATTGAAGTAAGAGGCTATGTGAATGACTTATGAGATAATTGATTGTTATATCCAAGAATTGTTTTTATGTGTGCACTTGGTTAGATGAGGATCTATCTTTGTAGGTTATGATATGATTCACGTATTTGTGTTAGTACGAGTCTTTTGTTGTTTTAAGTTTTCAAAAAGAAATTTTATGCTATTTTCCACTACAAGTATTTTAAAAGAAATCTTAACAAACGAAATCAAAATATAATTAACTAAAAATTGGCCGATTATGTCTTTAAAATAAGAAGCTAATTATTAGAGTATTACAGTGATGGTGGTGTGGCCACAACTCACAAGAGTGGGTGGATGGGGTGAGTTAGATGTCATGGGGTTGCGGTGATGTGGTAGGTTGTTGAGTTGGGTGGAATACCATAGAAGCTTTTGGTTGGATTGGTAGACATACAATGGTCAATAAGTGAGGGGCAATGTGTGTTGATAAATAGGGGAAGCATTACAAGTTAAGTTTATGATTCAAATTTATATAACTTCATGAGTTTATTTAAATTTGAGTTTGATAACCTTAATTATCATATTGTAAAAAGTTGAAATTAATGCTTGATTAATTTAGGCATTTCAAACTCGATTTCTTAATCTATGTTTTAGAGTTTTATATATAATAGAACAGAGTAACTTATAATGGTATAAAATGAAAAAGTAATGGGTAGAGCAAAATGTATCATACCATCTTCATGTATTATTAAGCTTAATGAATGAGCAAAACATAAACGTAATTTATTCTTGAATTTAATATATTCACAATGTTAAAAAGAGAAGTTATATTGATATTCAATTACGTATTACTTTATAATTAAATATCATTAATTGTCACATCTTTTTTAACATCTACTTAAAAATTATACACATAAAAACATTCAATAGAATAATATAATTTTTTTTTCAATGTATTAAAATCAATCTCTTTTACTCTCTCCAACACTTTCTAATTTAGAGGGACAACAAATTAAAACCAACTTCAAACATTAATCATTTTCTAGTATCTATCTTGTCACCATTTTTGCTTGTTTGCGGTAAATCATTCTCACATACATTTTCAGCAAAATAAATTATTTTTTTACTCTTTTTGTTATATTTTGGGTTTCCCACAAGTATTTTCCAATCAAAGATAATTTCGTTTGAGGATGTAAGTCCCTAGATGGACCATGTCTCTCTCTCAAGCACCAATTTTTACATACCAGGACTCAGAATTTGAGACCATCAGTCAAAGGTAAGGAGCAACTGTCACTCCAACTGATCAAATATTGATCCTTCTTTTTTTATTATCCATCCAATCTTACAAAAAAAAATTTTGAATTTGATTCTTATGAATAAAAAATTAAAAATTTAATTTTGACGTACAATCTTTTATATAAATTTTTAATCATATATTATTATATTAATAAAAAATATTTAATGTTTATTACTTTAGAAATCTAATACATGCTATACCAAAAACAAACTTATATATAATAACTATAATCAAATTGAATAAAAATACAAAACTAGTGCATTAAGATAAACCTCAAAAACTATATCCCTAATGTAATAACATTTGAGATCACGATATATTACTTTCAACATTGATTTTTTTCATATTTAGGGCTCAAACTAAAGATCACTTAAATGAGAAAGTATTTAGCCACTTCAACCTAGTGTGTTGGTGGATCTTATGTATTTTAACATGATTACTTCACTTAGGAAGATACCTATGGAAAAAAAACCTCAAAAGGAAAGATTTGCATTCAGATGAGTTGGGGATGGCGGCTCTTTTCTTTTGGTACAGTGGGGGCTGAGATAGAGTGGTGGTTTATTAAAGGAAAAAGAAAAATCATTGATTTTAAAATAAGAATAAAAAAATATCCGCAAGGGGTAAAAACGTCCAAGAAGAAGTCGCGGGCAGAAGAGCAACAGCAGGGTAGACACCAGAAAAAAGAGAGGGAAGCAGGTAAACACAATTACACAACACAAATAGGAAACCCAAAAAAAAATAATAATAGAAAAGAAAATCAAACCTACCATCAAAATCAAAATCAAAATCAAAGTAGTCGAAGAAGAAGACGACGATGAACGAAGACGGTGTCACCTCTGCGAATCCCAATCCCAATTCCAATTCCTCAATTCCAAACCACCCTCTTCTCCTCCAACTCCAGCTGCTAGGTCCCACTCTCTCTCTCTCTCTCTCTCTCTCTCTCTCTAGCCCTATCCTTAAAACACTGCACTTCAATTTCACACTCGCCAATTTTTTTTTCTAGGGTTCCTCAATTTTTCTAATTCTTGCTAATTCTGTGTATTATTATTATTATTGTTGTTGTTGTTGTTATTATTATTTTCTGTCTTTCAGCTCTGCCGGGCGTCGTCGCCGGCCGTTCCGGTGAATGCCGGCGACGGAGATGGCCGCCGGAACGATAAATCGAGCGCCGATTCGCGTTCGGCAGTCGTCGCTGGCTGTTCGGAGATGCAGCCGGCTTCGAACCCTTCCTGTCGGCCCTGGGAACGGGGCGATTTGCTCCGGCGGCTCTCCACCTTCAAGCTCGCCGGAAAATTGCCCAAGGTTTGTTTTCTTCTTCTCTATTTTTTTGTGCTTTATGCTGTGATCGAATTGCTTTGTTTGTGCTTTGGAATAGTTTGTTTTGAGGTTGGAAATAGTTTTTTTGTCAAATCTTAGTGAGTGTGAGGGTTTAGAGAAAGGATGAAGTGGTTTTTTTTTTTTTGTTGCGAAAGTGATTGAAACGAAACGTGTGGCTACTGGTATTTGTGAAAGTTTTGGAAAAGGAAATTATGCTGGAAGTAATTAGGCTAAGACAATTTGAGTTGCATTGTGAAAATTCTACTTAGGTTGGTTATTTGTTGTATTGTGGTGAAGGAAGGAAGATAGATCTGAGAGATTGGAGAGGGAACTGTGTGAGAATTGATTACTGAGAGAATTTGGAGAGAAACAAAGGCTGTGTCACATTGATCTAGGAGATGTTGGCTTCATACCAGCTATCCTTATTTCGTATCTACACTCTACAGTGGTTTAACCGACTGTAACTAATATATATCTACTTGTTATGAACCAACTCTCCTAAAAGTTTAAGCTGGGTAGACACATGAATAGTTTTAAACTAAACTATCAATTTGGTCCCTCAAAAATACGTGATTTCAGTGTAGTCCCTAAAAGATTTTTTACATCAATTTAGTCCTTTAAAGATAAACATAACATCAGTTTAGTCCTTGAAAGAATTTTGACACCAGTTTAGTCCCTAAAAGATAAACCTGACATCATTTTTGGTCCTTGAAAATGCAAGTGACATCTATTGTTTTCTATAAATTAATGAACCTGTTTGATGTCTCATGCATCTTTCAAAAACTAAAGTAATGTAACATGTATTTTTTAGGGACTAAACTAATATAAAGAATCTTTTAGTGACTAAATGATATTCGAGTATATCTTTTAGGGATTAACTTGATGTAAAAAATCCTCCAGGGACTAAACTGATGTCATGTGTATCTTTAAAGGACCAAATTGGTAGTTTAATCATGGTTTTATATATTAAAACACTCTCATGCAAGAGCCTTTTGAGCATAATGTGTGGACATTGCATCAAGCTATCAAACTTGTGTTGAATTCAACTTATTTTATTTAGCGAGTGGGGGCAACAAGTTTGTGATACCGTTTTATGATCCAACTCTGTTAAAAGCTTATACTATTGGGTAGAGACCCAACTTCTCTATAACAACCATATCATTCTATTCCTTTTGCAGGTTGCTGGCTCATTGGCTTGTGCCAAGAGAGGCTGGGTGAGTGTTGATGTTGCTAGGATTGAGTGTGAGTTATGCGGTGCACAGTTAGATTTTGCCTCGCCCTTGGCTAACTCTATTGAAGGTGAGGCTATTATTATGGCTAAATTTTTGCTTTCTGTGCTGGTAGATCTCTTGGTCTGCTAGGTTTTGCACTTTTGCCCCAGCTCAAACATCTTTACTGTATAAATATAGATTGGTATGTGTCTTGCTTCTGAATACTGGCTTTGGCCATTTTGCTAGCACTGGTTAAGTGTTTGTGTTACATATATCAGAGGAGATATAATTTGTAAATTTCTTGTGTATCTGGGGTGATTTCTGGAACAGGTTGCAGGGAATTTTGGTTGGTAGCTCAAGCTTGGTTCTATCTTTCCAGAAACTAATCTATTCTTGGGGACAAAACTTGACATAATAGTTGAAAACGCTTAACTTGTTCCCATTGATTTCACCACACTGCTTTTCTTCAAGGGTTGTGGAAATGTCTGTTTAATATTAGAATGCCAACATGATTGAACTAATTGTAGGGTTTGATTTCACTGGTTTCATGTTAGATTATATTGTCCATAATGTGTATTTTGGGCTTATTGTAGTATCAATACCAGTTGCTATGTCATAAAAGAATCTACCATATCCTTTGGGTTTCCCTTTTTTTGTTTGTGTACTCCCAATAATTCGTCTTATCTTGATTTTCTTGGCATTGATTCTTGTTTTTCATATCTCTCATGAAGCTGATGCTTCCAGTGAAGAACTTTCTAAACAGCTTGATAGAGGGCACAAAGTCACCTGTCCTTGGAGAGGTAATAGCTGTCCAGAAAGCTTGGTGCAGTTCCCTCCTACTTCACCTTCAGCTCTGATCGGAGGTTTTAAGGATCGATGTGATGGACTCCTGCAATTTTACTCCCTCCCTGTTGTATCTCCGTCTGCAGTTGAGCAGATGCAGGTTACACATAGCCCTCAAATTGACCGCTTTCTTTCTCAATTGCAAATTCAGACAGCCGGAGAATTGGGCTGCAGAGTAGAAAATGCATCTGGAATGAGCTTTATTGGAGAACATGCTCTTCATTCATATTCTTATGTAAGATTTTCTTAGAAACTCTTTCTTTCTTAATTATTTATTCAAGTGTAGTCTATTACTGTTTGGTTTTTTTTATCTGTTTTCTCCATCCTTACATTAATATTTCATGTCAATAGGCCCAAAAGCTGATAAGTCTTTGTGGATGGGAGCCAAGGTGGCTTCCTAATGTGCTTGACTGTGAAGAACACTCTGCCGAATCTGCTAAAAATGGTTTTGGCTCTTATCCAGCCAAAGGCTCTGCTCCAAGTAGGAAGGAATTTTCAACTTCGTCCAGGAAAGAGACTGGGGATAATGATGTACTTGGTTCAGAATTTAATTGTGAATCTAGGTCACCTTTGTTAGATTGTAGCTTATGTGGGGCCACAGTTAGAATGTGGGATTTCTTGACTGTCCCTCGTCCTGTTCATTTGGCTCCCTGTGGCATTGATACCCCTCAAACAAGCAAGAAAATGGCATCAACACGAGGAATAAGTGCAGCTAGTGGGATCAATGAATGGGCTGCTGCTGATGTTGACAAAGAGCCAACTGGAGACCATGACGAGGCTGCAACATCTGATAAAGGGCAACTTCTATCTAATAAAAGTTTAGATTTAAATCTTAAAATGGCAAGTGGGCCATCCCATTCACTGATAAACTTGACTTCGACCTTGGATCATGTGCAAGATGCCAATGAAGGAAGAGATTTAATGATTGGGCAGCCTTCTGGAAGTGAGGTTGGCAATCACACAGCTTCTTACGAATCACAAGGCCCCAATGCACGCAAGCGCAGGTTGGATGATGGTGTGACCACAGCTGACAAGCCACAACTAAGCATGCAACAGGCAGACAGTGCTGACAGGACTGGGATTGACCGTGATAATAATGAAGTCACTGGTGATCAACAGTATTCATCTGGCCCTTCTAAGCGTGCCCGTGATACTAATCCTTCAGAGACATTCCAAATTCCATCAAGGAATCCTTCTGGTTCTGTGCCTAGCCATTCATTAGATATTCAAGTAGAAGCTGATGCAAACATAGTTAACCAATTGAACCCAGAAAAGGATCACGTTATTGGCATTCCATCTACCAGAGATTCCACCCATGCATCTTCTATTATTGCGATGAATACATTTTATCACAACTCAGATGATGAATCAATGGAAAGTGTTGATAATTTTCCTGTAGATGTTAATAATGTCAATTTTCCGCTGATTTGAATGAAACATCGGAATTGAATAGTAGCTATCAAGCGCAGCAGAGTGCTTGCTTCCAACCACTTTTAGAAAGAGCAGGAGGTGAGACAGGTGTTAGCAGTTCAAATGCTTGTGGGGAAGTTTTGAACACAGAGATATTGACTGCACAAGCTAGGGATGGGCCTAGTTTTGGCATTAGTGGGGGAAGTGTTGGCATGGGTGCAAGCCATGAAGCTGAAATCCATGGAACTGACATCTCAGTTCATAGAGGTGATAGTTTAGGTGATGTTGAACCAATAGCTGAAGTGATTGAAAATCCGGGCCAAGGCAGTGAATTTGCTCCTTGTCGAGGCGATTTTGTGCCTGAAGAAATGAGCAGAGAAGATCCTCAAGGTGATAGTCAAGCTATGGTGTCTCAATCTACAGCAAGGACTGATAGCGGCTCAAAAATTATAGTTTCAACCAAGGTTGAATCTGTTGAAAGTGGTGAGAAGACTAGTAGTAGCATGCAGATGCCAGGCCATGAAAATGGTGCCCACCTATCTCTTTCTTGCAATGCTGTTGTGTGTTCTGCCTACGAAGTATCCAAGGAAGAAGTTACTCAGACTAGGAAGGCATCTACTATTGATGATGGTGCATATCATGAATCAGGCTATTTAGTTGCAGATGTGGGTATGTGTGATCATATTCTTTTGATTTTTACTTCTTTCTTTTTCATTCAAGCTTGAAGATGCTCTACTCTGTTTTGCTTCTTATTCACTCTGATGCTCAATGTGACTGGGAAAAACTGTTTAGTCCCTTGAATATCGAATAATTTCTTTGTAATACAATTGCTAATTTCCCTAGTGAAATAATTATGTGATGCTCAAATACGAAGTTATTTGGCTATTGAAATATGAGAAAGGTCAGTTACAAACATAAATAATTTTGGAATGCGTCATCTAAAATGACCTGATTATTGGACTGGAAGGTATAGCTTATAGAGCTGGAGGGAAGGGACAAAATGGGAAGGGAGGCAATGATACCATCTTCTTTGGATGTTCATTGAGGAAAGGGATATAGTGTGCTTCCATTTTTCATGTGGGAATCAAATCTTCTGTCCCCATTTCTGGACCCTTTGCCTGTTTCCCAAAGAATTAATTAATAAAAAGTAGAGACACTCTGTTGCTTGAAGTTTGTTTAATTGAGTTGTCAGTATTTAGTTAGTGGAATAGGGAAAGGGACAAAAAAGGGGACTATTGATTGAACTCCTCTCCAAAGGGAAAAGGAAGACATATAATTGTTAAATTTTATTTTTAAAGTCTGATTTTTAAGTATAATACTCCTTCATTTTGTTAATGTCTTTTTACCTTTGAAAAAGATATAATATTAATTTAAACTAATTTTACTGTTAGTTTGCTTTAACTTATCTATGCTGCTGTTGGGCAAATGGTTGAGTGGAAGGGGAAATAACATATCAAAGGAAAGACAACAATTTGGGTAATATTTCAAACTGTAATCCTCAAAATTGATCTTGGTACATAATTCTAATTTTATGGATTGATTTCCTTTTTTATCTGTGCTTGTGCTCAATTTGGATGGCTGGAATAACTAACTCTCTCTCTTTGTGTGTGTGTGTGTGTGTTCCCCCTGCTAGAGCAAACCTCCTTCCCTTCCTCCCCTTCTATCCCATTTCAAAGCAAACTAGTTATAAGTGTTGTATACTTGTTGATATTGATTATATTACATATTCATAACCATTTATACATCCGTGACCCATTATTTGTGATGTTCTTACATTATGATATTCATGAAACTCATTAGATAAGATTTTCAAAGGTGGTCACATCAATCATTAATGCGTCAATTGTGGATTAGCTTTTAAACAGGTAAGCCTAATTTATACCAACACATTAAAGCAATCCCAAACCTTGTGCTGAATTCAAGTGCTGCTGATGAATTTTAACCAAAGCTTCTGCCCCCTTATGTGAAATTTTTGTTTCAGTTATAAATGTTTCATATTATGCTGATTAATTTGTCTAAGACAACTTGTACATCGTTATCTGCCACCGTACTCTTGACAGCATTGTGCTTTAACAGTAACAACTGGTTCTGACCTTCAGGGACTCCTTACAGAGAGAATAGTAATGGTGGTTTTGAATTTGACCCAATCAACCTGCATAATGACTGCTGCCCTTGGGTGAATGGGGATGTTGCTGCTGCTGGTTGTGATAGTCCTTGCTCCAGTTCTGGTGTAGGTACTGTAGCTCTCTGTGGCTGGCAGCTGACTTTGGAGGCCCTGGATTCTTTCCAGTCTCTTGGACACCTTCCAGTGCAACCTCTGGAATCTGAGTCAGCAGCATCCATGTGCAAGGTTTGTTCTGGTTTCTTTTTGTATTATCTATGATTAAATGGAGAACACTTTAATTAGATGTTAATATTTTCATGAATATTCCATCTTAGATATGTAATAAAAAATGGTTAAAAGGGATATATGTTATATTTTATTCATGGTTGGAATTTTTAGTCAGTCACAGAGTAGATATGAGGAACAACAAAACATGGACAAAAAGATGCTTCCAAATCAACCCATTGAAGATGGTATCATCTATCCTAAGTTGGAAACAAATTTGTAAACTTGCAGTAGAAGTGAACCCAATTTGAGCCACAGTAACCGCAAAATGAGTATGAGAGTAAGCAATCATAATTAAATGGTAAAACATATTTAGCCAGAATTTGTTTGTTCTTTTGAAAAATAACAACCATAAATAATAACCAAGTCTTTTCCTACTTGGTGAGGATTTTTTTTGAAAAGAAAAATCTATCATTGCAAATTCCATGAATAAGTTGTACTGAACCAAAATATTGGAGTAGTATTCTATTATGTACTAGCGTATTCAATCTTCTCTGATACCATAAAGGTTTTGTTTGGTAGGTGAGAAAGTAAAAGGTTTACAATTTGAAAGATGCAACTTATTTGATTAAGGTTTTCTATTCAGGTTGGATTTGGATGTAAACACTAACCAGCTCACTGTAAAACAACATATTCAGGTGGTAGTGACCTTTCATAGCATTTATAAATGTATTTATTGTTGGCTTTGGCATGGGTCTGCAGTTTCTTCCGATATCTAGAAAGAGCTCTAAATTTCATCATGAGAAAACCACTGTGATTCTGTAAAATAAGGATTGCAATTTAGCTCTGCAGCATGTGAGATTATGTTGTTGGATGTGGAAGATTCTTGTTTCTTGATAAGTATGTTTCTTGCAGGGCGACCGGATGACTTCCAGCCAGAAATTTTTAGCACACAACTCCTATGTAAGAAGCCTTGGAAGAAACTGAGATCTTCTAGAGGTCAACGCTTGCTTCAGTTTCTTTTTCTCGGAGAATGAGTATTATTATTCTTGTATCCATAATCCATAATCAAGAGTATGTTTCAAATCGGATGTTCGTTTCTGAAGTCAGTTTTGATGCTATATTATATCACCGATATTCTATTGGATTTTGGATTGGTTTTCATTAGTATAATAAAAGTATCATTGCATCAAAAGGCCTTGTTGAGCTGTAGAAGTTGGTATTGGAATGGTAGTGTCAGCGATTGAAGTAATTTCATTACACTTCCACTATAATGATATTTACACCGCAGCCTAGAGCCATGCTTTGCTCACTATTCCTCCAGCTACATAGGGTACCATTCAGGAGAGATTCCTCCGAGTACCACCTCAGGAACCATAGTTCTCGTGTTCTGTTGCATGGACATGACTTGCATGAAATCGCGCCCTACTAGTGGCGTTTACAGCATTCTCTAAAATAATTTCCAAGTTCTACTAAAGTGGTAAAATTATTGCGAATCCTGATATAGTGATATGTCTTGCTGATGGAAAAATATTATTTGTCTTGCGAATACTAAAGTGGAACAGTGTTTTAACTTATACTCCATTTAATATTAGATAAGATGTGAACTCTTTTTAAATAGGGTTTATATTTCATTAAATAGTGGATGAAGTGAATTGATATAGTATCTTATATTTGATGAGTACAAATAATATAATTTCATTAAACATAATTGTGAGGCTATACAAACTCTACTTTTTTGTTTTAGGTGTCATCTTGTGACATTATTGTTACTAGTGGGTTGACTAGTTAAGTTACATTTTTATTTTAGAGATCAATTTTTATATATTGTCAGAATGAAATTATTTAATATTATTTTAAATAGAAATTAATATCTTTTCAATCTCTAGTTTTTGTATACACTCGAGGGAAGTTGGTTATATGAAAAAAAAAACAAATTAAAAAAAGATAACATGGGAAAAAGGGGACAAATGAGATGGTATGCGGTTATACTATTTATATATTTACATATATGGAATTAAAAAAAACTTTTAATAGAGTACAGAGAAATTAAAAGGTGGTTATTCACTCTAATCCTCTTTATTAATAGTATAAATGAATTATCTTTTTTAAAAATTTAAACTGATGGGTAAAAGTACATGAATATTTTTATATTCAATATGTCTTTCATACGAATGTTTTTTTGAGACTTTGAAGCGTAAATAATTTATCACAATATGGAATAACAAGGAATCCTTGTTTGATCAAAAAGAAGAGAAAAAGGGCATCAATGCCTTTATTGGGGCACCTGTATAAATTTAGTCCTCCAAACTTTACAATCCAAATTTTCATTTATGCGTATGACAATGGGATTAGAGTGCCACATTAGGTAAGGATATGACCTAGGTAGTTTTTATAAGAGTTTCTTTCTTTCTTTCTTTCTTTCTTTCTTTCTTTTTTTTTGCACTTACCATGTTAATTACCCATGGGATAAAAGATTACAAATTAGGAGGACAACCCATAGTTGGATTCCAAACAAATTACAGAAGATTTTGCTAAGTGCTAAAGCCTATACAAGCTCCATCTAAAATAAACAATCCAAAAGAAGAAACAATATGCACATAGGCTAACATGTTCTGCTTGACTATTTGAGTTTATCCTATGAATAATCTTTCATTGTATGCTCATATTGGATCAACTTCATTGAATTTGTAGAAAGCTTGCATAGTGCATGATAGACATGCAAACAAAGTGTGCCACTACACACATAAGGGAATAACAGATGACCCCATTCCCCCATCAGGAGAGATTGTCAAGCACTATCATACCCGACGCAATCTTCTGATGCCGTTGATATGTCTACAATAGGGAGAATCACAAACTAGGCAACTCCAAACCATTTCTCACTAATAAAAAATCGCGGCCATCAAGAAAAATACTGGGCAAAGTGTCAACCGAATCACCATGTGATGAGGAAGAGAGATATAGAAGGAAAAAGAAAACGAAAAAAAAAAGAACAACAATGAAAAAAGCAAAAGGAAGGGGTTACTAGCCACCATGGAGGAGGTGAGTTACCTTCATGGGGTTGACTCCCCCTTCAAAGAGATAAAAGGAAGAGCTTACAGGCTGTGGACGAAAGCAAGGTAGAAAATTAAAGCGAAAAGAAGGGAGGAAGGGTGTGTGGCGGCGAGACTCTCTATTAGGGTTTCTCGCTTTATAAGAGTTTGAACAACTCTTCCTTCATGAGTTAGTTTTTTGGGTGGAGTTTGCCCCAATCAATTTCTTACACATGTTAGTTGGGGTCGTGATTAGCCATAAACGTGAAAAATAAACGCTTAACAATGAAAGAACTATATACTAATATTATGCACTTTTGAGTATTAAATCAATAGCCAAATTACAATATTCAAGCCTCTTAGAATCTGGAAAGCAATGTGTGCTACCTACATAACCCATCAATACCAAATTGCTCAAATTATAGAGTAAAACCCCAAATTGGTCCTTAACAATTTCATGCCGGCCAAGTTAGTATTTGATAATTAAAAAGTGTCATTTTGATCTTTAAATAGAAATTGTCACTATGCTAGTGACATGGCAAGCTGACCTACCCTAAATTACTTCCCTACCCACCCACCCCATCACACTCTTTCATCTTCTCCATAAACAACCCACCATCACACTCTCTCATCCCCACCATCACCAACCTTGAACTATCACTCTCCTCTTCTATTCACCTAATCACCTTCTTCTTCTATGAATTGTCGTGAAATATGGACCCCCTCCCACCATACATTGCCTAAACCAGATCCTTAGCGGACGTTAGCGACGTGAGAGTGGTGGCTATGATGGCTTCATGTGATGGAGGAGGAAGACATTAAGTTTTGTGGTGGTATAATGGCAAAGGGTGGTTAATAGATCTGGGATGGGACAACAACAGTGTCATGGCAAAGTTTGTGATGAGGATGGAGGAGGGCAACGGTTTGTGATGGTCAAGGCAATGCCGTGGCAGTGAATGACGTGGTGGAGGTGGAAAATGTTGAAATCTTCTTCCTTATTTTATTTATCATTCTGATTCAGATTTAGTTTTATATTTCCTGTTTTTTTTTGTTCTACTCTTGAGCTAAAGGCTTATTGTGATGCTATAGGGAGTTTGGGTTAATTTGGTTTGTGGTTTCTGTTATTGTTTGGCTTTTTTTTTTTATGGGTTTTGTTGTGATTTTTTGTTTGTAAATTGTTGTTGTGTTATTCATTACTGTGGTTTTTTTAGGGGTTTTGTTTAGGGTGGTGGTGGTTGCGATGGTGTAGTGGTGGCGACAAGGTGTGGGTTGAGGAGGGGTTGGTGGTGGAGCAAGGGGAAGGTGGTTATTGGTGGTGATAAGGATGAAGAGAATGAACAAAAGAAGAGGATGAGGATAAAGGTTTTATTTTTTGTGCTCTAGAGCAAAACAACGTCATTTTACTGACTCACTAACACCATTAATTTTTCCATTTATGGACCATTAAGTGTCTGATTTTTTACATTATTAGTGATTAACTAGGTAATTTCATTTTGTCAGGAACCAAGTTGTCTAACGATAAAATTGTTAAGGACAAATTTGGAGATTTACTCCAAGTTATATATACATCTTACAGTGGTGTAGTGGCGGCAACAGGATGTGGTTGAGGAGGGGTTGGTGGTGGAGCAAGGGGAAGGTAGTTGTTGGTAGTGATGAGGATGAAGAGAATGACCAAAAGAAGAGGATGAGGATAAAGGTTTTTCTTTTTTTTGTACTTGAGATCAAAACAACATCATTTTGCTGAGTCACTAACACCATTAATTTTTCCATCTATGGAGCATTAAGTGTCCAAATTTTTACATTGTTAGCGATTAACTAGGCAATTTTATTTTGTCAGGAACTAAGTTATCTAACGACAAAACTGTTAGCGACAAATTTGAGGATTTTATCCAAGTTATATATACATCTTACAGTGGCACACATTTGTGCCCACTTTTAGCACAGCATACTCATCCAAGAAAATATTTTAGCTATAAATATGATTTAGGATAAAATAGTATGAGATTATTTGATTCATACAGTCCATAGTCCATTCGAATGAGACAAAACTTGGTTATGGATGTTATTATACTCAACTGAGCGAACCCTTCATAGAAGTTCAACTAATTTTTTTCTTCACATAAGGAAATATTTTTATTTGAATATAAAGTTCGCACGTGCTTTTCCTCAGATTCTATTATTTAGGGTGCACTTAGATAAAATTATGGAGTACTAAAATCACTTTTTTCACCAAAAATTTCAGTTTTCATATGTTTAATAATTTTTTAAAAATAATCGGTCTCATAAAAACAGTTTTTAACATTTTCAATTATATATAAAATTTAAATTTTATAATATTTTTTAAAAAATTCCAAAACAAACACTCTTAACTCATTTTGCAGCTTGTGCCTTATAATGCAACACAATCCCTCAAATGACTTAAATGAACCATGTTAAGCTTGTATTTCTCATATCATCGCATACTTGTGAGCTTAAATTTTGAAGAAAAAATAAAAGAGTGAAGGACTTGTAATGTGAAAAGATTACACTATAAGCCCTTCTCACACAACAAACCCTTCCTTCCCTTCCATTTCATCTAGAATCCAAACTCATAAGAATGTTCAGCAAAATAGAGGGCATTTGTTTTAGAATTTTATAACTGTTATAACCTTCCTCACTTCTGCACATTGTCTTGGTTTTAATCCTCTAAAGTACAGGTTGGTAAAGTGCAAAATTAAATGGTTAATCACTTTTGGATTAATAATTTTCATTATATGTGAATCCCACTAAATGATCCAGATGATTAACCCCCTATTTTTATACTTTACCAACCTCCCTATTTAAAAAAGTCAGATGTACAAAGTTAAATCTAGAAAGACTTCTGTTTGTTCATGACTATTTCTAGTACAACGAAATTGTTGATTCACACCCCATATATTTTTTTCTTGCCCATGATTTTTGTATTTCTACCTTGTTTTCTTATAATTTTGACATGTCACAATGACATACTGAGACTCAAACATGAAATCTTCAATTTTAATTTGTTGACATACCAATGGTGAGAATCACATTCAATTTTTTAAGACAATGTTTAATTTAATCAAAAGCCTCAACGCAATAATAAGGTTGCACCCTGGAGTTCATGAGTTAAAATCTTGGAAACAGCCTCTCCATAAAGTGGAGGTAAAACTACATATATCTACCTTTTCAGACCTCACTAGATGGAAACCTTGCATTGGGCCACCCTTAAATGTTTGATTCAACCAATTATATCTATTATTATTATTATAACAACTAAGTGTTCCCCACCAGGTAGAGCAAGCTAGGTAGATCAATCAATTCCATTGTGTCCTATCAGAAGAAAGGCCTATCCTCAATTTCAACCCTGCATACACTATTTTTGCACAATGCCGTGGACATGATGAAGTGGATGGCCAAATTAGACCATTTGAAAGACAACATTTTTCAATTTTTCATTATTAATCTGTTATTGTCTTCTTTTTTTTTTTTTTTCTTACCCTTTTGTAACTGTCAAATATAAAGAGAGGGGAAAAGATGTAAACACAAAAATCATAATCCCATTTAGTCTCTACAGCAAAGCTGTAGGTCAAATCATTTGTCTTCTGCTAATATGAATACACGAATCAACTTCTTTTATTATTGAAAACAACAAAAAGTCATACCTACTCAGGCATCAGAACAATCAGAGCCAGCACATCATCAAAAGACTGACTGCTGCTTACTCATTCGAAGGAGCATCCTCTGATGGAACACTTCCCCCTTCTACAAAATCACAAGGGAATTTGTTTAGTTAGATCACTTTGAAGATGCTAAAAGATGGGAGTCTAATCTAGTTCGTTTGGTTTCTATTTCCATTTCCTGCTTTCAGTTTGCTTTCTACTTTTCGGGATTTTGTAAAAGAAATTGTGAAAATAGATAATGAAAACTTAAGCCTGGATTTCCTAATTTTTATTGTTTCTTTCACAAAATCATAAAAAAATGCGGAAAAAAAAAACTGAAAATATGAAATGAAAATAAATTTCTGTTTTCTGAAGCTAGACAGACCCTAAATCAGCATCTTCACTGAACAAAGCAAGCCATCAAAATGGAACATACCCTCTCCTGAAGGAGCATAAGGAGATTTCCGGTACCGTGTTTGCTGTTGTGTTGGCTGAAAATGGTAGGTATGATTATTGATTAGATTCAACTTCGATCAACTATGAAAGATGGGTGATTACAAATTTGAAGCTTTTACTTTTCAGCAACTGCTGCTGACAAATATTTTACTTTCTGGATAGTAGAGGAAGCAATTTATTGAGATGAAGAGAAATTACAAAGTGCAGGGGATAACCAATCCTACTAAACAAAATAACTAAGCTATTGATGTAGACTTATTTTATTTTCGTGAAAAGTCATCAACATATGGAAGACATCATCCTCGAGACATGTTAAATTTATTATCCATGATTCTACTATTGCAATGTGAAGCAGTTAACAAACCAGAAATATAGCAAAAGCTGGTCCCAGTAGGCGTTTGGATTAGTTTATTTAAGGTTCAAAACAACTTTTGATAAAAAATTTCCTAAGAAAATTTTGGGAAAAAAGGTTTGTTTCTTAGAAAAAGAAGTTACCAAACATACTCTAAATGGTAGAATCGATATTTCATCGTCCAATGTGCATAATTAGCATTCCGCTTATATTGGACTAAATCTAAAATATTTGTAAGCTACACTAACCAATTTATCAATCAGGCAAAACAACTTTGTATTATGACTGCAAATGACAGCTTAACAGGATAACTATTTGGGAAAAGAAAAAGTCAAAGGCAGTCATGCAACACACTATTTAGCAATAGAAGACCATTATTATAAACCTTACAAAGTAACATTACCATCTTTAACTCAAACATGAGAATAACGGTTAAATACCTGCAATTTAGGCCGAAGAGCTTCAAGTGGTCCCTTAGGCTTCTCACCACCTTGCTGTTTCATGTGAATACAGAAGAGTATAAGAAAAATTCAATACATGTAACTGCTACTACAGAGGTGTGTTTTACAGAAGTACCTTTCCAAGTGCCCAATCAGCAGAGTCAAAATAAGCACGCTCATGGTCCTGCCATACAAAGTTAAATTTTGAATGAAAATTAAAACTAGCACTTCTCACTGAACATTCATGGCAATTGACCTGATTTCACAAAATTAAGTTACAAATCAATGTACTCAGAGAACCCCACACGCATGTACCTTAGATATGAGTGGTGGCTTTTTAGGCATCATTCCTCCATATTTTTTCTTTATAGTTTCCTCCTACAAGGTTTATGAACTCATGAACTCAGTTTCCTCCATATTTTTACAATTAAGCATGCAAGAAGGTAGGATCTGAATACAACCTGCTTCTGGGATGATGGCATGTTATTTGATCCATCAGATGCATCGATATCCATCTGTCCTTGTTCTTTGTTATCCTCTATGTTAGACATGAGGTCCTTTTTTGTGTAAAACTGCAGTTTGCAACAATAGACCATGTTAGCAGAAAACTCTCAACTGCATGAAATAACACATTTGTGAAGAAGTTTCAAACTCTAGCAATGAAGACAAATAGTTTTCACTGGGAAGGGGAATCTAATGAATATTGTCATACATGCAAGGTATCGTTACCAAAATTCATTGAAAGGTGGTGGATGAAAGATATAAATTAGAGTTAAGAAAAACATAGGTAAATGCCAACTCACCCATCCTGAGATTCATATGATTTACCAATAGCAATGATCTTAAAATATATAAAATGCGAAAACTGCACACCCCAGCCAAAGAAAAACATGTACGGACAGTACAGTACAGCAAACAAGTATCTACTCAAACTAATGCAAAATCCTGAATACCAAACGGCTGAGAGCAGTCAGAAACCTGCAAATAAGAAACAAAAATCTAAATATTTGCAAAACCCTTGCAGCTTACAATCAGATCAATAACAACTAAATAGCTCAGACACTTGAACATCTAAATACGAAATTTGGTTCACAAAACCTGGTGCAGCTTACAATCTGATCAATAATAACTAAGTCTTGTTTCACTAGGTGGGGTTAGCTGCATGGATCAGGCGATGCCATAGTGTTTTATCATATAGCAAGCTTACAATCAGATCAACCGCAAATAAATTCTATGGGGAGATCCTAACATACTGTAATTTAACTGTAAGGGGGGAGGAAAAGAGAAAGCAATTGAAGTTCAGAAGAAAACAGGTCCTTTGCTAGTAAAACTCAAATCTGATTAAGTTTCTCATCATTTTCTTTCACCAAATTTTGCTTCTTCATCTCGGTATCCACACTCAGGAGGGTAAAAAATATAGAGAAACATATCCTAATCAAAACAAAAGAACTTCCCAATGAACAATGCTTCCTCAAGCAAATGCCATCTAGCATACAAATGACCAACCACTATTGCAAGTAAGCAAAGATCACAAAAGGCACAACAAGATGGCAAGGTCTTCCAACATGTCAAAAACCAATCAGGCACAAGCTCAAAAATTAGCAGAACCATTACATCATTATTTCACTACAACAAGGCTGCAAAGCTCATCAGCAACCTCGCTAATCTCCACACCCATCAAATCAAGCAAGTTCCAATCTTTTTTGTAGAAAGACACACACACACACACACACAAAAAGAAGTAACAAAGAAAAAGGCTTTTGAAGCTCAACCTCACACAAATTTTAAAGCCTCCAACTCCCATAAATCATCTGGGTCTAAATTTATTACAGCTAAATCTTCACACAGAAATGAGTATCTATCAAGAAACCCCACAGAAAAAGTTTCATTTTTGGCTCTGAAAAAAATTAGAACTTGATAATGGGTTGGAACAAAAGCTTCAGATTTGAAGGTGAGATATGAAGGAGAAGGCAAAAGGGAGATGGAAGCAGTGACTGACCGGCGGAGTGTGGGAACCACAACCGTGACCAGCGGAGGCTCCGAACGACCGTGAGCGGTCCGGTCGGTGTTCACAATCACTTGTCTCTGCTCTCTCTCTGTCTCTCTCTCAGATGCCAATCCTTCTCTTCTCTTGGTTTTGTCTCAGTCTTGGATCCCATGGTTTTTTAAGGTTGATTTGCTCTTTTTTTTTGTCTTTTTTTTTTATTTGTTTCATTTGAATTTTGAATTTCTTTTATTTTAATTTGTTCACAATACTTGAAGAGATGTATAATAATCTATCTATCCAACCTACCAAAAAAAATAATCTATCTGTAATCTACTCATTGTTTGGTATTATTCATGTAACAGTTATTAGAAAAGCAAGCTTATTCGATTAAAAATTTAACTATTTAATATTTATCTCATAATTGCTCTCTTTTATCACATCAAAAGTTATCTGAAGGAGTCAGACTTACATCTTCCGAGAGGAAGAAGTCTCTTCCTCCATATTATAGTGACTATTGATTATTATTGAAAAAAGAGAAAATAAAGAAGAAAGAAAACAGATCAAAGGTAAAAATTATATCATGGAAGAAAGAAATGCCCTTCCTCCAAGAGGATATAAGAATTTTTCTATTTGAAGACATTTCTAAATTTTGAATTGTTCTATCAAGATAAGAAAACAACTGAATTGAACTTGGACAGCAGACTGCATCGCAGCCGTATTAAAGAATGGTCCCATGCCATGTGAATTCTATAAATTGATAACATTAGATTCCTGAACATCACGTCATTGCCACGGGCATGAACTATCTTGTTCTATCCATTTTTTTTTTTTGGAGAACTATTTTTTTCAACCCAACACAACTGTATTACATACTATCATTTATTATTGGATGAGTTATTAATTTATTTAATTTAATTTTATATTAATTATATAGATGATAGTATATCAATATAGTATCCTATAACTTATATGTCAAATAACACTACTCTTTTTATAATTTGCATGGAATAAACAAATTCTTTTGAATTTATTTAAAAACAAGCATTCATATAAAAGCGAATCTATTCCCATCCTTTCATTGGTAATGCTGTTGCCACCAATAATCCACAACCTTCTTTTCAACCCCAAAAAAATGTATTTCCTTTTCTCTTAATGTTAGGGTGCATTTATTTAAACTTTTGAAAATAAAATTTAAATTTGATTTATAATTAAATAAATTGAAAATTAATTTTTCATAAAATATTCTTTTTAACTTATATAAAAAAAGATAAAAACAATTTTTGTGGAGATTCTAATATTTTTAAAAAATTTTATAAATATATGAAAAATAATTTTTTAAGTGAAAAAGTGATTTTAACCCAGAAAAACCTTATCAAAATGCAGCCGTAATGTATTAAAACAATGATGATTCAGAAAAAGAAATTTTTATTATGAGGTAACTCTTCATTTTTTTTTCGGTTGAAATCTACACCCTATGCAAAAATAATTTTTGTGAATTGTACCAAAGTACTTTAAGTAAAGCTTACCTAAATGTGCAATTTTAAATAGAATTTAATTTTAATATATTGATAGGAGAAATTTTTTTTACATAATTATTCAATTACATATTGTTATATACAAGTCTAACTCCCACCCCATTTGTTACCAAAAAAAAAAAATCTTATTCCAGTACTTCAAAAGTTGTATATATAAAATTATTTAATTAGATGAGGATCACTGCATTCAAATTATATACTTCTTCTATAACAAAGATTAAATCCTTTTAAACAAAAAAATTCTTATTATGTGGAAATGCTAGATAATAGATTTCTGAACTTTCAAAATTTATTATTATTATTATTATATCTAAACATAATTTAAATTTTATTTTTTAAAAGGGCTTAAAAATCTCATCCAGACAAGCAGGGGCACAGGTCCTCTTGCATTTGAAGGGGGGCGATGGCCTATGTATATATTTTTATGTGGGCTCTCTAAAATCTTTTATTTGAATTTCTTTTATAAACTTTTTATTCAATAATTGACTGTTTAAATGCTATTATGTTATGCAAATATGCATGTCTCTTAAGTTTTGATTGTGAAATGCCTATCTTTTTATATACTCTGGTTCGTATTTGAAATATCAATTCATATTTAAAACCAAAATATTATTCTTTATTAAACGTAAACTGTTAAAAAGTATTTTGACCATCATAACCCTTTCATATTTAGTTTTGGGAAAATAGAGATCCACATTGAGTTTCTATTGAGGGTTTGAGTATAGTTTAGATAAGATCATAAATCCAATCCTCCTTTCTTTTAAAAATTGCAATGTACCAACAAAAGAAGGACCCGGGGGTGGGGGAAATCAATTTCTTTTAGTGCCAAGGATTATAAGTTGAAAGGTGTACCAAACCAAACCTAGAAGTATCATTCCCCTAATATCCACCCAGCAAAAATCAAGGTGTAGTGGAATAATACAGGGAGAAAAAAAAAAGGTGTCAATAAGAAGTAAAAGAAATTGATGTAACATAACTCAGAAAATGAATGCTTATAATCAAGTCAGAAGGCAAATGAGAAATTTTTATTAGCATGTATTTACAAAGGACCAAAGGTAAGTAGTCCCTCCCTGGTAACCCTCAAAAAGACCACATTCTAATACAATGCAAATGCAACACTAAACCCACAGATCAATGTCTCAACCAGCTCATGCAAATGCATGAAGGACCAGATGAACAATGAGGGCAACCACTAGATAACAGGGTCTCTGCACCTTTTAATGCCTACAGGGAATATGAGGTGTGTGGTTAAGCTTACTTGTAAACCCTGACCATGGTAATTCAATCCAAGGCTCTCATCTATCTTTGATAAGGCACCTTGGTCTTGAGTATTGCTAGCTATTCTTTCTTGTTTTGGTTTCAGCTATTCATCACTTTTCCTTCTACAAAATGTTCACTCCAGCAATTCCTTAGGCATAGGCAATGGCCTATGCGACTTCCCTACAGACTTCAAAGCTTCAGCAAGACGTCCTTCGCCATTGCTTCTTCCCTTTCTTTTGAGGCAACTTGAAGGGACTCCAACTCTTCCTGCGTTTTGAGGTCTCGCAGAAGAGACCGGATGCCAGCGCCTGCTGGAGCCACAGGTCGAACGCATCTTCATCTTCATCCATCATCATTTCGGCATCCAAATCCCATGGGAATCTACTTGAGTTGCTACGTTGGCTCTTCTCCAAGCCAACCATGTTTACATGGAAGCTCGGTCGATGAGTGTTGGGCCTACAAGCCATTCCCTGCATGAAATAACTAAGCAGTCAGGTACACTGTGGAGTAAAAAATAATCCTTCTCAATATTCCTTTTCAACCCTTCAATTCTTAAGCCTGGCAGACTCCCAACAGAAAGGAAGAGGTAAATATTGTTTCAAGTTCAACAATGGGACTCTATGGACAGAGTAAGCAAGAATTCTTTAGTTTCACTCTTCCCCAGATGATGTGGAATTCCATCATTAGGCAAATTCATCAGTAATCAAAATGCTATATCAACTCAACTCCTATCAGTTGGGATTTATTTATGGAAGACTAGATTATAGCAACTACAAAAAACTTTGCATTAGGTAAATAACCTAGGAGTATTATCAAGAACAACCCAAAAGCGTGCATGAGTGTTATGTTATTGGGTCGGGACACATGAGTGGTTTTAAATTTAACAATAACCTTGGTAGGGAAGTGGAAAATAGGAAAGGAATGGAAATAGCAGTGTAGAATGATTTTGTTTTTACTACAACATGCTCATTAGATGAGGAGAAAGGAGAGGACTGCAATTTGTGTTTGTGTAAACTCTTAATAGTTCATTCATAGTAAACATGATTTATGACAAAGCACTATGGCAGCATCTAATCCATGTAACCAATGCCACCTACACTTAGTGGGACTAAACTTAGTTATTGTTGTAAACTCTAAATAGTTCATTCTTGTTTTATTTCATCCCATTTTAATAGGAAGGCATACAATGATTCTCATTCCTCATTATCATTCCAACACCCTACAAGCCATGTTCCACCATTTTCATTGCCAAATTGTTTAGACTTCTTTTCTCTATCCTTGAAACTTCAGATGAAGCACCAAATTAGGAAAAGATGCATCATATTTACAACAATAAATATTGTCTAGCGTAGACTGACCTGACATATAGCCCATTCTGACACATCAAAAATTTTGCTCTCAGCGCAAACAAAAGCACAAGGAATCTCCACCTATGAAGACAAGAACCAAGCTCAGAAACAAAATGCAAAGTTGCAGACACTTGAAAATGAAGCAGAAAAAACTATTTGCTATGAAGGAACTACCTTTGAGGCCTGTCAAAAACCAAAGTCCCTTTATATTCAACCCATCCATCTCCATCCTTGGCTTGGTGAAACTGACAGCAATCCTGCTTCCAAAGTAGTAGTAAAATTCAGCGTAATTGACTATAATGTGAGTATGCAATAGATAGAAAGAAGGGATTTGATAATCAGAATGTGAAGGAACGAAATCAGACCTGGCACCATCTTGCTTTGGCCTTACTCCTGTTAGTGCATACCCAAATATGTGAATTCCCACACTTGGTGCATTGTATACGTCTGGATTCTTCAGCACGATAATCAAGATTATCCTGTGGAGAATACTTGTACTGTCACTAATCACTATTTTCCCAATAAAGATCATCAGTAAGCCAAATAACTCCGGGACTTAAGTAGACTCAAACGATCAATTGTACTGGCATTATTCTGAAACATGTTATCATTAGATAGAGGCGATTTTGATAATCAGACAAATCCTCTTACCCTATTAGCAATACCAGACATATACAGGCAGTCATATGATGCAGTAGGGTTGAAATCTTGAATTATATCAAGAGGTGTGCAAAATTTTGGTTTTGCTCCTTAAGGGAGCTAGCATGAATCGTGACAAGGTAGAGACTCGTCAAATACAGATTCTACTCGGCCATTCACAAGCATAGGGCATTGAGTTGGGGCAACTTTCAGTTAGCATCATTTTAGATATAAAAGTCCACCTCAGAAGCACGGGCACAGCCACACAGGAGACCAACACAGCAGCACAATAATATTCAACGCATCCCATTAGAACTTTGAATAATTTGACTTGGACAAATCTCTGTTTTTCAGGTGTGTGTATAGCACTTCTTTAAATCCACCAGACTAGTAGATATCCAAAGAAATTATTAACACTCTATAAAGGAACAGATAAAGAACATTCCTAAGAAAAAGCTAAACTTTTCTTTGATTGTTCCATATGTAACTTCAGCGGAAAAAGAATTTCTACTAGAACGAAGAATTCTATATCTTAACAGATAAAAGAGCAGCTTAACAAACAGACATTATACTAGGGAATGGTTCTTTCTAATCAAGAGGAGATGGATAGAACTTCTCACTAACCCTTGTACATATAGTAGAAAACTACCAAACATTCCTGATTTCCACAATCAAAACTACAACTCAATAAGAGTTGTGGACTGAATATACACAGAACTCAATTATAACATTTCAAAATAATTTGATATAATATCAATAAATACCTGACGTGAACTACCATGAGATTTCTGGCAGACACTTTTAGCCATTGACTCTTCTTTTCTCAATCGCTCATCATAGTCTCCCTTCTTGACATTGTCAGAGAGAACCTGACAGGTGAGAAACCATTGTGAAGGAATTTCATTTATGTTTTATACCAAATATGCATTAAATGCTTATCTATCAAGCAGAGGAGAGAAGCCCTGCAGCTAATAGTTAGAACCTTACCTCGTATGCACATTGAAGCTTCTTAAATGATTCACTTGCCAAAGGACTGCCCATATTTTTATCGGGATGCACAAGCATAGCCTATATAATTCAAAACAGAATATGTAAAAATCAGAAGGTATGTAAGCTAGTCCACATAACATGACTAAGTCAAAATGTGAATCCACATACATCATAACATGGTACTACTCAAACAAGCACAAGTCTTCATAAATGTTTTGATTAGTAAAATAGAGGAAGCAAAAGAAAGACTAAACAAATACCTTTTTCCGGTATTCTTTTTTCAAAACTGCTGCATCAATCTTCTTGTAGCGGGTAAATCCAAGGGCTTCATAATGATTCAGACTCTTCAATATCCTTCTCATTTCATCAGCTGAACTTGTTTGTTCTCTAACAACTTCATTAGTTGAAAGCTCTCTCTGGTTATCGACAACTGATGCAGTAATAGCAGGTTTACTGGATGATTTACATGAATGCAAATCCTCAGATTCATCAGTAGGGATAGAGTATTCACAATCTTCAGACAAGTCATCTTCCACAACTGTTTCTGACTGCTTCTGCTCTTCAGAATGTGAACTTTCACTCGCATTATCAAACCATTGGAGCAGAAAATTCATAACGTCGTTAGAGAGGAATGCAAGGTTTATAGAGAGAAAAACACCCAGCCATCCCACTCGAACTTGAACACAATATATAGCATATATAGTTCCGATTAATACCACCAAGCGTGCATGATTTCGGGAGAATAAATAACCTGCATTTGTATAATTAACAGACAATATCAAGATTAAGAAAAGGGCAAAATATCCAATTAGGCCAGCCAAAGTAAAAGTTCATCATATTCATTGTCCTCACATAACATCAACTTTACTCAAATTCATGCCAACAATAGCCAAAAACACACTAGCAGATGGTAAAAATAAGCCAAACATCTTAATGAGGGGAACATTAGTAAAATGAGGAAATAGCAACAAGTAACACAATTGGGTATGGGTGGAAGCATAAACAAAATCGAAAAATATGGCCTTAAAAATTAACAGTTTAATAACAGCTAGACATTCCAAAAGACAATATAACAGTAGGCAGCATGCCTCCTCTCCTCTTCTATACATGTTAATAGAAGAATACATGGTAAAGCCAAACAATGAGCACAAAAACCATACCTCCAACTATGAGTAATGTTCCTGTTATCCAGAAGTTAGCAAACATCCACAAAATAAGGATGGCAAAGAGCCCTACAATAAAAAGCCCAGGAGTATAACCCAAGTATTGAACAGCAATTCCAGCAACACCCTGAAACATTCAATTGAACTGTGAGAAGCAATGTATAAAATTCTCTCTGCAAATTCATTTGTAACTGAATTGAACTGAAGCAACCACATAAAAAGCATCTATAAAAATAAATCCCATTTAAGGTAGTAGAGATCCATCATTATTGCAGTGCAACCTAGCTCTTAAGATAGAATTTAAAGCAATGTCAAGTTACCAATAGAACCTAGAAGCTGAAGAGTGCAACTCACATTTAAAGTGTTCAAAGCCAAGTGTTTGTACACTAATATGCTTCTAGAATGCATTCCACCAAAAGGTTTAAAGAGTAGGCAATTAGGGAAATGAATATTAGAATGGAACAATGAGTAATAATCATGTTGGCTTCTTACGGCAATGGCAGGAAAACGTATGATCTCCATTTCAATCATAACACCTCTTTTTGTCAAGTCCAACAATAGGCTATATACTACAATACTTGAAGCCTACTTGAAGCCTAGAGATCTAGATAGTGGACAATTTATTAGCACAAATTAAAGTCATTAATGAACTCTTCTCAGCTGGACCAATTGCTGCACTTCATATACTGAAAAAAAAAATACCATAATGTTCTGTACTCAAATTAGGAAATTTACAAGTAAATAAGTCACACCACACCAAAATAAGTTTGAAAAAACAAAGACTCAACTAATATAATATTTTAAAACACTCAGGTATTTTTCCGAGAGATAAATTAAAATCAATGTCATTGACCAGAAGTGGAATTTGCCAGAGACTATACTGATTTTCAGGTCCACATTTTGCACAACATCCTATATGTTATTAGTCTCCCAAATTTTGAAATACAAAGTTTCACTTTCATAAAACTTAGCATCACTCTCATAGGCTTGACCATAAAATTCTTAAGAGCTGTTCAACATCTGTAAGCATTAAAGCCTAATATTGTGCTTCAGGTGCCCAGTTAGACTTTTAAATCACTAATAAGGCAATTTTAAAAGAGCAATTCTAAATCCTCCAAATAATCTTCCTATTTACTAAATGAAGAAAGTACTAAATGTTTTTCATGTTCCCAATATATTAAATGCATCTACTTTTTCGATTAATAGTTTCTTTATTAAGTATTAGGATTAGACAATTAATAGTACGATGTAGCATCACACAGAAAAAAATCCATCACAGCACTAAATGATAAGCTAACTGACTAACTGTTACTAACTATTCGAACACTTCCACAAATTGAAACAGGTAATAATAATTATTCCAAAACAGCACAAAAAATTGAAATTGATACATGGATAATAAAAATCAGAGCCCAAAATTCCAATAAAAAAGATATAGACAGGTTGAAATGAAGACATACCATACTCACAAGCACGTAAACCAAGCAATGCATTGAAGTCAAACTAAGAAAGCAGCTCCACATTATAAGCAGAAGCATGGCTGATCCAAATTTAATAAAGGATTGAAAGCCCCTAAGAGCAGAGTCAATCCAAAAGTTCAATGATAACTTCACTAAGCTCCACAATCTGGAGCATCCACTGCACACCAGCGGCCAGTGCCGCTCCATGAACACAGCAGTCTTGTCTCTGCAACAAGTCACCACAGTTCTAGCACGCCAGCAGGCGTCCTTCTGCGACCGAAGCCATTGCCAGCCTTGCTTAAACAACCCTATGTCCTCCATCACCAAGGCCTCCACAGATTCGCCAGAAACTTGGTGAAACTTCACTCCTATATATTTCCTACCCTATGACTAGAACTGAAACATAAGCAAGTTGCTAATGCTATTGGTGCACGTCACCTTGAATCCAACAATACCCCTTATAATCTAAAGGATTCTGATGCTAAATCATCAATGCTACCCATAAACAAAATTGCTAAAAAACTAAAAAGTCACCTTGATCTGTCAAGAGTCTATATAAGGAAAAAATATCATGAAATCACAAATAAATAAGCCATGTTACTCCAACTCCCTACACAAAAGAGCCAAGTTCACGGGGTTTCACAAGAACAATGGCTTTCAATCGAAAAAGCTCAAGGGGAAGAAAAAGAAAAGAAAAAACAGGAAAAAAAAAAGCCCTCAATAATGATAAGGATCAAAAGAGAACAGTGTGTGAGTTCATGAGAGCACTAAATACAATCACGTTCAAAAGAGAGTAAATTGCTTCCTAAATAAGCTTCCAAAAAAGCAACCACTGTTCACAAGAGCCCCACCCAAAAAAAAAAAGAAACACTTACTAAAACAGGAAGGCAAAATAACCCCTTTTTGACAAACACAATGCTAATATTCTAATTCCACCTTTTCTTTTTTTCCTCCTTTCAAAATGAAATTCTAGCACTACCATGCTTGACCCTTTAACTAGCTTGAGATTTCAGCACTGCGAAAAGGGCTAAAAACCCATGAAAGGAATGAACTTTAAGATGACCCTGTAACCCTAGAAACCCTAATAACAAAGTGGAAGAGCCATTTTTGGAAGCCGGGATAGGAGGATCAAAGGTTGAAACTTTGAGCACCGACAGATAAAATGGCCAAAAGGGGTTCCAAATAGTGCAATGGATTGGAGAAGAATATTGGATTTGGCTGAAGGGAGAAACCCTTGGCTTTTTTTTTTTTTTTTCCTTCTTAACTCTCTCTCTTACTCAGGGATTGCTTGTGAAAAAGAGAGTGAGTTTGTTTAAAAGTTTCAAAAAGTTTTGTAATGGGAAGGAAGAGAGAGAGAGAGAGTTGTGTTGTTTTTGCTGCAGAGGAAGAGAGAGAAAGGAGGATAATAAATTTGACATCATTTTTTAATATTATTTTGTTTGCTTTGTAGATTTGGGCTGGAGTGCTGTGTAATAATGGGCAGTGGGGTCCTCATGACCCTACAATTGAATATTTGTAATTTGCTCAAAATGAAAAAAAAAAGTTTATATGAATTTGCAAGGAAAATAAAATGATATGATATGTCCAACTGAAAATCCAACCAGCCAAGTTTATGTGATGTGCCAGAGTATTATTTTTGTTTCTATTTATAAATAGTCTGGAATGCTTTTTGGAGAAAATTAGAAGATTATAGGTAGGAGCATACTCTATACCAATTTGTGCCTGAGTCAGGTTTCTTTTAATCTGAAAAAAAAAGTTATTGGCGAATTTGTTATTTGTAATTGTAATAATTTTTATCACTAACTTTACCCCTTTTGGTTAACTACGAAACTTTACTAGTAAAATGTTTGTAATCACTGATTCTACAAAATACTTCAATTTATGAATAATCTTTTAAATATTAAATTTTTTTTTTTAGAAATTTGTGTGCGTATAAGAATCTATTCTGATTTGACTTTAAAATAAAATTGTTTCTGTTTTAGTTCAAAATATTCAAGTAAAAAATTTTATCCTTGTATATTTTTTTTGGGCTCTATTTTATCCTTGTATATTTGTACTCTACCAACTTTTTTTGGTAGGATAATTCTACCTACTTTAATTAAGAGTAAAAAAGTAAAGTTATCAAAACAAAATGGGTACTGTATATTTTTAAGATATTTTAAACATAAGAACAATTTACATATTAATTCAAATGTTTTTTTGTAAACTGAGTTCAAATATGAAAATCCACTTTAAAACTATATCAAATCAAATAAATATTTAATAATATAAAAATAATAAACAAGTATTATTTTAAAAGATTGAGAAAAATTCAGTCAACCTAACCCTAATGAATTGGGGTGAAAATTTACTATTTTTTTTTAAGAATGATATTAAGCTCATACTTGAACACATGTCACATCTGCGTAGTCCCTATCTAATTGGGATTAGATGAAAAAATAAAATTGCATACTTATACCTTGGTTAACCACATATTATTATAAGGAGAAGTGTTAAGAAATAATTTGGTTCAAATTTCTCTTATGAAAATAAATTTAGTTTAATTGAGGACGAATTATATACACCGTAAAAATGTACAGAAGAACAGCCTAACGATTAATGAAGTCGAATCAAGTGATAAATCACCATTTTTTTTTCGGTCAGTAGTGATAAACCACTTGTAACTTACCATACTCACATGTGTTTGAATTAGAAGTGTTAAAAGAGCTAGCCCACCCTAACAAAAGCCCATAAAAAATGAATGGCAGCAAGCATCCAAAATAAAATGCGTGAAATAATTGGTTAGACCATTTTGGGTGGGTTGGTGGACTGGCCCACTAAAAAAAAAAAAATTTAAAAAAAATTTTTTTTTAATGTTTTGAAAAATTCTTTTAAAAAAAAGTTTTTAAATAATATTTTTTATTCATGTATATTTAATTTTTTAAGATCCATAATAACTTTACACTAACTTTGACCAAAAAATATTATTATTAATAGTATTGTTTGTGAGTTATGACGTTATTTTATTTTTAAGTTTTAATCTTTAGTGAATATTGTCAACTATCCAATGTGTTGGTGAGTATATACATTTCTTACTTTTTTCTTTTTTAGGTCACACATTTCTTACTTTTAACTAATAAATTATGAATTTTTCTAAAAAAAAAAATTTGGCCCACAGCCAAACCCACCCCTACCCACCAAAACCCACGGGTTAAGTGAGGTGAGTTAGGCGAGATGAAATTTTTTGATGGGATCAAAATTTCAACCAACCAGCCAAAAATGGTGGGTTTGACGGATTAATCCTGCTCCCATTTTAACATCTCTAGTTTGAAATCAGTTTTAAAGGACTTATTTCATTTGACTAAAACGAGCCCAACTAAGTTGCTGGATAAGCTTTAACTCGGCACGTGAGTATTGAGATTGGCTTGCTAAAAGCTTATCAAGCTCAAGCCAATTCGTGAGATGGCTCGTTTAAATATAGATTGAGTATTTTATTTTAATATGTGAGAATTTTTACAATAAATGTGTAACTTATTTTCAATATAATTTACATATCATGTGCATGTTACAAAAAATGAAAAAACTCTCAACTTATATTCATTGTTCATAACACACCATAATACATATAATAATAAATACATACATATAATACGTATAATGCATAATATCTATTGAAATATATAATACATAATACACACACATATATTGAATCAACTCATGAATTAATAAATCGAACATAATAAATCTCAAACTTAGCCCATTTAATAAATGAGTTCAAATTATTAACTCAAACTCAACCCACAAGTTCAGCTTATGGAGTTGCTAATGAGTCCAGTTGAAAATAGCTCATTAACTGATTTAACTCACTTACTACCTGTTCTATTCAAACATTTTTACTTAACAAAATAAAAGTTAGAGCCATTATTCTTTTGGAATCATTATGAATTTTTTATTTGATAAACACTTTTTTATGATTTTTTATTTTGATGAAATTCTATTGATTAATAATGTAAAATTATTTTATACTGTCAGGACATAAAAATTAAATTCTAAATAAACTAGCTAACTCTTGTATAAAAGCTATGATCCTTAACACAAATACATATATATATACATATATATATATATATATATATATATATATATATATATATATTTATTTATACTTGTATTTTTCGGTAAGCTTTAATACTCATTTTTTTCAAAAAAAAAAATAGTATTGCTTAGGCTTAATTAAGCTTTTATGAAATAGTTACTTTGAAAATTCCCCAATACATATTACAGCCAATGCAATTCTTTTTTGATATAAAAAGTTTAGATTAGGGGAAAGTTCGCCCCATGCAAGGGTAAGGCAGACCACCAACCTCAACAAGAATTTTTGGTAGGATTCCAGACGTCTACCAGTGCGTTGCCTGAGTCGAACCCAAATCCTGACTAACAGGAGCAAAAGGCCTACCAGTTGTGCTACCCTACACCAACAGCCAATGCAATTCATGTTCTTTTAAGTTTTAACACCAAATACAAAATGTCACTCGTTTGAGTATAACATGGATAAATAAAAATAGACGGGCTTTGATTGATAGGTTGTATAACTAAGAATTGATCAGTTACCTTTTAATAAGACAAATTCTAATTTAGTCCCTCAAATTTATAATAAATTAGTACCTAAATTTGAAAAGTCTTATATTAGTTCTTCAAATTTCATAAATGCTTAGTCCTGTAAAATTATCATATTAGCTCTTATTAGTTTACTTATATATATTAACTTATTTACATATACTATTAATTTTTATGAAGCTTAACTTCATCTAAATAAAGTCATTTATAGCTTCTTCATCTTCTCATAGTTATCTGAAAGAAATATTTGACTGAAGTTATTATTTGTTCGAAGGAGAATAGCAAGTTTAGACGTGAAAATTAACAATACACGTAAGTAAGTTAATAGAACATGTGGATATTTCTATTAAGTTTAGATAATAATTTGATGAGGCTTTAATTTATAAAATTTGAGAACTAATATAATATTTTTTAAATATGAGAAATTAATTTATCCTCTACTATAAATCTGAGCCACTAAATTGGGAATTTATTCTTTTAATAAAGAGTAATCCGACATGCAGTGTGCTTGTTAATTTATGTCGAGAAAGAGTACTATTATCTTATAAATAAATTAACACTATGATTGTCGACCAAAAACAAAAAACACTATGATTTGTACATAGCGACAGTAGACACACTTTTTTATATCTATAAAATCACGTAAAAATAAGTGAAGATTTTGGTTATGTAGATGACTTTACGTGTGATGAGAAACTATGTATTAAAAAATGAATGTATATTTCAATTATTTAATAATAAATATAGAAAAAGAATTATCTATAACTTATCGATTATATTATCATATTTATTAGAAATGTAATTAAAATAGGAAATGCAGCTATAATTTTCAATTTGTTTTATACAGAAAGAAAGTTGTCTAAAATCTAAGCACAGTAATCTATTATTACTGTAGATGCACAATTCTTGGAGATGATTATATCCGCATATTTTAGTTGGGGTACATTTATTAAGTATTCATTTCATAAAAAATATTAATATAGACTTAAATTTATGTTAAATTCTATATGTGATATAATATGAATAAGTATTTTTTATAATATCTATATATTATAACTTTAAATTATATTTTAAATTGTTAATATATTATGTGTGTATAGAGTTCAGGGTGACTAGAACATTGTTACTCTTTGGAGGCAGTTCACATTTGGAATCTTGGGTACCTCGCTATTACTTTGCAAAGCAACTCTCATCAGTATGGTATGGTTGCCATGATGCATTACAATTTATAAGTATACACCATCCCAAAGTACATAAATTCTTATGTGATTTAGAAATAAAAAGTGTGTTGTTTGTTCTGGTAATTGGTAAACAGAAATTATTGTAAAGTTTCCAAATCATGTAGTAGTGGCAGTTTTGATGATAATAATAATAATAATAAACTCCACAAAGTCATTGGATTTTTACTATTTATATACAAAGTAGTGTTATTTACATATAACTGTGAAATATCAATGTCAATTCACTTTTCATCTCCTATTAGATGAAACGTAACCTTATTCAAATAGAGTCTCATCTAATTTAATAATAAATAGTATATAAATTAATATGATATTAGACATTTTATAATATATATATATTATTTATATATATATATATATATATATTGTGGTTGGAAACAAACATTAAAGACACTGGCTGTAACCACTGCGCACCCAGAACAGCTGGAGAAATTTATTCCACGGTGCTTGTCAGTATTCTCTCATTGGAAGCTCTTAACAAAATTTGTCCTTGCATGTCACCCCATGTGACCTTAAGGAAACGATTTCTCATCCCTCGGACAATAAACCCTTTTTTTTTTTTTTTTAGTTTTATTTTTATTCATAGTACAAAGGATATTGTATTGATTCACATCTCATCTCTTATTGAATGAGATATATTCAAATAGGATCCACATCTCATCTAATAGTGAATAAGATGTAAGTAAGATATTGTACTTGTCCTTGTGGCACAATTAACATTTTTCTTTCTTTTTTTCACTGTTGTAGTTCTGGCTAAGGTGCTCGATTCAATAAAATGGTTACAAACAGAACTTGCAGGAATCTTCAGATTTTGTCTGTTCTCTGTTTTTTCACCCCATGTGTAATGTAAGAGTAATATGGTAATTGCACAAACTTTATCCTCAAAATATCATTTTTTATAAAATAAATTACTCTGACCTCTTTTAAAATTAGACTATATTACATGTGATATTTCTTGATTTCTAGAAATATACACTAAGCTTACTTGAAATTTAGATGAAATTAGACTTGATACCGTTATATTTTATGAATTGTGACACCAAATATTTTTCTAAATATGACATTGAGTACCCCTCTAAAGGATATTGGTGTAAGCATAATAAATCAAAGGAGGCAAGTGTAATTTATTCTAATATAATATTTAAAACTAAAGAACTTGAAACAAACTACAGCAGTTGAGGTAAGTGAGATGGTACTCTGGATGCTGGCGTTCCATCTATGGCTTCATCATAGGCTCAGAAGACCAAATTAGGAGGCACATGCTTAACAAAGTCCAGCAAAGTCACCATATAATGATGTCATAAATGTAATGGGCTGTTTGACTCACCATATCTGTTGTTATCAGAGACACATGCTTAACAAATTCCATCTTTGTTAGTAACCATATTTTCTCTCTAATCTAACTAATAAAAACCTTTCCTCAGAGGTCACATTTCTCCTTCAAAAAGACACTTCTAATTTCGGTTGAATCATACATATGTGAATTACTTTCTACATTGATGGCCTTAAAAACTTCACCAAACAACTGTTGTATGGTGAAAAAAATAGGGCCTTTTTAGTAACTGTTTCTATTTTTTATTTTTTCAATTTTTAGAATTTTGTGAAGAAAATATTAACATAATAAAAATAATAAAATCCCATTTGTAATTTTTATTTTTTATTTTAACTATTTTTTTTATAAAATTCTGAAAATAGAAAATAAATAAAATGAAAATAAAAAATAAAAACCAAAATTGGACCTTATAGGGAGGATGTGCCAACCTTGAAAGAAAGTGACTCAATGTAGGAGGAGTACAAGACACACAATAAGTCTAGTCACTAACTGTTGCAGGCTCACATACGAGGAACTTGACACTTGACAGGAGGTTCCATCCAACAGTACCCCAAGCAGACCGGCTTGCAAAAGGAGTGTACCATAATCTCCCTGGCATGGCTTGAATATTCAAGTTTGAAATTTTACCACCCTCAAGATAACGAATTCTTTCTTTCTTGAGCTGGAACTACAAGGACTTGAGGTACCATTATTCCTATACATGATAGTACAAAAGACAAAGGCATAGCACATAGGAAATGGATTGGCGGCATTATTGCTTAATTCTCAACTTCAAGTTCAAGACAAATAAAAGATCTCTTATCCGAGGTGTGCAGACATTTTTGACTAAGGTATGCTTGAAAAGTTTATTATATAAAAATGGTGGTTACAAAATAATTTACTAGATAATAATAAGAAGAAGAAAATAGGAGTTAGACTTACAATAAAGGATACTAAGATAAAGTTGTAACATACTAAGATAAAGTTATAACATAGCTTTTAGATTCGGGCTAACCGACTAGTTTAGACAAAAAAATGGTGAATCACTCACTAGTTTGGTTCGAATCTTTGATCAGATCTAATATGCATTAATTACATATATTATATATTTAGTTGCATTAAATTATATTTTTATATATTGATTTAATTAAATTTGCTTTAACCTAATTCATCATTGAACCAATAACAGTATTTTGAAGGAGTCAATCAGATCAAGTTGATATATATAGTTTATAATATGAAGTTTTGTCCTACTAAGTAGGATTGCTTGCATAAATCATAATACATTATAGTGTTCTGTCATAAGTCGATTTTTTGTTTTGGTCAGCCCATAAGTCATGTTTATATGGATTTACAGAGTTTTCTTTTCTTTTTTAAATTTTTCTTGTAAAGGCTTACAAGGGTATTTTTGAGAGACGAAAAAATGAAAAAGAGACGAGAAACAGGAAATACAGAAAAAAGGACAAGATGCTTCAAAATTATCATTGAATACAAGCCTGTCCATATTTACAGGACAGTAGTACATTTGTGAAAACTTCCTAGTCATTAAGCGTTACACCAAAAACAAAAAGCATCAAAAAGCAAGGAAAAATAACAAAATTTACAGGAGACTACAAGCCAAAGCAAATGAAACAAAAAAATGCATTAACAACTAATGTTTACATGCTTTGCTCATATTGTGCAGTGAATGTTGAAGTAGTAACAGCAGTTGAAGCCAATGATGACATGGTAGTGTCCTGAGAAGATGAATTGGATGTACATGTAGTCTTCATATCAACATTAATTTCCTGTTTCCTTGTAACTTTAAGGTCCATAAAATCAGAAATCAAGGCTGGTTTTGTTATCTTACAATCATCAACATCCATTTCTCCAGTGAGCATCTTGACCACAGAAGACATGGATGGCCTTAGCTTTGGAGAGTCTTGAGTGCAAAGAAGGCCAATCTTCAGAAATCGACAAGCCTGCTCGGCGTCAAATTCACCGTTTAGTGCTATGTCTACCAGCCCTACCAATTCGTTTCGCTCATAAAGATGCCATGTCTATAAGAAATGAAGATAAAATAAGAGAAAAGTTCAGAAATCTCATTTAATGCCGTGGAATATGACACTTATGCAATGAAATGCCAACAAGTCCCAGAAATTGAAAATATGTAAAGATAGCAGTTCCACATTATGAACAAGTCACAATACAAACATAGATTTTCTTCCAGATAAAGGGTTTAACAGACACTGTCCTTTAACATCATCATAGCCAATGTGTTCACCAAGCACAATTAGGACTAAAGATAGGCCGATAATCAACATCTTATAAGGCTGCAACACTTTCCATTTTAATTTAAAGCCCCTACTATCATTTGGATTTGTACTTAATGTTTAAGGAACAGGAGAAATCATTAATGGTTTTGCTTATTGTATGTATTATTCTTTCATAGTTTCATTTCACATATAGCACTGAAGTGTATAAGCATTTCAAACCAAATAAGGAGGTTAACTTGTACAAAGAGAATGAGCACACACATCTTAGACTTTAGAAACTTCAGTTCATATAAGTAATTAGAAAATGAATATGAGGAATTCTAGTTTAGTTACAATAGAAGAAGATTTGAAGACAAAGTGATTTTTAGAATTATTGCCAGTAAAGTATATGCCAACTCAACTGGGAATATGAGACATCCATACCCTTTCTAGAAGAAATTGTTCGTCTGCCGGTAATTGTGAATTCGTGTTACATGTTCCACTCACTATCTCTACAAGGAGGACACCAAAACTGTAAATGTCTGCTTTCCGTGTCAGCTTCCCCGCTATTGCATACTCGGGCGCCAAATAACCTCTAAAATAGAACACACATCAGTGAGTTTCTGACAAAGAAGTAACTGATTATAGAAGATTACATGCATATATTATAATGTAAACAGCAAAAGAGAAGCTTTCCTCCAAGGTGATGTATAAGTAGACATCATATATAAAACATCCTTAAGAAAATATTAACGGTCCCATTAACACATAAGAACAGTTTATAAGCACTGCCAATGATCTCAAGGATTTAGTGGAAACATGTGAATTCGGAACCAGTCAGATTATGTGTACATTGCAGTTTTCGGACAACAAATTCGTGTTCAGCTCTGGCTAGTGAAACAGTGTGATGACAGATGCCTGAGAAAATATGAATATAAACTACTATGTCATCAATGGACATCAAAATGGATTGCTACATATTATATAAGCAGAATAAAATAATTCTTGCCAACTATATTCTAATTTTCCATTATAAATATTATCCATGCAGTGTCAATTTCCATGCAGAACTGAAGCATTTTGAATTTAAAACTGGGAAATTGAGGCCAAGGGATCAAGTCTTCCAATTGGCAAGGCTGATTTGCAGTTTCAAGGGGAAAACAAAAACAAAACAGAAAGATTTTCCATTACTTACAGTGTTCCTGCTACACGCGTGCTGACATGAGTCATGTTTGCTGGAATAAGCTTTGCAAGACCAAAATCCGAAATCCTGGGAGTAAGGTCTTTATCAAGTAGAATGTTGCTTGCTTTTATATCCCTATGAACAATGTGAGGCCTTACTTCCTCATGAAGAAGGCGAGCCCACGTGCAACACCAATGCATATTTTAGATCGCGTTCGCCAATTGAACTGGATACTACTGTGACCTCCACCTGGAAGTAAAGAAGAAAAAAGCAGAAATTGATTAAAAAATGAAGTAGAGCATTAGCAAGGTTGAGATTGAAAGACTTGCTAATAAACCAAATCCATGAAGCAAGTCCAAGTCTTCTTCATAACTTTGGAAAGAAAGCTTTTGCAAAAGGCTTTTCAAATACCATTACTGGTAAATAGAATTTAAGAGATGGGACTGCTCCCCATGTCCCATATTAAGCATCAATGAAAACCCCAATAGCCACACAACTGAAAAAAAGAAAATGCATTTACCTAGAAGAGTTTGTGAAAGGCTGTTATTCTCAAGGTAATTGTAGACTAATATTCTGTGATTTCTTTCCACACAACAACCATATAACTTAACCAAATTTTCATGCTCTATTTCTGAGATCACATTAATCTCAGTCAAGAACTCCTTCACCCCTTGACTTGATTCAGCTGAAAGAACTTTTATAGCAGCAACTTTTCCATCTTTAAGCCGCCCCTGATCAACCAGGTTAAATTATTAAGGTCTTATTGATAATAAAAGGAATGAAAAAAAATAAAAATGAGCAGACCAAATGCCATGATGATGCAAGCAGTACTCGAAAGTGGTCCAGTTTACCTTATAGACAGAACCAAAACCTCCCTCTCCAATTTTGTTGGCTGGACTAAAATCCTCAGTGGCATTTCTGAGTTCTTTGTATGTATAAAGTTTAACATTTTGAATGCCTGATAAATCTGTTCACAAGTACATTCAATCAAAATCTAGCATTGTACACAATTTTTCAATATATAACACCGTAGATACCTTAACAATACAACCATACCCTGAGAAAATAAATCAAATACAAGTAACTAGAATAATGTAATTCACTAATTTGTTATAACAGGTAGTTAAGCTACCTTCATCAATCTCTGGATCACGTAATTCTTGTCTTGCTGAAGAAGACACCTTGCTGAATAAGAAAGGAAAACAGGTCATGACTGACTGAACTATCAGAGAGCAGCTTTCACTGGCAAATGGTATGCTATAGCTTCAAATGAAACCCCTTCCAAGGTCAGCTGGTTGAACCATCAAAATGTGTCAAGGTCTTGAAGAATAATAAGTGGAAAGCTCATATTAATAAATGAACATGACAAACATAATGCAAAAATTTCAGGCCATACAAGAGCACAACAAAGTACATTCATGGTTTTCTACAACAGACATCACACACAAAATGTAATAACTGATACCACAAGTCCAGTTTTGCCAATAATATTCCAATGATATTTTAAGAGGGTCCTTTCATAAAAGAGCTTTATTGCAAAAGGAATGAAAGCCTAGTTATAATTAAACTAATATGAGGCACAAACAAACATCACTTCCAGATTTTCTGAATAAGCTATGCAATTCAAGTCATGCCAGAAGACAACTAACGAACTGATGGAATCAATAGAAGGCGCAAACGCTCTCTCTCAGTTATCAATTCAAATCAAGCATTTCCATCTTACTCTTTTATTAATATTAACTATATGTTATCTCAACCTATCCAATTAAGGATCTTTATGAGAATTTGTTGCTTGAAAGTACATCATTTCAAAATTCGAAAGGGAACCATGAGTCTTGACTATATTCCTTTGGCAAGATCTTCACACTGGTTCAGTTTTACAGTTTTTCACATCTCAAAGAAGAATAATAAGAATGAAAATCAGAACTAAAACTAAAGCTAACAGTAGTCTTCAGATCACAAGGGAAAAAGAAAGCTACTACTACAGCAGAACACTAACCACCATGATCTCTTCCTCAACACCAAAACCAAAAGAAATTGCAACTTTCCCAAGGACAAAAGAGAAGCGAAAACATTACACAAAACTATAATTAAAGGGTAACCAAAAACAATTAAAAAAAAAAGAGCAAACTTATGATGAAACAAACCTCAAAAGCTGAAGGAAAGAAGCACACAGAGATGGTTATGGTCAAGAGAACTTTGAAAGAATGCAAAAAATGAGAAGCCGTGATGATGGGGGTTGTGAGTTTGGCGCACCCTTTGATGGGGTTTAACTGATGCAATAATTGGACTATTCTCAAGAAGAAACCATTAAAGGACGCGTACATGGTTTGAAACTTTTATTTGACTTTGTTTCTGTACATCATTTTCGTGTCAAACCAAGACTTCAAGGCAAATTGTACATTACTGAACATTTGTTTGGATCAAAATAATTCCATGTTGCTGTTGCATTTGCATGTGCCACGTGCGCCTAAAAACAAAACAGTTTTTGAAAGGAGATGGATCATAGTCAAACTTGATATCCCACTTTACCATTAATCCTTTTGCTTTGAAACAAGGAAAATAGTGATCAATCAATCATTATGGCACAAGGTTTTCATTAACACATTTTTCAGAGTAATATTGGTTAGTATTTTCAATGTTACATAATATTGGCACATTAATATCACAAGTAAACTCTCATTCCATTATTTGAAAAATCATACACATAAAAATATATATTTAATTAGATGATAATATAAAAATATTTTATAGTATTAATATATTTAAATTAAATTGATACTTTATACTATAAAAATTGAATATTTTTTCTAATGCGAAATTTTTTAAAAAAACTTCAGATGCGTGTCGAATTAACACTTTTTTTTCCGTTCATTTCAAAATGTTCAGCATGCTTGGTTGTGATTTTCTCAACTCATGCAAAAGATCTTTCTTGTGCATGTACTGCTTGATTCAATTAATTCTCAATTTGAAAGCAAATTGTATAGAATTTAAACTTGATTAAATTTTTTGTGCAAGAGTATAAATAACCAGATTATGAATAATGAAACCAATCAAATATATATAAAAAAATAGTAATGCTACCTTTATAGCCACCATCTGTAGAAGTATGACATATCATAATCAAACTACGAGTAGGTGCCTAATTTATTATTAACAACTAATAGTGCGTCTGAATTTAGTTTGTGAGAGTTGAAATCAATTTTGAGTTTTTGACCCCAAAATTGATTCTACCAATTTTTATGATGTGTGGTTTTTACTAGTTATCAAAATCAATTCTTATTTCTAAAATTCATTATGAAAGATGTGAAAATTTATTACTTTATGGTACAATTATTTTTTATTAACTATTAAACATAAATTACTTTATCTTAAAATTAATCTTTATTAAATCAATTCTTATATAACTCATTCTACCTAAAATTAATTGTACAAACATAGAAAGGAATCCGTACTAATTTGGGTAGAACTTTTTTTTTTAATATAAACAATAAAACTAAAAGCCATCAATATCAAAATTAAATAAATACCAACATGTGGCGAATGCACACACGGGCTCATTATTGCCTTGCGAAGCTTTGTGTAATAGGTCAAGCATGCTTAGTTGACCAAGTCAATTACATCTTCTCGCTTTTGTAGAATTTCATGGTTCATATGCATTTATTGAATGCATAACTTCACACCCCATTTTTCCTCCTTTAATTCATCATTGTGCCTTTTATTTTTCTTTTCTTTTTTTTTTCACGAAATCAGGCATCATGCTCGAATTGAGTGGAATTACTAGAATGGCAAAATTATCTTCTTCTTTTTTTAACACAGTTATTGTATATTTAGAATTTGAAGTCGAGATCTTTGATTCAATTGAATTGGAACAACCTTTGCCAATTGATATGTGCGCTCTTTGATTTGATTTTGTTGTTTGACTTTGTTTTACTAATCTTTCTTTGTAGTGCATTATGCCGTACATTCCACTTTGTTTCCGTATTTCACACCTATTGAACGTTTCTGAATGTTCATATTTTGAGCGTAACGAAAACATCTTTGAAAAAATCATCAGAATTTTATTTATGTATTTTATTGCATAGTTCTTGTTCGAAATATTGCAGTTATATCTGTTCTAGAATTATATTTCTTTTCCAGATTATGTACTTCATTCTCAATTTCGCCTATTTAGTGGGTGCATTTGGATAAATTTTATAGAAAAAAATATTTTAAAATTGGTATATTGTTGTTTAATTTTAAAATAAAATAAAAAAACTTGATAAGATTTAGTTTATACAAAAGTGTGAAACCATGCATAAAATATAAATCATCCTATACAAATATTTGCATATAAGTTAAAATAAAATATCCTCATTAAGTGAATAGAATTGGTATATCTTATCACAACGCTCAGTTGATTAAAGCAATTAGTATGAACGTAACTTAAATGTGGTTTGACTTAATATTAAAGCTGAAAAATCTCATTTGACTTATATTAATAAATTAATACTTATTGGGCAAGTGTGACATGATTAGTTCAGCTTCCAAATCCAGGCACAACCATATGTAATTATGAATGTGCATTCCAATTAAAAATGTTTGCGTGTCGTACATTTCAATTTCAAGTGTCAAAAAGAAGAAAATGACAAATACATAATTTCGATTCGGACGAGTTTAGATCATTTTACATTCATGTAACAGATGTAATAACAAAATGCCACATATCGAAAGAAGCATTAAGTGCTCTGAACACTAACCCAATCAAGATGAAACTACCATTCTCGGAACCTAGCTTCTCTTTTTTAGCGAACGAAGATTGAAGTTGCTCTCCATTCATAGAATATGGAATCTTTTCTACGTAAGCCTTCGTTAGTTGATGATTATAAAAGGACAGTAACTTCCATTAAAGTAAGATCATTTTTAATCTATAGGTGAGAGTCTAATCTCAAGCATGAAATTGATATCTAACATAAGGTGACAGAGGTCAAAGTAGAAAATTAACGATCCGCCCCCATGGATTTCGTTTCTCCATAAGTTATTGAATTGTTCGTCCTACCATATAATTTTTGTTTTTATAATAAAAAGAAGGTGGTATGTTTTAGGGGAAATTACATGACCTCTTCCAAGGTCCTTCATAATCACACTTATTCCTTTTTCAGTGTTTTATATTACACTTGACTTCTCTACATATAAACAGTGTCAAATACGGGATTTTTTACCCATTTAAAATTAAAAAAATCATTATTCACACGTATAAACAAAAAAAACATTAATTACGGATATGAACCATTTTTAATGTACATGAATACGTATGGGCATTAAAATTACAAAATATGAATACGCATAGGCCCCTTGTATTCATCCTGGTTTGGTGGAGGATGGGTGGTATTCATCTTCACTATATATTCGTGTGAATACGCCACAATTTAATCATCCACGTCTCTTCTCAATCATTTCCTTTCATTTTCACTTTCACTTTCAAAGAAATTTTGTTCACCACGGCAACACGGCAAGCAATCTTTACCGCTTAGATGATGTTCATATCTCTACCAAACTTGATAGCCAGGTATTTTGTCTATTTGTTAGTATACTTTTATTGTTTCCTTTTTCTCTTTAATTCGAAGCTAGTTTAGTTAGTATATGTTTAGTTTAGTTTAGGGACTTGATTGCAGGTATTCTCTCCATTAGTTTAGTTAATTTTAAGTTAAGTTCGTTTAAAGGAATTAGTTTAGTTAATTTTAAGTTAGTTTAGTTTAGGGGAATATGTTTAGTTTAATTTGTTTACTTAATTGCCAGATATTCTCTTTATTATTTTAGTCACTTTTAAGTTAGTTTAGTTTAAGGGAAAAGTGAATAATGTTATATTGTTTTACCATTGAAGCTAGGACATTTTAACTTTATTATTCTGATAATAATGTTTTGTATTTTACTAGGATTTCACTTTATTGATCGAAATGTATATAATATAATTTAGATTAATTGCAAGTTATCTAGCAATTAGTTTAGTTTAATGTCGACTAGGGTTTTCCAATTTTAACTAGAATTAAAATTGGTGACGACTCCCATTCATTTTTTAAATTGATTATCATTCCGTTGCGATGTCTTTGGGTATGTTGTGACAGTTTTTATTTTATAAGGATTTAATCTATATTGGGAATTTTGATGTGTTATTATTGAACTATTTATTTTGAGTAATTTGAGAGTTGATTGGATTGATTTTTACTTGGGTTGGAACTGGGTTCTATTCTTTGTTTTAACAGCATAACTTGAAGCCAAGTTTCTTCCTATTTGCAAATTAGGATTATGATAGTATAGTTCGTTTGTTGCGACCTAACTTAAAAGTGTGGCAACACGTGAGAGATTAGGTCCCACGGAAGCTTCTAGTACGTGACTGGCTAATATGTATAAAATAATAAAAATATATAATTCAAATAATTTAATTTCACTGAATTTCAAAGTCCTGAAATATTTTCAAATCATAACTCCTAAATGTAAAACTGTGTAATAACAATAATCAGGCAGAAGCCAAACACTAAGATAATTGAAAGTAAAAAATAACTAAACATAATAATATGCATGTCAAGATCCTCTTACATAATTTCTTGAGCACTACTATGACTATATGAATCTTTAATAAGCTTAAACTCCAAAACGAAACTCAAAAAATATCCTAACACTACTAGAAAATCCCATGGTGCAATTGAACCTATAGTTGTATTTGTAGGGAAGGAAAAAGAGGGGTGAATTTATCAAAATTTAGTGAGTGGGTCTCCACTCACAATCCATATGGACAATAACAAAAAATACATATAAAATACATGCACTAATATAAAATATTTTGATATTCAAATAAATAACTATACCTGAAAATAATACTTCAATTGAATATATAACAATGACTAGTAGAGAAACACAAGTTGAATTGAATAAAATAACTATATTAGCTGATCACTGAATTTGATGGGCACCTAACAGGTCATATAGGACACCATGGGTTTATTTATTGTAAGCTATCTTAAGGACCACTTGGGATATGATCTTAGCCACTAACTCAGTGTTATGTTTTTCACTAATTATTGACTAAAACTAATATTCTACATATTTAATTGTTCTTGCTATTCATGTTAAATTGGGGTTTATGCAATTTTTCTAATTGATGAAATAAATCTACATACAACGTGTACGGTCTCATGGGTTTTCTAAAATAATCAATTTTCATGATAATGAGAAACAATAATTTTTCTAAAATTTCATAAACAATTTTTGTAATGTGAGGAAAGTACTAATATGAGCAAAAATATGGTTGTGAGTTTAAGCAGGAAGAGAGACTAACATTAAACTGGTCAAGATATTGGTTCAAAGGTTAAGAGGTCAAATAATTAGAGGACCAACGAAATATAATAAAAAAATATATGTAAATATATACATATGATTAATTAGAATATAAATAAATATATTAAATCATTAACATTAACATAATCAACAAAAAAAAATATTCATAGGTTTATAAAAATAAAAATAATCCATATAAAATTTCTCTAGTCTAAACCTGGCAAATAAAATACACCAAGCATTTGAAAACAATATTTGTTAGTGACCGCGAGGTTTATGGTGGGCAGTCTTAAATGACGGAGAGAAAATAATAACTCAACAATTTTTGTTAGTGCCCTTCTTTGGTTCTATTTTTTTTTTTCTATAGCTACCATAATATATTAGTATTTAAGCTTTGAAAAAAAAATTCAAAAAAAAAAGTCCACAAATTCAAGTTCAGGTTTTTTCATTTTACTGGTTTTAACTTTCCTTAATTTTTGGAGCTTTCGGTGAGCTAGGTGACGGTTCACAAGATCAGCAGCCCAAGGGGTTTTTTCTTCTATGATTTAATCCCATTTATCGTTGGTAGTTGAGAGTACGCTTCCACTAACAACTTGATTCTAGAAGCAAGAATAGCATCGATAATTGCCAAAGAGTATAATGAAAACATAAACAACTAACAATAACCATAATACTGAATTTAGAATGGTAGGGAGGAAGAATGTTGTGAAAAAACTATATTGATAACGCCAAACTCACAAACTTGATAAAAAGAGGAAGAAAACTAGATAAAATCCATGAAAATCAATTACCAGAAGCTTGAGAGGAGGAAGAATGGAAGAGAAGTAGGAGGGAGAGACGTGGGGAGGGTTGGCAGTGGCTAGGGCGTGAATCCCAAGTCTAAGGATGAGTTTATATAGTGTATGGAGCATTTTAATAAAACTACATTGTTGACGCATACTGGTCTAGGAGCCACTGCTATAGTGGTTGACACAAGCAAAAAGCCCACTGCATAACTTACTTGACCGCTCTTGGCGTTCTTTGAGATCTTGTAACACAAGAAGCCAACAGCCTGACCACTATCATTATATAGTCGCTATAGCGGTCCGTCGTGGCATCCAAAACTATAGCATCAGCAGATCAATTGAACTTTTAATAATATTAGTTTTCAAAAAAAAAAAAAAAAAGGAAGAAAATTATCCTTTGACATATTAAAAAGTATAATAAATCGACAAATAAGCTGGCAAGAGAAATAATATGAATAAAATTAAATTAATAATAATTAACAATTATTAAATTTTAAATCAACATGTGATATAGAAATTCTAAAATAACTAATAAACTAATTAAACAATAAAAAACATAATGCTAGTACCCTATTGACCTAATAACTTGCCGCAGCATATGAAGTTTATTGGATAAAATTTGTATTTTAAAATTTAACCCAATACACTTTTGAGATTGATGAGTTTAGATCTTACTTCATTTTGGTCTAATATAACCCCAATAAAATAATTTTTTGAAAGTTATATTTTTAAAAAATAAAAGTTTAATTTTGATATATTAACAATATAAAAATATTTATAATATTATACAATCAAATCATTTTATTTACATAATCATTCAAATAGTGAGTATGAAACTAATTATGCTTACTAATATAGTGATACATAATTGGCTGCCATGTGAAAAGTTTTTAACTATCAATGCAATAAAATTAAATCTTTAAAATAATTAGTGATAAATTAGAAAATTTTACAGTTTAATTAACATATTTACACACAACTCAATATTATTTTTATATTGGTATAATTTATTTTAAAATATGTATTGTAATTTTTTTTCAAAAAATTCGTTCTATTTCTAAAATTTTATAATTTTATCATATAAAATATCTAAATTTATATATATTATCTAAAAAAATCAGTTAACCTACTTTTTTTTTTTGTCAAAAGTTAACCTGCTTTAATCTGAACATTTTTTAATGCAAGTTTAATCTGCACAATAATCAAGTTGTTATCGAATTAGTAGAATCAATCTAGAATAATGAGTATGCTTAAAAATGGAGCTGAATTTAAAGTTTACGCCAAGCTGATTCAACACGTTTCCCTAACAACTGTTGCTATAAACTTAGCCAACGCTGTTGGATGCTGAGAATAATGAAAGGGGGACAGCGAAACAGAGAAGGACCTTCATTCAAGTGTCAAAGGCAACAATGGCACCACCATGAAACCATCCACACGTTGCTCATGAAAGATTCTTCTTGAAAGAATCAAAGAAGAATTTTTTTTTTTTCTTAAAAAAAAACGTATACTTGGTTTCTATTTTCATCTACTGATTTTGTGAATAAAATAATAAAAACAAAATATACAGAAAATGAAATAGAAAATAAAATTGTAAATCAAACATGCCCTAAAAATAATTTCTTTATAAAGTTAAGGGTTTTTCTTGGCCATTAATTATCAATGACATAGCAAGCAAGTAGATGAATAATTAATTTTAATATCATACGAAAAAATTTAAATTTCAAGAAATTAACTTATTATTAGAAATTATATGTTTTTTATGTTTTACAAATAATTTGATACATATGATTAATATAGAGTTATCCAATTATGTATTATTATGGTATTATTGAAAAAATTAAATATGTTTTTATCCTTAAAGGTAAGTGAATTTTGATTTTGGTCTTTATTTTTTTTGTCCAAATATTTTTAAAATTATTTGGTTTTAGTTCTTATAATTAGCCTGTCATAGAAAATCATGTTACCTAATCGAATATGGCAACCAATATTGTTGCGTGGTGTATATATCATAATAATAATAATAATATGTGTATCAATATTGTGAGATGAATTATTATGTTTAATAAGATGAGTTAATAGGTTAGGTTTAACAACTTATTTGGCAAGGGTTTTGTTATTATGATTATGATATTCCATGTATCACCACTAACCCACTATCCTATAAGATTGTATAATATGGTTTTTTTTTTCCTTTAGTCAAGTCAACATTTAAGAAATGCAAACTAATTAACTCTAAGGATTAAAACCAAATGATTTCGAAAATATTTGGATCAAAACCAAATTATTTTTATGAAGGCTAAAACCAAAATTCACTCAATTTTTAAAAATTAAAACATATATTTGCCTTTTATAATGCCTAAAAAATCATGCAAAAGATAATATATGATTAAAAAATGTTGTTTTAACACCAAAAATTAAATTTTTAATTAGAACTTATTCTATCACTATTAGAACTATCACATCAACGATAATATAGAATGTAGTGGATATTCAATTAAACATATGTTTAGGTGTTAACATAACATCACTCATATATAATTGATACTTCTTCTGTTTTATAATAACTATCAATTTTTTATTTTTTCATATTTCAGAATGTTTGTCTATTTACAATATCTATGAGGCATTAATTTTATTTTTCACTTATATCCTTACTATAAATATGTTTGTTAAGTAACTAATAGATTTACTAAGATGAATAATAATAACTATAGAAAGATAGTTTTATCAACTCATATAATTTTATATATTTACCAAGATTTTTTTTATTTTCTTAATATATATATATTATCTAAATTTTTACTGTTATTATAAAGCAGACGAAGTACATAGAATTCAAGGAACTAGTCCTACTGAATAGCTGGAAACACGTCTACAAAATTTTCAAACTGAAGCGCTCAGAGACCATTCAATTGAATTGATCAAGATTCAAGACGTACAACGAAAATCATATCTTTACAATTTTATACTTATCGACAAACATAATCTATTTTGTTATTCAAAGTGGTTAATTTGACTAGTTTAACTAAGAACTTATGATCCTTAACTCTTGGGCTTCAAGAATTCCTATTACTTCACGTAAAAAAAAATAAAAATGGAATTCCTATAATTTAACTGACGGAATAAAACTTTTTTCTATTGTTCTGTTGCTTTTATGTTATGAAATTAACAGAAAATGAATTTGGTACAGATGATGCCACTGCCACATACAAGTATGCATCACACTAATAATATTTCTGTCATGACAACATTTTTTTGTTAGTTCCGAAACCAAAAAAAAATTTTAAACTAAATTGTTAAATAGTTTGTAAGACAAGATACTCGATTTAAAAATTAAAAATAAGAAAATATATTGAACAAACAAGCAAATACTAAAAGAAATTACAAGATAATATATTTAACAAACATAAATGCGAGGGCCCCAAAAAAATCTCTTAACCAAAATTACTAGAAAATAAATTTTTTTATCAAAATTTAATATTTGTAGTGATGTGTTATAATTGTTAATCTTTAGATAAATTAATTAGTGGAACAATATTATTTCACCAAATTTACCAAAAAAAAAATGATAATTTACCAAAAAAAATATTATTTCACCAAACAGGAACCATGATTTCCATTAAAAATTTTATATATATATATATATATTGAATGGATAGTATTATGGAAAAAAATAGAGGCCTAGCAGAAAGCAAGAATTTTCAATCTTGCTTGATAACAATTAATGACCCGTTGAAAATGTAGGCGCATGCACTCTCTAGTCCAAGCCACTAACATGAATGGCAACTGAGGCCATAATTTAATAGTAAACTTTTACGTATTTCAATGAGTTAAGATCTTATTTGATACATAGGATAAGAGTTAATAGTATTAGTTAGTCCTATAAAATCAATTTTTACTAGTGAATTCCACCAGCCAGTCATCACTTGCCACCTGCCACCCACTGGTCCTTGCCCGCCATCTGCCATGAGTTGGTCGCCGCCACCACCAGCTGCGCCGCTTGTCACCTGAATGTCGCTGCCCGCCACCTGCCCCAGGCCACCAGCTGATCGCCGCCACCTACTGGTCATGTTGATGCACCAAACAATGGATTGTATAATAACTTATACAATTAATTTCTTATATCCTATACTATCATTTTAATTAATGTTTAATCCTATCAAGTTATCTTATAAATGCACCAAATATGGCTTAAGGTCGCCAGTTTGACCCTCTTCCCAAAGCCTACCTCCTAATATCCTAGTTTAAAAAAAAAAAATCCACTGCCATGACGACCACCACTGTTATTACAACAACTTCGCCTGTCTACCACTTATCAGATTCAGAACCCATTACATTACCTCAAACAAACCATGAATAGCGCTGCTTTTAAGGTTGCTGTGGTGGGAAGTGGAAGTAAGCACTTTAATCTTTGTCTATTGCCAACTCATCTTATTTTATTTTTTTAAATTATTGTTTATATTTTCTGGTTCCTAGTGAGCTTCAATTGATTGGAATATGCAAACTTTATAAGATAATGATGTTAATATTAATATTATTTATAACCAAAATGGAATCTTGGCAGTTTCAGGAGCTGTGTGTGCATCAACGCTTGCCAGACATGGGGTTTCAGTCACTGTCTTCGAGTCAGCAAGAGGCCCTGGTGGACGCATGTCCCAGAGAAGGTTCCTTCTTTCTTGCCCTCTTTTTTTCTTAATTAAATAAATTTTAATGTTAAAGGGGTTCTGCGTAATAATCACTGTTTTATTTACAATTATTTGGAATAGCATCTTGAAGTTAGTTATTCTATAATTGTTACTGAATTTTCCTGTTGTTTACTTAGAGAATTAATTGAAAAAAGAGCTGATGTGGGAATTCATGGTCGTACCAAAATTCCATATGTTCTTGTTTGCTTTTTGAGGTAGTGCCGTTTGGTTTTGTATGTGTCATGAAACCATTTCGAAAAGCTTAAGTTAGTGGAATGAGGCATATGAATAATTTGATACTCTAACACACTATTTATGTAGATGCCTCTTTTCAGGCTTGACAGCATGTTATAAAACATTTTTTCCTGAAAGCTTAAGCTGTTGAGGCATATAAATGATTTTATACTCTGAAAATATAAAGTATAACAGTTAAATTCTTACTTACTTACAAATGTTACTAGGAAATTATTTCATTGGCTTAATGGTGAATGAAAGAGAATCCTAACTTTTGTTATTTTTCTGGAATTCAGAGAGAAAACTGAAGATGGGAAGGAGCTGCATTTCGACCATGGTGCTCCGTTTTTCTCAGTTAGCAAGCCTGAAGTGTTGGGTCTGGTTCAAGAATGGGAGTCAAGGGGTCTCGTAGCTGAATGGAAAGAAAAGTTTGGCTCATTTGATCTTCACGCCCTTAAATTTAGCAACACAGAACAGGTTGACAATGATTCTTCATATGTTTGAAACTTCGAATTGTTTGTGTAGTATATATGATGGTGTTGGTATGGTTGATCTTGTTGATTGATCATGCAGTTTTTCTTGCTTTCATTTGCACCAATGGATTGTGGTGACATACTTATGATAAAATCTTATTATCATGGTTTGACTTCCTCTGAGTTGTTAGCCTCTCTCCATCATTTTTTAGTATGATGTGTTAATTTGGATTGGATTTATGTGCATCTATCATTTGTATACAAAATGGAGTCTCTATAGCATGATCCTATCCACTAACTGCCCATAGGTCTGAGTACTGTGCACATCTTCCTAAATCTGTGGCCATCTTTGGGCTTCAGGACTGTCATAGGAAAGTAGCTTTCCCTTTAAATATAGCTGCCTAATTCAAAGCATTTTGCTCCTTTCTAAGCTGATTTCATCAGAACACCATGGTCTGTTTTTACCTTTTGATGATGTGGTGCACTGTTTCCTTCTTCTCGTATCTTTTTAATTGGCAGGATACTGGTTTAAGTTCTCTTTTAGGAAAATAGAAATTATATGGCAAACCCATCATAGTTTTGTTCCAATTTGAAGATCAGTTATGTACTTGTTCAAATTTATTTAGATGACATGACTTGTACCAAAAAGCCTTGTGTATCTGAGATCACTTTTACTAGAATAGTTATTTTTCTGACTGGGAAATTTTTAGGAAGGATTGAGCAAGAGATTTGTGGGTGTTCCGGGCATGAACTCTATATGTAAAGCATTATGCAATGAAAGTGGTATGTACATAATTCTTTTTATGATTTTGCTTTGTTGTTCAGAGCTAGCTGTGGACCTAGTAATGAAAGCTGACTTATCATTTTGTCATTGTTAGGTGTGGAAAGTAAGTTTGGGATGGGTGTTGGAAAAGCTGAATGGATGGATGATGAGAAATCGTGGTCATTGACTGGTGTGGATGGACAAAATCTTGGTCAATTTCAGGGGCTTGTTGCAGCAGACAAGAATATAGTCTCTCCCAGAATTGCTCAAGTGACAGGACGGCTGCCACCAATTGGTATGAATATGAAAGCTTTCTTTCCTTAAGTTCTCAGTGTATTTATTCGATTCAAGTGATTTACGATTTATTTATCTTTTGTGGGGATAATATTGCACTCTTATTAATTCATCTTTTTGCTAGAGTATTAGCTGAGACAGCTAGCTTATATTTGCAATCAAACAACTTATTGAAGGAAGTTTACCTGACAGAAAACAATAATAGTGATTGGAGAAGTTTAGCTGGTGCCAGCTAATTGTCATATAAATTAACTTGTTGCATGCTACCATATCTATTTGGGTTGAGGGCCATTTTCTGTATCTTTTTCCTTGATCGCAATACAATTATTTATATAATTGACCGACTAAAGATTCCTTTACTTGCATGTGAGATGGAATTCATTTATGCAATCAAAATAAGTTAAATTTGAAATCTAATTGATGCATTGAACATGACTTTGAACTTGAACTGGAAAATATAAAATATATCTTGACTCTGTTTCAAATCTCCCCAATAGGAATCCTTATGATCATCAAATTGATTTTCAGTTTTCACACACTGACAGAGACATATATAATGAGAGGGATAACTGTTTGAATGATGTATGTCCAATTAACATTATTCTACCATTTGTATAGTGATGACATAAGCTCATCTTTGGTATATGTGAGGTATGCAGATTTTAATTTGGTGCCAGAGTTGTCAGCAAAGTTGCACAATCTTCCAGTTAGGCCATGTTTTGCTGTAATGCTGGCATTTGCTGAGCCTCTGTCACCGGTATGGTATAGCTAGACAACTCTTAATCTGTCAATGAATTGTATAAGTTTGATAATGCATGAATTTGACATGAGTTGGACCCATTTCATTGCTCATGCTTTGGTTTTTGTGAGATGATTGTTGATTTCCTTTATGTGTAGCTTAGTATCCCTTTTTTTTTTTTTTGGTTGAAAACTAGGGTGAAATTTTGTTGTTTGATATCTACTATGTAAAACAAGTGAAAAATGACATTGGCAGAGAAAAATGTTTAGGCAGTAGTTGTTGCGAGCAAGCGAGTATAGAATGCAGAGAAGTAGACCGAGATATCAAGAAAAACAATTTGAGATGGCTTTTCCAAATTAATTTTCAAGTTGACTTAACACTTTGTTGTAATAGTCTTTTAATTTTTCAAGGGCATTTTATGTGATTTAGAACTGAGGAGCTTATTCAACAAAGTTCAATTTATGATTCAGGTACCTGTCAAAGGCTTCTCTTTCCAAAATTCTGAAGTTTAAGCTGGGCTCACTGTGATAGCAGCAAACCAAGCCGTTCAACCGCAAGGTATTTGTTTGGTGTTTCCATAGTAGGATAAGATTTTCTAAGATTCCGTTGATTGTTAACTTGCTGGTTGGCATCTTTACAGTGAAAGATGGGTTCTACATTCAACAGCGGAATATGCAGAGGATATAATTGCTCAAACGGGACTTAAGAAGCCCTCAGATGCGACGCTGAATAAAGTGGCTGAACAACTTTTCCAAGAGTTCCAGAGTACAGGGCTTCACATATCTCAACCCTTTTTCAAGAAAGCACATAGATGGTATGTAACTAAGAATGTATATGGGAGAGCTATGAGTTGACTGCTATTCTCTCCTCATGGAAAAACAATCTTGAGCTCTGGAGCATTACTGCATTATTTCTGGTTGCATTAGGCTGGATGGTGATACTGACTCAAAAAAAGTACTTATTATACATTAATTCTGTAGGATTTAGAATCCCAGTTGCCCCTCCCTTCGGTTCATATTTATTTAATTGGTTTAATTATTCTACAGATCCTTCTAGTTTCACTTAATTTTCAATTAGGTCCTATAATTTAAAATTTTTTAAGTAGATTTGTATAGTATATGAGATTTTTCAATCAGGTCACTGTTGTTATAAAAACAGAATATTCTATGAATATTTTATTTCATCTCCTTCTTCACCTTTTCATAGAAACAAAATATTTCATGAATATTTCATGTTTTATAATGAAGGGACCTGATTGAAAACTCTCATTCAATATTGGACTAGTTAAAAAATTTTAAATTGTAGGGACCTACCTAATTGAAACTTGCATAAAACTATAGGGATCTATAAAATAATTAAACCTATTTAATTCCAATTAGCAAACCACCTTCTTCGTACAAATTTTGATCTTGGGCTATCCCTGCATATATTTGAAGTTAATCTATGCATGAGAAGTGAGGGGTTTGCTTTTTGTTGAAGTCAAGTCACTTGTTATGGGACGGAAATCACTTATCCCCAAATTATGTCACCTTTTTTGTCCCATCAATTATTGTTTGCCAAGTGAAAGATGATTAATACAAATTTAATAACAATTTAAAAACTTAAACGTTTTTAAATGCATGTTTCCACGTTGCAATAAATTATTGGTTGCACAGAAATGTGACATAATCTGAGGACAGGTTATTTCCATAACCGGAAAAAAGAATTGAAGAAAAAGTACTCGTTTTCTCTGTATGTTTATTATGAGAACTCTTTTGTAATATTGGTTGTTCTTGCAGGGGGAGTGCATTTCCAGCTGCTAGTATTGCCCAGGAAAAATGCCTTTGGGACAGAAATAAGAGACTAGCCATCTGTGGAGACTTCTGTGTTAGTCCCAATGTTGAAGGTGCCATAGAGAGTGGCTTGGCTGCAGCATCAAGGCTTAGAGATAGTGTCAGCTGTTTATGATTGGGAGCCTTGGAGCATCATTTCTATATATTGATAGTTGTTCAAACATGGCATGCGTTTATTTCCCCTGGAAAAAACTCATTTAATGGTTTTGAGTCATTGGTGTATTACTAAATAAGATATTAATATTGAGTGTTGGTGCAACTGTAATGGCTTGCCCTCTTAAGCTAGTTAGAGCTGCCTAACCAATCAGTAGTATTTTTATTTTTGTCTTTTTGGTCTCCCGTAAGTCTTAACTAATCAGCATAAATCATATGTTTTGGTGTGCTAAAAACTCTACTAATAATAGACGTACTTTTTCTTTATTTATTTATTTATAACTCAGATTTGGTGGGGGCTTCTGGACCAAGGTAAAATAAACATATCTAAGATATCATATCTTTCTGTTGCAACCTTGCAGGTTTTTTCAAGATCGACCAGAAGAAAATTTAAAAAGGGGATAAAAATATATAGAGTAAATTTTCAAAATAGTTCCTAAGGATTTTTAAATTGGATAAAATAGTCAAAAAATAAAAACAGATAAATGAGTTATTCATTTTTTAAAAACTAGATAAAATAGTAAAGAGGAATAAAAACAGACAAAATCAGTTAGATTTTCTCCTCAAGAATTATTTTATCCAATTTTAAAAATGTGAAGGATTAATTTATCTATTTTTATTTCTTAGAGAACATTTTATCAAATTTAAAAAATCCTTAGGGGTATTTTGGGGGTTGTGGCAGAGGCAGAGGAGGAAATGCAAATGGGAAAGGCGTAATAATCTCTCGAGATCATGATGACCTCTATATGTGGCAATATATAAATTATTCAAAGAATAATTAAAAGTTAAAAATATATAAATATTATAAAAGTATTTGTTGAAATGGTATCACGTGTAATATTCACCATAAATCCAAATCTATGTTTGCATTTTCCACCGGTAACAGTGAGGGGTAGCAAGGGAGAGAGAGAGAGAGAGAGAGAGAGAGAGATGGGCATGTGTATCACATGTATTTGGAGCAATTATACATTTTTAGGATCATTTGGCACAACTTGATAGGATAAGAATTGATAGTATAAGCGTGGTAGGATAAGATTTGATTGTATAAGTCTAATAGACATTTAATACTACAAGTGTTTAGTATAACATATATAAGATATTATATTTTATATTCTATAATATCTTCATTTATTTACAAATAATTCAAATACCTTAAGTAAATATTAAATAAAATAAAGTAATAATAAAATGGAAATTTTTATTAATTATTTAAATATTTTTTAAATATTATATTTATGTAAATATTTATTAATTAAAGTCTAATTTATATTAAATGTTATTCTTTATTTGAGTATTTTATAATTATTTATTATTTCAATAAATTATATAAATAAAAATATTGTTTTATATTTTTAATCATAGTTATTTTTGTATATCTTTTATTAGTCAATAATTTATAATTTTTGCATTATATAATATTTATCATTTATCTAAATAATTTATTATTTTATTTTATTTTATTTTATTTTATTCATTATTTATCAATTACTTTTATTTTTATCTTTATTATATATAACTAAATTGATATCATATGTTGTTTGTATTTATTTATTATAAAATAATTTTGTTAAAATTTGTTTTTATTTTTATACTTTATTATTATTTATTTAAGAATTACTTAATTTTAATACAATATTACAAAAAATAAAGTGATTTTATATATTAAAAGCTATAGGTCTACTCAAACCTCCTTATACTCTATTAAGTTATATGACAATTTGACATATAAGATGATTATAATATGATAAATTTATACAATATATTATCTACACTAAATAACAAATAAATACATAATATATAGTATTAACTTATTGCTCTCATCCTAATCATCATAACAAATACACTCCTAAATTCATTGAGGTTAGATTAATAAGCGGGTGGTTTGGTGTACCACAGAATGAGTCTATTTGCTATGATAGAATTTCTTTCCTCTTGCTCCTCTTAACTGCGTTCTCTAGAACAATTGGAACAATTGATTGTGTCCCGTCGATATTCACATATTTGTCTGTATTTCCAACTTCAAAATCCATCAACATAAACGCAATTATATTATGAAAGATTCCTTTATTTTTTGTGTCTCTGAATTAAGTGTCCATTAGTATTTGAATTTTTTTTTCATGTGGATAAGTATTTGAAGTTTATTTTCATATAATTGGATATGCACATAAACATAAAATACTGTGTGTTGAAAAAGGAAAACACACAGTATTTCTCCTCAAACAATAGCCTTTATATGTTTTTAATCCTAATAAATATAGCTCGTTTTGATATTAACCCCTTAAATTTTATCCTGATTTTTTATTACCTTTTTTTCTTTCAATGTTTTTCCCCTACTATTAGTCTAACACTATTAAATCATCATATATATCATGACAAAAAAAAAAAATTTAAATATTTATAAGAATAAAAAATAAAACAGTTAACATTTTCAAGGACTAAACACATATTCTACAACAATTATATGGGTTAGGTCAAATGTAAAGCAATACAAAAATATATTTTAAAAATAAAAGAATTAAAAAAATAAAGCTAAAATAACCTATACAGAGGCTAAAATACATTTAAGTTCAAATACTAACACTATCATCTATAACAAGACATGAGTAATTCATTACATACAAGAAAAAGCTTTGCTTCAATTATTTATATTTTTACCATCTAATTTTTAAATTAATATGTAACCTATGAAGTGAATTTCTATCAAATGTTACTGAATTGAAAATATGTTCGCATGCTATGGTTTGATTTGAGAATTAAATGACAAATATTTAAGAGATACCAAAGTGCTTTCTTTACATATATTAGTCAATAGACTAGATTAGTTGATTTATTATATTATATTTTCCATTCAATCTTTTTGTCTTTTTTTAGTTTTGATAATTTCATAAAAGGGGGGAATATCCATGGGTCTTGCATCATGATTTTGAAGATTTTGTATTCATGTTAAATGAATCAATAGGTGAAAATTTGATCCCATCTAGATAATGTTTTGCAATACCATATCCTGTACTTGCCACATATTTCCTGCCACGTGTCACAATAGCAATCACTAGCCTTTTGGTCACTATTATTATCATAGGACCTTGTTTTGTTGCCCATACCACTGAAGCATTTTGAAGCAAAAGGAGAAGCTCAGTATTGCAAGCAATTATTCTCAGTTGAAATGGCATCCTCAGTCATGGCTTCAGTGAGCCTTAAACCAGCCCCTTTCACTGCTGAGAGGCCCTCAGTGAGAGGGATTCCCTCCCTTTCAAGGGCTCCTTCTTCCTTCAGAGTTGTGGCCAAGGGCGGGAAGATCAAGACTGACAAGCCTTATGGTTAGCTGGCAACTACTTTTGAAATAATATATATATATGATTGTTTTTCACTTCTTATTGTTTTGTTGTTGTTCTTTGTGTGAATGATTGTAGGAATTAATGGTGGCATGACCTTGAGGGATGGAGTTGATGCATCTGGCAGGAAAGGAAAGGTTTGTGATTGTCCTCAGTATCTTCCATTGTTATTGTGTTTTAGTTTCTAGAATTGATTTTGGAATTGTCAGAATTTCTTTTCGAAGAATCACCAAACATAATCACTTTGTTTTTAAATCATTTAGAATCAATTTTACCTATAATCAATTATAAACACACAACCAAACACATACTATATTATTTATATATTATATTATATATTGTTAACAGAATTAGGAAGTTTCTTAAGGTTTTCAACTTCAGCCTATAGAGAAACATAAAGTAATAGATTATTACAACAATCCATTCATGGTTTTTATTGATTATAATTAATTTTTAGCTAATGAACTACAAAAAGTTATATCGATTGTATATTTAATTTCCATGTTTATAATTAATTGAACATAAGTATTACTTAATTACTTGAGTGTGCGCCCATCTTTAGAGCTTAGTGGACTATTGACTAATTTCTTTTTATTTTTTATTTAGAGATTCCACCCCATGTTCTAACTTCTGAACTTCAATTCAGGGAAAGGGTGTTTACCAGTTTGTGGACAAGTACGGTGCTAATGTCGATGGATACAGGTAAACAACATAAATTTCGGATTCTAGGTCCAACAATGTTCATTTCATGCATTCTACTTATGATAATATTGCTTTTTACTTTTTTTTGGTAGTTATAATATTGCTTTACATGCAAATAAGTAAGATTTATATTTATTTGAATTAATGGTTTTAGATATCGTTATGAATCACTTAAGGTGTTTGCTTATCTCATTTGATGTACAGTCCTATCTACGACACCAGAGATTGGTCTCCAAGTGGTGATGTCTACACTGGCGGTAAGAAATTTTAATGCCTTACAATTAACATTCAAGAAACAACACCACGTAGGAAAGAGTTTATTTTAATTTACTTATGAATTTTTTTTTAAATTGTATTTATTTGTGGGTCCATAATTGCAGGTAGCACTGGCTTGGCTATCTGGGCCGTAACACTACTTGGTCTTCTGGCTGGTGGTGCACTTCTTGTCTACAACACTAGTGCTTTGTCACAATAGACTATGTTAATTTATGCCAAATTCCATGTAACTGTCTAAGAATGAAGGATTCAAGTACTTCATGGATATATTGCTCTTCCAGTTGAATATATGTGTGTATTTGAAAATGAATGCTTCTTGTTTTCCTCTACTCTGAAACACTTGTGTGTGTAACCAAAGATCTTCATGCATGTGTCCAATTTTGTTAAGAAAAAATGTCTTTTGTATTCACAAGGTATTAGACATTATATCGATTCACATCTCATCCAGACTAAATGAAATATAGACCATATTTGAATGAGATTCTATCAAATAATGAATAAGATGTAAATCAAAACAGTATTCCATACATTAGTATAAATAACACAACATTTTATTAATAACACAAAAATCTCATGTAGAGCGAACAGGCTGTATAGTTTCTGCACATTCGACAATTTGGCTAGCCAACCCTACCAAATGAAAACTGATTTCAAGGATTACCTAGTTTATGCTTCTTTTGCACTGAACTAATTGTATGCTAAGCAAACGTAACCATGACACTAATATAATTCGTAACATTAAGACAGGTTATTACGAAAAGTTCATGGATCATTCAACAGCAAGGTGAGGGACAGAAGTCATGCGATAGAGGCCACTGTGCTCCTAAGCCAACAACGAATTTAGTACCCTCCATCTTTCTCCTTCAAACAAGGCGTTTGACGATACAAAAAAGTCCTGAACATTCAAGTTTAAGCCACAGCCATCAATATTCTAACTCGCAATCGTTGAAAGTTCAAATGAAAGTTTAAACTAGTTCTGTTTGGTTGTTATAAAGTCTAAACCCTAAACCCATAGTTGAGGGATCATCGGTCATCACAAGCAACTTGCTGGAAGTATTTTCTTCTTTCCCTTTTCTCCCTTCAAAACTAGATTAACTAGTCTGACCTACACTTGCAACCTATCCAAAAATCAGCATATAATCTAGTGCTTGAGAGATAAATTTCATGAAGTTTATATGCAAGCAATGGAAGTCAACTCTCTCAGTTAAAATTTCGATGGGAAGAAAACACTTAGCCAAACAACAGTACAACATCTGTACAAGCTAACATGCAGATTTACTAGGTCTCCCAACTATAAGCACGTATAACAATTTCTCAAGCATCACAGGGAAGTATCGAAATGGAAACTCGGGGCCGGGGCTTTTTGTCCTTCGATGCCAGCCATCATAATTAACAATGTTCATCCCAGACAAAAATAGGCAATCTATCCAAGTTTATTTCCTAATGCTGCAACTAGTTCTTCGCCTGCTACAGTGTTCCAATAAGCAGCCTATCTACTTTACTTCCAACTGCTGCAGTTACTTCCTCGCCTGACAGTGGTACAATTGAAAGTATGTAATTATTAGTTTATTATCCAATCAACAAGTAAATCGAAAATAAGGACCAAGAATAGTGCATACCAAAAAAATAGACATTCTTCTGCAGCTAGTATAATCCTTCTCATTTGCGGCTTCATGAGACTGTAACGGATAAAGATTTTATCAACTTTCAGAGTCAGCAAGAAACGATAGGGAGGGATGATTAGATAAGAACACACAAAGGAAAACCAAAGTATCGATGCTCCAAGAACCAGGTAATATTTTGTCAAACCTGAACTAATACTGGAGGTTTAATACTATATCTAATAAGCTAACTGTTAATGAAAATGTTTCCAACTAAGTGGAGGTAAGTTTGCAATCTAGCAATCATTTGAACAATTCTCGAGATACAAGATAAACATTAATGATTAATGACAATGTATTTCTAAAAAATGTAGCAAGTTAGATACGGGAAAAAGTTGTCACAGGAGATGGTAAATTTAATTGTGAAATCAAATGCCGAAGCAGGTGCTTAGACTTCTTTAACAGTGCTTCTGTATGAACAGATGCTGCATAAGAATATCTTATGATTTCCCACATAATGTGCCACATCATGGCTACCACCAGATATTGACTTAAATAAATTATCCAGATGCCACTGAACCACAAATACACAGTCACTGAACTGAATAAACGTATTCATTACATAACATAAATTAACCAAGAAAATTATGCTTGATGAGAGAAGGGATCTACCTATTCATTCTCTGCCACTATCTTCATCGGCACCAGCCGCTTCGTTGACATCAATAGTGAAACCATACTCCTGATCACAGCCCAGGTATGAATCACACATGAAATAAAGGGTGTAGGATTTCTTTCCAGCATCAGCCGGAGCAGCAAACTCCAGTTTGGCTTTTAACTTCCGCTGAAGGGATACCCGTTTAATGGCAAGCAACAAGTTGTTTTTGGTATCACCAACAACAAGCCACCATCCCTCCTCCTTGGCCTTAGGATACTTGGGAGCATCAACAGGTCCTACTTCTGTCCTACCCTCAAGATCCCGCTCAAGAGTGACTTGTACTGTGACATCCTCCCCAGCCCGCACATTGTCACCATCTAGCACCTCGTATGACAAATCAATATTAGGGAAACGATTGCAAAATCGGGCAATATCAAACAACTGTGAATCTGACATGCCCAACAATTCACGCCTCTCATCATCCTCCATCTCCAATAAATCAAACACAGTTTCTATAGCCTTCCCGGGTTCTCCTGGCATTTCTTAGCCAGATCCTTTGTGAAGTGAGGAAGTTGTAATAACATGGAGTCGCGCTCCCACATTCCCTGTGTCACCATTTGACTAACTTCCATAGCCAGAAGAGCCAAGCTCAGCCAACCATTGCTTGATATCACATCTACCATTGCCTGAAGAAGTCTATTTGCAGAAAGAAGTACCTCTCGCTGGTCCAATGCAAGGTTTCCACCTACAAATTGCCTTGAGAAGTGGGCCTGAAGCAAAGCATTAGCCTTAACATGTGGGTCTGTAACTCGGGGGTTTTCAAAGGAAAACCTCTGGTGGTTAATTAATCTACGAACCACCTCTTCCTCCCCAGGTCGTATTGGAAGCTGGGCATACTCTGAAGCTGAAGACAGAACCTCCAAGAGACCCTTCATCTTTGTCTTTGAAGTCAAAGATGATGAAAACCTTTCAATTGTCGTGTAACTAATGTAATAATATGATGCAATCATGCCAAGATTGAGAGGAGAAAGGTCCATATCATCCTCAATAAGAACACACTTGCTCGCTTCCAAATCACTCAATGTATTTTCCACAAGCTCTGAGAGGTGATCAGAAAGATGCCTGTGACTAACTCCTTGTAGATTGTAGTAGTTAGGATTTTGTGTGAGCCGCCTGTACATGAATGTCCAGGTAAGATAATCCACAGCATCTTGCTTGTTCTCAATAATTCCAGCAACAATTTCAGCATTCAAGTTATCATGTAGGAAGTGATGAAGATGGCTTTCAACAGGGAATGCTTCATACAAAAATTTCTTGTAGTACTCTTTGCGGGGTGCATGGCACAAGATAACACATTTTCCAGAATTGTCTACCAAAGGGCGGCTGGCATGACCCATCATCTGCAGCAGATCAGTAACAGGATAATCTGTCTGCACATTTTCCCGCCCATCATAATATTGTGTGCCCATCACAACTACCAAATGAGCTGACAATGTCACTCCCCAACACATGGAACTACTCAAAACACACACCTGTATCCAGCCAGCTTCAAACAGCTGTGTCACAATGTCATGATCAAGACTGTTTAAGCCCTCGTGCAAGTATCCCACTCCTTCACGTAAAGTAACTTTCAACATTTCATCACTAATCTTCTCGAGAAAAGGTTCAATCTCTTCTAGAGACCGCAATAAAAATGGCCTCTCTCCACTGTCTGCACTTGAGTATGTAATCAGATCCACAGCAGTCAGCCGCACATGCTTCCTTGTAGGTACAAATACAAGAGCAGGTTTCCCATTCATCGCATGTTGAACAATTGCAGTGTAAGTTGGTTTAGTCATTGCCTGCATCCTTGCCTCAAAATTGGCAATGTCTACGCCTTGAATGTGTATTTCCAAAGGCACAGGACGAACACCAGGGGGAAGTTGAAGAGGCCATGAGAGGTAGCCCCAATCCATTCTCCCAGATCCTTTGCATTCGCAAGAGAGGTAGACAAAGCCACAATACGAATCTTATTTTCAACCTGACTAGCAATATATCTCATCCTGGAAACAATAACTTCCAAAACAGGGCCTCCTTGACCTCCAATTAAGTGGAGCTCATCAACGATGAAAAGACTAACTTGCTGAACGTGTTTCCTCTGTTTCCAGCGGCGGGATAAAGCATCCCACTTCTCAGGAGTACTAATGATAATCTGACCTTTCTCAAGTAGTTTTAAGTCAGTTGCTGTTTCTCCGGTCAATTGTACCACCCTCAATTTAAGACCACCTCCAAATTTCCTCTCCCAATCACGATACCGTTCCTTGGCAAGAGCTTCAATGGGTGCAATATAAACAACACGCATAACACTATCAGGCCCTTTTTGATGATTTCTCAAAATAGCAAATTCCGCACAGATAGTCTTACCACTCCCCGTTGGTGCAGCAACCAAGACATTGTCATCAGAATTATATAGAACTGTAAATACTTGTGTCTGAACAGGATTAAAATGCTTAAAATCCTGATAGAGAGCTTCATAAGATGGATTTCTTAGTGCAGTCACAGGCAGTGGCTGCAGGTCCAATAGCTCAGTTGGTGGAGGGTACTTTTCAGGTAAGATTAGGTGCCTGAAGGAAACAGGTAAAACAGTTTGTGATCCAAGCCATCTATCCGAAACAACATGGATAAAGTATTGAGGAGGCAGAGGCTCATATATTGGCACTGTGAAATTCAGAGTGTGATCCTCATCAATATACTGCTTTTTCAGCATAAAATACTCATGGTGAAGAATATATTCACCATCATTATCCTCCACGATTACCCAGAATGGCTCAACATATCCATGAATTCTATCATCCCATGCAAAATCTGGAGTTATCGTGAGTTCAACCCGCAAAACTGTGCGAGTAATTGGCTGTACATGAGCTGCAAGGTTCAGTTTTGGAAATTGATGGATAAATTTATGAAGAGTCCTTCCCATCTTTGGTGCACGAATGAGTTCACCTATCTCTTGAGATGATAGGTCATAATACCTTTCCCAAGCCAAATCTTTCTTCTCCAACTTTGTTAATATATCACTAGGGATACCATTGAACTGACGAAGAGGTGTTTGGACACTCCACATCCTCTTGGTCACCATCTTGCACAAGTTCAAAGCCTTCTCAGTCAACTGTGCCCAACCACGCTTCAGAACGATCTCAAAAAGAGCCCGCAAAGGCGTCCAGCACTCTAAAAGAAGAAACAAATTACTCAAATCAGTTAAAAGACTTGCAAATTTAACTTCTCAATAATAAAAGTACAGAATTAAGTCAGTCTAACCTGAGTTATAAAGACCATATCAGATGTGAGTGAGAGTCCTTCAAGCTTTAGTTGTGAAATGTATGCTTGAAGTAAAACATTGATCTTCGCACTTGGCTCTTCCAAACTCTCCTTGATGGGAATGGGGACACGGTCCAAAAGCTTTGCTAGCTCCATCTTTTCATCCTGCCTTACTGTCACATACTTGAACTCTTCACTCAGTGAGAACAATCGGCAAAGCTCTATGTCTCCCATTGTAGGCTTCAAATGCTCATTATAAGTGGATATGGTTCCATGAGTTATGTAGTAGTAACTTGCAATACGACCCAAGTCAGTGACCTGGAAATATCCGCTCTTCCGATCATACTTTACCAAATTATTTCTATCCAGGATGGTCGCTGCTGTATGAATCTGCAACATTTCAAGGAGAGATCATGATTAGCAAATAAATCAGTAAAAGACCGAATGAAAGGGCAATACAAATATCCAAATCTACTACAGTAATATCATTAAAATTCATCTAAGAAAATACTCAAAGGAGAGAACCCAATTCCAAAAAACTGAATGTCAGGAACCTATCTCTATAACTAAGAGTAATTTTAATGAGAACAACAAAATTTTGTTTTTAGTGTTTCCTTTAAAAAAAATCCTAAAAACAGTGAATAGAATTTTAAAAAGTGGCATTCTTTAAAGTGATTAAAACAAGAAATTAAAATGGAAATCATTTTGTGAAACTAAACAGTCACTTAAGTTTCTCAGTCATGAAGATCTAGTTCCTTTCATGCAATTCTACAAAAACCATGACACTGACAAGCATGAACACGACCATAAAGACACCATATAGATACCACATAGAAAAAATAAAAGTAAAGATATTAAATAAATAAACCAAATAATCACAAACAAATCGGTTTGGTTCAGTTAATGATACCATGATAAATTAGACAGCGGTGATGCTTACCAAATCAGCCCTCCTTTCCTCCAATGTGATATCCCTTGTTAGGATATCAGGTTCTAAACCATAAAGTGAAGGATTCCGTAGCATGCGGACATACAAGTAAGTGTACCCAATCCAGTTACAGGCTTCTCTAGCATTCTGAACAGTGCCAACAATTTCTGCATTGAGCTGATCAGCCAGCTTGGACACAAACTGACTCTCAATAGGAAGTTGCTGGTTCATAAGAGAGAGGTAATACTGCAACTCACTATGGCCAGTAACAATTATTCCTTCACCATATGAGTCATATTGGGGCCTTCCAGCACGACCCAGCATCTGCATAACATCAAGAGGACTCAGCTCAGTCCAGGCCCCCTTTTCAGGATTGTAAATCTGCGTCCCCTTAATTATCACTGTGTGAGCTGGAAGATTCACACCCCAGGCAAGGGTCGCAGTGGATACCAAAACCTGCACATGTCCATCAGCAAAGAGATCCTCAACAAGCTGACGATCTGTCCTGGTCATACCGGCATGATGAATTGCAAAACCGTATGGCAGAAGGTCCTTAAGATCATTGCTCTTCACAAGATCAGTATGAGTATGAAGAATCTCCCGGCTTGCACTATCTTCTTTAAGGAACCTACCAAGAGTGTCATTCGCAAGTGCAGTATCTCTTATTGCCTTAGCTGTTTTGGCAGTTTCTTTCCTTGAATGTACAAAGATAAGAACTTGATGCTTCCCTGCCACAGCCATAACTTTCTCATAACATATGTCATTCATCAACTGGAACCTCTGAAGCGGCTTCTTTACTGTGATTCCAATGTACTGTTGCGAAAGGGGAACAGGTCTATAACTGTTATCAAAATAAAACAACCCCTTCTTCAAATCAACACGTAAAAACAATGCAACGTCTTCATAATTAGGGAGAGTAGCTGACAAGCCCACCAACCGAATATGCTCCTTTGTGGTTTCAATCTGCCTCACTGTTCTAGCAACAATACTTTCAAGAACAGGTCCTCTGTTATCATGCAGAAGATGGATCTCATCAATGATAAGTAGTTTTACAAGCTGTGTGTAAGTGCGATCTCCCGATTTCCGAGTGATAATATCCCACTTCTCAGGTGTTGTCACAATAATTTGAGTCTCTTCTATCTGTTGCCGGGTTAGTGACTGATCTCCACTGAGCTCCCTAACATTAACATCATAATCCTTCAGCCTATTGGATAAATTCCCAACAACCTCAGCTACAAGGGCTTTCATAGGTGCAACATAAACAATTTTATAGGCACTGTGGTCAATTGAACCATCATCTAGATTTCTATGCAGAGCAATCTGTTGGAGTATCGTTAGAACTGCGACATTAGTTTTACCAGCACCAGTTGGAGCACACAGAAGAAGGTTGTCGGGCTTGAATAGAGCAGTCTCATAAACCTTGCTCTGCACCCTATTCAACTGACTCATTCCTTTAAAGGCTGGTTGTGCCCAATCCGGCATGGAAGATATTTTCACAAGCTTCTCATTCTCACCAAGCGGTTTAGCCTTCAAAGCCGGCACATGGATTTCTTCATAACCCTTGCTGAGATGCCTATAAGAACCGTCTGGGAGGTCACACTTCTTCGCCATAAACAAACCACCTTGCTGAAAAGCAAGGTTATCCAGATCAAGCATTTGGCGCTGACCCTTCACCCAGCCACTCTCTGCATCTCTATCAGCAATACCCCTCCTGCTCCTATCCCTTTCCCTATCCCTATCCCCATCCCCACCAGTATCATCCTTCAACCTCCGCGCCTCTTCTCTTATACTCTTCTCCAAGTTCTTCTGCCTCTCCTTCGCAGAGGCCCTCGTGGCGTACAGCTGCTCCAGAATCGGCTGCAAATCCGTCCCCTTCATCTCCTCCTCAATCTTCTCCCTCTCCTCCTGATCCTGTGCTCTTGCCAACCTGGTACACCACACAATCTTCAGCCTGTTCCTCAAAAGGAACTTGATGAGGCTGAACTTATCAAACTCGAGATGGATCAAAAGCTTATTCTCAACTTCCCTGTCATCACCTTCGGCCAAAATCTTGAGCACCTCTTCAGCAAGTTTCTGGCACTGTTGGGGATCAATCTGCTGCTCAAACGCCTGCGAAATCTTCCTCTGAAGCCAATAAGCATCTATATCCTGAACATTAAGGCTCATCCCTTCGTTCGCCTCCTCCATATCCTCATCATCAATACCACCACCCATCTGCATAGCCCCGCTCCCATTCGGCTCCGCGACATCATCCTCATCCTCCTCCTCCTCCTGCACCTGATCAAGATCACTCTCCTCATCATCATCCTCATTCTCCTCAAACTCCACAGCAACACCAACATCATCATCAAGCCCATCATCACCATCCATCGCCGCAGCGGCCGCGCCATTCGCAGAAGCCTCAGCCCCTTCCTGAAAATCAGTAATCAGCTTCCCAATCGAAACAAGCTGATCAAACACCTGATTTGGAATCGGATTCAACAGCTTCTCAATTTCCTTCTTCTTATCAGGATTCTTAACCGCATCATTCTTGAGCACAGCAAGAATCTCATCAGCCGCACCACTAACAATGCTGAGCGGCTGCCCACCGAGCTGCTGCTGGATGACACTCAGCATTGCCTCATAGGCGGCCCTCGTCTCCTTGGTTTTCGGCTGATAGACGCCTTCTTCGGTGGCGGTGAGGACGCTCTCGCCAAGGCGGCGGCGCTTGCTCTTCGGCGGGGATCGGATAAGGGGTCACGCTCCTTCTTCTTCTTCTTGTTCCTGGCCTTCTCGAGCTTCTCGTCGAGCTCAGGGGGGCGGCCGCGGTAGGCGCGGTCGCCAAAGCTTTTCGGGTCGATTTTGCCCCAGAGGGACTCCGGCTCGCCGGTGGGCTCATGGGTGTCGCGTGGCCGCGAGTCGGTGGTTAGGACAAGGCTCGAGTTGGCTCTGTACTCGTACTGCTTGAACCGCGCGTGTGCCTCCGCACCACCACCAAGGTGCGCCATTGTTAATTCCTACTAATACCTCCCTTTTTCTATGGTTCCGAACCTAGAAACCCTAAAAACCTGAAAGAAGAAGGTAAAAAACTGAAACGAAATAAATTTAGGACCTGAGATTCAATCAACTGAAAAGGGACAAACGAAAGGGAGAAGAAAAACAAATTAGAGGGATTTGACTCAATTGAAACGAAACAGCGTAACCCTAGAGATAGAGTGAGTGCAGAAGGGAACGGGAGAGAAGAGAATAAAAGGAAGCGAAATGGTGAGGAAGAGAAGAGTGAAAGGGAGAATACCTAATTGGAAGAGTGAAGGAGATTTTGGTTTTGGTTAGGGTTTTGAATTTCAGGTGAAGTAAATGGAAGTGGAGAAAAGAGCATGAGGGTGATATGAGAAGGGTTTTAAGGTCGGTGAAGACTGAACAGTATTGAGTCGGTTTAACTGTAGAGACGAGACAGTGGAGACGAAAAATCCGCAGTGTTGTGGGTATAACCCGACTCAAGCAGGTCCCTTTTTTTTATAGGGAAATATCCAAACTGATCCTCAAAAAATATATAAGATAAATTAGTCCTTTAAATTTTAAACTTTTAAACTATTCCTTTACATTTTAAAAAAAAAAATTTGATCCTTCTATAGAGATCTATATGATTAAAACTAATCTGTTATTTTTTTAAAATGTGAAAAGTAATTTAAAACTTTTAAAATTTAATGATCTAATTTTTTCCCAACATATTTATAAGAAACCAAATTGGGTTTTTTTTTTTTGGTCTATGGATTGGCATTAGTATCCCATGTAAACATTAAACTTTGAGTATACACTCATTTGGCCCATAATTTTTAATATTATAATAATACTAGTAATTTGCTAATTTGACTAGGCATATACTTCAATTTTATTTTTTATTTTTATCTGTACTACTATTACTATTAAATATGGGTACAATTTCTATGTCAGTAGTATAAAATTTTTTGCATTTTTTTTCAATCAAATCATCTCATTTCACATATTTTTAATTTAACCTTTTATTCCTTGATATAACAATATATAATTGGATAGTGTAAAAAATTAAACTCCTAAATATAATTGATTAATCAAACATTTTCATTTTTTATTTTTTTGGTACTAAGCATTTTCTTTAAGCAACTTTAAATATAATATAACATTTTCATTTTTCATTTTTTTGGTACTAAACATTTTCTTTAAGCATTATTCATCTCTATGATCCTTTAAGCAACTTACAACATCGTAATAGATTTTCTTTGCAAAATTTCCTTTTTATTCTCCTATGATCCAATCATAAGAGAATAACTTCAAATAGAGTAACTTCATGGGTCAATAGAGTGACTTCACTTACAGTTTGTGAAAGTTGAATACAATTTCCTTTGTTAATCTAAGACATTAAATCTTGAAAGATGAAATATATTTAAATTAGTAAAATTAAAGTCATTTAAATTTTTTAGTAAAATTAACACAAATGATAAATCAGTTTCTAAGAATATGTATTAATGTTTAACAACTCTCATATTTTGGGAATACGTATTTAAGACTATTGTTATTTTTGCAATATGTGTAATTATTAACTTCTTAATCAAAAAGAAAGTATAGAAAGAAGCAAAATGAATTAGAAGTTTATGGAAGATAATTCTAGTATAAATAAGGGTAGTAGTCTCAATTATAAAGGATAGAAGTTAATTGTTTAGTTAAGCCTCTTAACTCTTTGGCTATGATCTCTCTTGTTCCCTATACTCTCTAGTACCCTTCTTTTCTATTCATTATTATTCACAAAATTATTCACAAATCAAATAGTGTTTTCATTATCTACCATATTCGATTTTTATGGTAGTTTGAGCTCAATCAAAAACAAACAAGTACCATGAGCGAGTATTATCTAGCTTTTATGGCTCATGCTCATCATGTTCATATACATGATCCTAAAATATTGATACATTGCTTTATCAATGGATTGAAAATGCATATAATATAAGAGAACCTCAAAACAAGGATAACATAGATAAAGATCAATATAGTCTACATGTTTAAAGAAACAAATGAAAGATATGCAGAAGATAATAACCAAGTTGTCAAGTATGGGCAAGCTCCATTATCATGAACTTAAGGGACTCCAGCATTAAGGTTCGCTTGGCTCTGAAGATGACACAGAAATAAAACGGGTGAGAATCCAAAAGGAAACTCGTAGTTAAATAAAAATAGTTCAAATGTTATCATTATCGTTCCAGTTACGTCGGTTAATTATGAAAGTGATCATGCTTTGGTTCATTTAATCTATTCACAAATTATGAAAGTGAGCATACTTTAGTCCTTGAAATTTTGGGTGGAAATAGGCTGGCCTAGATAGGCTAGACTTTAATTTACATAAATTTGGCCTGATTCTTAATAGGTAGCCTAGAGCTTAGTTCTATCAACTTACATAGGACTTTTTTTTTTAGCATGGTCTTAACCTAATTTAAAAATTTATTTAGAGGCCTACTTTATTATAATATTTTTTAGTTTTAAAACAAACTAAAAAGCCTACTTTAAATAACTAAGAAAATTATTTTACACTACCAAACAATAAAAATTAATAAAAAGTGTCAAATCTTATTAAATAACTGGCCACTGTGATAATTGTTCGACCTGATTTGTCCAAACCATACTAATAAAAGTGTATGGTTGATATTGTTTATCACAACAACTTAAAAGATGAAGAATAAAGTATGGAACTGTAAAGAGAAGTTGAGATTATTAGTACAGGAAAAATTTTGTGCAATGTCGTGTAACCCATTCGAGAAATATTATTTCTAAGTTGATACCTTTCCTGAAAAAAAATTGTAGGCAATTTTAAAATAGCTTAATCGGTTTTCTTACTGTTAAGTATGACTTTTTCTTTTTAAGAAAATACAATTTTTTTTTCCACTTTTAAACGGCTAAGCTGATAAACTGAGTAAAAGCTAGAAACTTATGGAAGACTAAGCTAGCCGAGCAGGATTAGGATCCAAAATAAAAGTTGATTTCTTTAGAGGAAATCAATCCCAATTCCTTAGTGGTCGGAGATTTTTATGCTTAATAGCCTTGATTTTAGGATCCTCCCACATCAGTTTCCCAGTCTAGGTTAGTATATATCTGTGATACATCAACACTTTCTGATGAATAACATTACAAGTCTTCAACCTCACATCTTGATTGGTAGTTACGCTCCAAACTTTCTCAACTTCATTTAAAAGTGAAGCATGAACAAGCAACAATTGGAAGGGAACTCTCAAATATATCACTGTTATCTCCCTGAAGGTAACCTATCTATTTTTATATGGTTTACAACACTAGAGAATTGGTACGTGATGTAATTAACTATGTTATGATAAAATATGAATCGAGCATAGATATTAACAATGTTCTTATCTTGACAATGAACACCAGTTTGGATCATTTTAGTTTAGTGGGAATAATGATAGTGTGAGAAAGATCTAAGATTAAGATATTGCTATTACACAGTGCAATGTTTGCACATCAAGAGTGTGTTTGGTTAGGGGTAAGAAGTAGGAAATTTTATAGATAGTCTTCATCTGCAATTTGCCTCTAGCCAAACATAGTGTAATTCTCATGTTCTTGTAATACATAGTTGTTGTATTTTCCACAATCATTTGTAATTGCAACAGTCACAGCTTGTTTGTGATCCCAACCGTAGTTTAAGATCATGTGTATAACATGCAGTGTATGTTTGGTTTCTAATTTCGTTTTTTGTTTTCATTTATCGTGTTTTGTATTTTCACTATTTTCTTTTAAAATGATGAAAATAAAAAATGCTGAAACGAAAATAGGAAATGAAAATGCAAACCAAATGGACGCTTTAATTTCTATATCTGTATTTTATTTTACATTAGAATAAACTCAGCATATTTATCCTTAGGCTTTACATAGACAGACGCATACCCTTATAATTAACATAACTTTTGTTAATTTGATTACAATGATTGTTGCAGCAAGGGATCCACCGGCACACAATAGAACTATGCAACTTGCCAGATTGTGTTGTGTCTTATATCTTTTCCAAGTTAAGCATGAAGCATTTAGTTAGGACCAGCATATTGTCCAAAAAAAGGTATAATGAATTATGGGGATTAAAGAGGGACCTCGACTTTGATCACCTCAACATGTTTGGAAGCAATGACGAAGTCACAAAGTTTCCATGGTATCAATCTCAGTTTTTAAGGTGCGTGGATAACTTCGTGCACCGTAGGAGTGCAAAGATTGGTAAATTCAGATTGAGGTTTCCGTTAGGCAATGACCACAAAGCTACCCTTGATAAGTGGATCACACAAGCAATTGACAAGGGTGCTGAAAGTATTGAACTGCTATTGTCGTTCAAGGGGTATGGCACTGATTTCATCCGAATAAAAGGGCCCTATGAATTTCCCTGCACTCTTTTCTCTGGTAGAGGTTCTTTGAAGTACCTGCATCTTCAAAATTGCCTTATAGTGCCACCTATTGGGTTTTTGGGGTTCAAGAAATTGACCACTATTGTGTTGGACCATATTTTTGTGAAGCAAAATCTGTTGCAATGTCTGTTCTCTAACTGTTCCCATCTTGAGGACCTCACCTTTGATTCTTGTGACTTTAGTTGTGACTTAAAGATTATTAGTCCAAAACTGCATCACTTGAAGATATTCTATTTTGGCCAAAGGCCAGGTTACCAAGATCATCAACATAGGAAGATAGATATAGTTGCCTTAAACCTCTCATCTTTTGAGTACAGTGGTATCAGTAGTACTATAACATCACTTGAGGCTCCCAATTTATTGAAGTTTTGCTTGTGCTGCATTCATATGCCACTTGTTGATTTCTCTTGGCTCAAGAAGTTGAGAACTCTTGAGTTGAGGCCACGTTCTAGACCAGTATTGGTTCCTATGTTTGCTTTCTGAATGTTCCAATCTTGAAGAACTCACCATCATAAGTGGTTTAGCCACTGACATACATGTCATTAGTCCATCATTGCATCATTTGAAGATAGTTGACTCTCACCACTGGCCAGTAGGGAAGCTTTATATTGATACATTGAATCTCTCATCCCTTCATTATAGAGGTCAGGCTAGGCTATGCTCTATTAAGGCTCCTCAGTTATTGAGGACTTACTTTGATGCAACTGATAGAGAAGAAATACCATGTGCCTTTGCTCTAATGGCAAATTTACAACAGCTTGAGAATCTAACTATGGTGGTGGACCGGTTAAATGTAAGTCAGGATTTGATAAATTCTTAATTAAACAATGTCTATTATATTATCTAGGGTAAATTACACTTCCTTGGAGGTTTATGGAAATGCAACTTACACCTCCTCTGCATGTCAAATTTTGTATTACACTCACATCCCTCACTAATAAGACCGGTTAGTAAACTTAACAAAATGACATTTTTATAATATTAAGTGTTCTAATTAATAAAATTACAAAAATCCCTTACTTGTCGACTACAATAAGAGAGTGGGTAAGGGTATTTTTATAATTTTATTAATTAAGGAAAGTATCATAAAATATCATTATGTTAAGTTTTCTAAGTACTGTTAATAATGGGTGTAAGTGTAATATAAATATTAAAATTTGACCGTAGAAGGGGTGTAAGTGTAGGTTAGACAAAGAGGGAGTGTGAGTTGCATTTCTATAAACTTCAGAAGAGATGAGTGTAATTTATTCTATTATCTATTAGGCACTTATATAATTATTTAAAGTAGTGCTAGACATAACAAAAAAAAATCATTGAAAACATGTGAATGGCAATCATATGGTTGTTATTTAATATTTTTAAAAATAAAAAAAATTGACTAGTGAAATTTGGAAATAAAACTAAATTCACAGCAAGGATGTTTTCTCACATAACCTCGTGATGGTGGTTTTCGTGCCACATAGCATTTTTTATTTATTTAACTTGTGTAAAAGTAATTTTAATAAAAAGTGCACCTTTTTTTAATAGTCTCCACAACTTTCCACGTATCAATTGATGATTTGTATGTTTATGATAAAGTATATTTATTTAAGAGTTACGTACTATTCAAAATTTTTGGGATAATAGAGGCGAGCAAATTCTTATTGTTTGATTATGTGTAAATTGTTTTTTTTTTTTTCTCTTGCTGGTACAGATACAATACTTACCAAGAGCCTTTGGTCCTTTTCAACATCTTAAATATTTAGAGTTAATTCTCGATGGAGCAATTAGGCCTGAAATGAACTTCTCGTGGGTTTTGAAACTTGTAAAGGCTTCCCCACATCTCCAAAAACTTGTGTTGAAGGTGAGTTATCCTCTTTAAATATAAACAAAATGAACTTGTGATAATATCTTATATTTATGATTTAATTAGTTGTTGAGGGTAGCTTTCTTTAATTACCGATTCAATGGAGTGGACTGCAACGACCCTTATATTGATTTATGAAAAGTATGGCACGTTTTGATATATAGTGTCATGAATTCTCTTACATACATGTAAGGTTGTGAAGTTTTGAGGCTCATCCCATTCTAAAAAGCAAAAGGAACTTCTAAATTTAAGGGAGAATGCTTGTAAAAGTGAGAAAGTGAAATAATTATCTTTGGATCACATACCCACAAATAATAGGAGTTATTGATCAAGTGATAATTAACTCTTGATCATTGTTTCCTTTTCAGATTACACATCCATATTTGTTCGCAAATCAAAGACCGAGAAGGAAAAAATACCGAAAGTTTTTTCATAATGAGCTTAAATATGTTGACTTCTACGGTTTTGTCGGAAATATGAATGAAATTGAGCTAACAAGCCAATTGTTGAAGCACGTGAATTCTCTTGAGCAAATTACTTTTAGGTGTTCCGACGACAGAGTCTATATAGGAGCTCGAACATGGATTCAAGATTGGAAAACTAAACATCGGCACAAGGAAGAGTGTAATTTTTTTCATGGCATAAGTTGGATTCTTGATTGGAAAAGTACTAAGCATCGGCACAAGAGAGAGATTGAATTTTTTCATGACATGCTTCAGGGTAAAGACAATGACAGCGGTCAAGTTATTTTTTTGAAGTGTCATTAATTAAAGCAAAATATGGGTTATTTGTTTTGATATGAAATGTGATAGTAGTATTTTTATCATAAATTTCAGTTTTTCTGTTTTTTAGATATATGTTCACTTTTCAATATGATATTGGGTCAGGAATATTATGTTTGTTGTCTTGTTAAGACTAAACCATGTTCTCTTGTTTATGTTGCAAATAAGCTCCAATAAAGCACTTATTTTTTTGGTTTAAAAAACGAAAGAAAAGAAAGTAGGAAGTAATCTTCATTTTTCGCTACTCACGGTATGATCACTACTGAAAAACACCATTCTTGGTTTATCCCTTTTGGGTAATATTGATTTTTTTAAAAGAAAAAGGTAGCAAAACCCAAAAAAAAAAAAAAAAGATTTTGTCCCTGCTTCTTGTGACACCTAATTTTGTTAAACTAGCACAAAGAATTCCAGCCGTATGATTTCCCAATGAAGAAAGATGCATTGATTTGCCACCCTTATGCTTTTCATCATCATCATCATCATCGCTGCTAGTTTAAACTTCCATTAATAACCTTTATGTTTCCAAATATAAACATGGTTCAGATACACCAACATGCAATCTCATCCTTATCTATTTGGTACAGACTGCTAAGATATATAAAGAATAGTGTTATTTGTATTCACACTTTATGCGACATTACTGACATACTCTCATTTAGCATTTGATGATATGTAAGTCAAACTAAATAAGGTAACCACATCCAATAATAGATGAAATGTGTCAATATATGCAAAATAAATGATAAGGACAAATAACATTTCTACATAAATTAGACCAAAACACGTCCTAGCTTGGTCAAACATAGAGCGATGTAAAGCTGTCCCTGAATCACAAAACACATCCTGCCCTTGGACTTACCTTTCCTTCAGAGAAACGCTTCATGTTGACCAAAATGATATAACACAACTTAATAACTTATTGTATAATAGGAAAGGATAAGAGTTGCTTCATTTATTAGGCCGTATTTTTTTATTTGTTTTCATGTGTCTCTATACAATAGAGGTATGTAAACTTGACTAGTGTATCATCTTTAAATTTAGTTTCAATTAAAAATTTTAAAAAGTATTTGATCATATTATATCAAATTAGGTCTTATTGTATCAAATTAGATACAAAAATTAATATTAGTATCAATTTATAATTATGCCTTGTTATATTAAATTATAACAGATGACAAAACTAGTATCAATTTACAATCAACATGTAAATTGGTTATAAAATAGGTCATATTTTTTTTTTTGTCTAAATTGTTTATAAATCAAGTTCCCATTTAAAATTAGTATTGAAATAAATCAACATGTAATAATCACCTAAATTAATATAGATTTATAATTATTACGTGATCAGTATGTAATCACCTAAATCAATAATTGATCTTAATTTTTAAAAATAATTCATAATTAAGATTATAAAAATTTTGTGCCATAATTGCTTTGACGAGAGCGAGACATGAAAAAGTTTTGTTCTAAAGGAAATATAAAAATTTCGTACGTATTATAATATATATATATATATATATATATATATATATATATATATATATATATATATATATATAAATTAAACAGCTTACTATCACAATACCAAAAATAAAAAAAATGATTACCATATCATCTTTGTTTTACTTACTATCATTCATCGTAGTAGAAATTCAACACTTACAATTATAGCTGCTTCTTTACACATGTTTGAAACAAAAATTTGAATTCAAAATTTAAAATTAATTCTTTAATTATTGTAGTATAATTCTACTACTAAATGCTGATAATCTTCAATAAAATTCTAATAATATATAATAATTATGCTTATAATTTTTTAAATGATAAAATAATTAAAATTATAAAAATTATGAATTTTAAATTACTCTTGAAAAAACACAATAAAAGACTTTCTTCCAAATGAGCCTTGAGTATTAGTATTATTATTATTATAGACATATTTGCTGGCAGCGAAGTCTTTAAATGAAAAAAATATTTATATTAGATTATGTGAAATTTGCTGCCTACGAATTCTTTGCTAACTTTTCAATCAAATCCGATTTAAATTTTATTTCCACTGTTAATGTTTATTTTAATCATTTACTTTATATTTATGAGTCATTTTAGTCCATGACTTTTAAAATGAGTCAAATTAGCCATCAATATTGCAAAATGTGAGTTATGTTAGTCCCTCAACCAACTCTTATTTAATATTTTATCAATTAAATTATGATAGGTAACCTTAAGTGATACCTTGGTACCATATGTCATCTAAATAGAAATAAAGTTTAAAATGACTTATTTTGATATCTAAAATTATATAAAATGAGTCATTTAAATGTTTATTTTAAATCATAAAATGACTCATTTTGTGCAATTTTAGATACTAAATAAGTTATTAAATTTCATTCTACTTCAGACGACATATGGTATGATAAGGTATCATTTAACGTTACTCATTATCATTTAATTGATAAAATATTTAATAAAAATATAATAAGGGACTAACTTGACTTACATTTTATAATATAAAAACTTAATTTGACTTATTTTAAAAGTTATAGACTAAAATAACTTATAAGTAAAAAATCATGAACTAAAATGAGTATTAACTCAATTCATTTCCACTGGAATAATTTTATCATTTAAAGCCCATATTTTTGTCTGTGAGAATTGTGATTGGCTCTTCGTCTCCTCCTTCCAAGCGTAGAGAGGATTTCGAGAATTAGTTAAGGCCTTTTGGTTTCATTTTTCAGTTTTAATTTTCAATTTTAGATTTTATGAAGGAAATACTGAAAATTTGAAACAATAAAATCCAATTTTCAGTTTTAATATTCCTTTACAAAATTCTAAAAAAACTAAAACTGAAATCAATAGGCCCTTGAATATTTTTTTAAGAAGATATTATTTCTATTTGTTTGGAATCAGTTAAGATTGGGTTGATTGGGATTTGACGAGATCTGAAAGTTTTCAAATCTTTTATATGAACACAAAATAAAATAAAAGAGATTTTATTGTTAATAGAGAAAGAAAGGAGGAAATATAATAAAATAAAAGTATGCATAAAAAATAATAAAATAAAAGTTACGGCAAAATATGGTGTTTACAAGCATTAATTTACAAGATTGCCAATGTATTGCAAGATGAGAGGCATACTAAATATTGAATTTTGGTGCGGGTAATAATGATGTCCCTTTAGGACCACTATGCATAAATTTTATCTCAACTAATTGTTTGACCTATACGACGCATGGGTGATAATAACAAAAAAATTTATTGATCATTATTAAAAATAATTAATAATTTATTTAAATATATCTTATAAAAAATTGAGTATATAAATTTCTTTTGAAAATAAGTAACAGATAAATAATTAAATAAATAAATAGAATATAAATGTGTCATTATATTTTATATCTTATTTTGAATATCATGTTTATAAGATTGAAAAATCTCAATAGATAATTTTTAACTAACAATCCAAAATATATTTTATGAAAATTTCGCAAGTTTCGAAAGTTGAAATTATTGAATAATGAAAGAGAATTAGTGGACCATTTTACTATATTATGAACCATTTATATGGAAAACATGTACAATGGATATGCATGAGAGATGAAACATGTTCCCGCCCTCGCCTCGCCCAGTCCCCATCCCCATCCCCATTTAAAATTTTGCAGAAGTGAAATCTTTTTCTCCCATCTTTTAATAAGATCGATCCGAGCACATACTCATTTTTAGAAGAACGACGCTTTTAGTTCATTGCATAAGGATACATAGACCAGGTCACACATATCAAGGCAAAATTAATTTTTCTTTAAATTTTTTTTCTCTTATTTTCATTTAGTTTTCTTTTCCTTACTTTATTTTTATTTTTCTTCTTTTATCTTAATCTTTTTACATAAGTGCTTAGATTTTAAAGGGAAAAATAAATATTATTAAAGTTGTAAATTAATTTATATAATGGTCTCTAGAGTAACCGTATTTATAGAAATGTATTAGAGGTGTAATGGGATTAAATCTTTACCATTCCCTAATTGTAATTAGATTCTCAAACTCAAATCTCTTTCAAATATCAGTTCTTATCAAATCAAAAAGGTTTTCGATTTATATTTTCATAATAAAATTGGTAGCGATTGTATTTTAAAAGGTTTTCTTCTAGGACGTTGTAAGAGTCTCGTTATCCTCGCCCTGTGAAAAAATAAAAGGTGAATTTGAGATAACATATGGAAGAAGAAGGAAAATATGCAAAGTGTGCATATCAAATTTGAATTTAAAATTTGAAATTTAACATTCATTATCATTCATGATTTTGCAGGGATAATGTTGATATTTTTTTGGAATTTATGAAATTACAATAGTCACAATGAAGGAGGTTTGAGCCTAGGAGCTCGTGCATACTACCCAGATTTCTCATCACTAGACCAATTCTAGTGGCTTGGATAACGTTGATGTAATATGTGGCTTTTGAAATTTTGTCATTAATGACAATTTTCAAAAAGTCTAAGAGTATCCTTTTCCATTAATATCGTACCAGTATATTGTTATGAAGCAAAAGGGCACAGAAGTTTTCAGCAAGGAGGAAGCAACAAACTAGAACTAAAGTAAGTTAGACTTGGGACAGATGGCAACCGTTGGGATGGGGAAGGGCCAAAGAAGGAAAATCACAGCTCAAGACTTAAGGAGTATGTCACGTAGATATAAGGAAGTGGGAGCCAAGAAGAGAGACAAGCTATGGTATGAACTCCTCCATCCTTTGCGATTTATTTCTTCCTCTATCTTACAATTCTTGATTCCAATTCCTGGTTCTTGCAGGATGAACTCAGGAGTCAATGGACAAGAACTTAGCCTACTATTACCATTTACTTTTCCCCATTGTTCCTGATATTCCCTTCTGATACATTACAGTTTTCTATTTCTTGTCAAAATTTCTACATACATTTCCCATACTTGTTAATCATACCATCAGGTTCCAGATTTCATTCATACATTTGCATTATATTTTTGGACTCTATTTGTAGAGTGTTATATTGTTGCTTTCATCAACTACCATGGCAAGCCCTACTTCTCGCAAGGACAAGCTCGATGCACTAGCGAGTGATGTTGCCAGTATATTATAGCAATTTCAAAGCAATGAGAAGCGCATGGAGATGATTGAGTGCTACAACAGGCCTTCTATAGACGTTGGAGCATCCCATGGTGGCCACCATCAGACAAACCCCTCAACCATGCACCCCTCATGTGGACTTTCCTCGATTTGATGGTCCTGACGTGCTACAATGGATCTTTAAGCTGAACAATTTTTCGATTACTATCAGAACAGAGGAGATGTATCACCCTGGCTTCAATTCATTTTGAGAAAGAGGTGGTCCCTTGGTTTCAGATAATGGGCGACCTATCCTTTCCACTCATGGAGTTGCTTACCCGGGCCTTGGAGACACAATCGGACCTTTACCATTTGATTGCCCTCGCTTTGATCTGTTAAGTTGGTACAAACGGGATTCTGTACAACAGGATTACATGGAGTTTAGTGCATTGGCCAACGGAGCTATGGAATTAGCCCTGATACGATGCTTGACTACTTTGTGGGAGGCCTGAAGGGGTTCGTCGAGAGGTAATTGCCCAAAACCCTTCCAATCTGATGAGAGCGTTTGCTTTGGCCAAAATGTACGAAGACAAGGTGGAGTTCAAACCCCGTGCTTCTAATTGGACCTATGCCAGTTCCAGCCCTAGACCCGTGAACATGGTAACCCAAAACCCATCACGAACCTTACACAAGCAACCACCGCCCAAACCAAACTCGTTTAAACCAAACCCTATCAAACGCCTTCCACCAACAGAGTACCAACGTCGAAGAGATAGGGTCTTTGCTGTACATGTGATGAGAAGTTCGTTTTAGGCCACAAATGCCCAAATCGACAAATGTTATTGTTACAAATTGAAGAGGATGTAGAGGGGGATGTTTATTATGATTCATGGAAGAGCCTGGAGAAAATGGCACGGGAAAGAGAACGAGGAGGCGGATAAGCAACCCCTATAATTTAATGCTCTCTACAATGATAAACAAGCAAATTTGATGAGATTCGAAGGAACTATTGATGGCTTACCAGTGAGGGTATTGCTGGATAGTAGGAGCTCAGACTCTTCATACAACCACGAATTGCTCATTTCCTCAAGCTCCTCTCAGGTGGAACCCGGTTTTCAGTACTACTTGGTAACAGCATGACTATGTCAACTCAAGGCTTCGTTCAAGATATGCAAGTAGAGATACAAGGGTACATTTTACTTATTTTAGTTTTCTTGTTAGATGTCCAGGTGACTGATTTGGTGTTGGGTGCCTCATGGCTCAAAAGGATTCGGACTCATACTATTGATTATGAAGATATGTTCCTGAAATTTTATTAGGCAGATAAGCTAGCTACTTTCAGGGATGAAAGACTCACGGGATCAAACTCAATTTAACAATTTGTGAAGGTTGCAACACATCCAGGGCATTGCCTGAGTGGTACACTTTGCTACTTAAAGGCTAATTCACAGAATTCCAGCTACAGGAGAGATGGAATCGAGTTAGCTTTGCTATTACATACTTATCAATCAGTTTTGATAAACAAGTTGGCCTACCACCTCAAAGATTCACAATCACAGTATTCCATTGGTTGAAGGGTTCAGTTTGATTAAATCAAGACCCAATTGGTATCCTCATAGCCAAAAGGGGGATCGAAACCATGGTTCAAAACATGTTGGATGAAGGGATTATCCAGCCAACTTCCAGCCCATTTGCTTCACCGATTGTGTTAGTAAAGAAGAAAGATGGGCCATGGCATTTCTGCATGGACTATAAAGCTTGAATGCGATCACAATCAAAGACAAATTCCCTATGCCTACAGTGGATGAGTTAGATGAATTACATGGTGCACGGTTTTCTCCAAGTTAGACCTTAGATCAAGTTACCATCAAATTTTGGTAGAGCCAAAGGACAGGTATAACGCATTCAAGACGGATCAAGGCTTGTATGAATGGCTTGTCATGCCATTTGGTTTAACAAACGCCCCTACATTTCAAGCATTAATGAATTTTATTTTTCAACGGTCTTAGGAAATATGTCCTAGTGTTTTTTGATGACATTCTTGTATATAGTCCAACCTGGAGGGAACATTTACAACATTTGGAGCATGTTTTGCAACTGTTTGCTACACACCAGTTATTTGCAAAGCTATCCAAGTGCTCCTTTGGGCTTAGAGAAGTGGAATATTTAGGACATATTGTGTCAAAACAAAGAGGTCCAAATGGATAGTAATAAGGTGAATGATGTTTTAGAATGGCCTATTCCCATGAATGTAGACAACTGCGAGCTTTCCTAGGACTCACAGGCTACTATAGGAGATTTATAAAGCAATATGCCTTGATTGTTGCCCCATTAACTGATTTGTTCGAAGAAGACGTTTCAAATGGTTTCCAAATGCCTCAGGCATTTGAAAGGTTGAAGCAAGCCATCACCGAAGGGCCTATTCTAAATTTCCGGATTTCAAGCGGAAGTCTATGGAAACAGATGCTTCGGGTGCGACATTGGCGTTATACTTAGCCAACAAGGCCACCCAATAGCATACTTCTTAAGAAAATTATCACCACATTTCAGAAACAAAGGGCCTATGTTTGCGAATTGTTTGCTATCACAGAAGCTATAGCAAAATTCAGACATTACTTGCTGGGACACAAGTTCATAATTAGGACAGACCATCAAAGTTTGTGCCATTTACAGGATCAATCATTGCAAACACCAGGAACAACAAGGTTGGTTGCATAAACTCTTGGGCTATGATTTCCAAATTGAGTATAGAGCTGGGAAGGAGAATATAGTGGCTAACGCTTTGTCCAGGTCGTGTTTTATGGCTTGGAGTGAACTCAATTGAGTTTAATTGAGGAGATTAAAAGAGCTCAACATACAGATGCTAACATCAAAGCCTAACTAGGGGGTAAGAGTCAGCAGACATGGTTGCGAAAGGATTGGAACAAAAAGGTGATTTAATTTACAAAGACGGAGGTTGCTAGTTCCCAAGGTCCTGAATTAATTAACAAGATTTTGATGGAATTTCACTCATCTCCAGTTGGGGGTCATGTTGGAGTGAAAAAAATAGTAGCAAGGGTAGGCAGCAGTTCTTTGGAATGGCATGTACCAGGACGTCAAAGCATTTGTCACCAAGTGTAGTATTTGTCAAAGAGCTAAACACTTGACATCATCCCCTAGGATTGCTAGCTCCTTTGCCCATACCGTAGCGAATATGGGAAGACATTAGCATGGATTTCATCATGGGCTTACCTTCTAGGGGTATACAGTGATCATGGTGGTTGTAGACGTTTATCCAAATATGCACACTTCATGCCATTGAAGATAGATTTTAACGCATAGAAAGTTGCTGAGGTATTCTTCAATAATGTGGTCAAGCTCTATAGTGTTCCTCAAACAATTGTTTCTGATCAAGACAAAGTTTTCACTAGCAAATTCTGGCAGCAATTATTTAAATTCAGGGAACAACTCTAGCCATGTCTTCTGCATATCATCCTCAGTTGGATGGTCAAACCAGGCGATTAACAAGATCCTTGAGATGTTTTTGACATGCTATACCTATGATCACCCAAAGAGTGGGCAAAAGCCTTGACATGGGCTGAACTTTGGTACAACTCTACTTTCCAAACTAGTACCGAAATGACTCCTTTTGAAGTAGTATATGGTAGACCACCACCATCTATTACTAAGTATTACATTAACCATGGAGACCTTCCAGACATTCAGCAATTACTAGTAACCAGGGGACTTTAAACTAGCTGAAGATCAATCTAGAGAAAGCTCAAACTAGAATGAAAAATCAAGCGACAAGCATAGGAGTGACAAGGAGTTTGAGGTGGGAGACTTGGGTCTTATCAGTTGCAACCATATAAGTAGCATTTAGTCCAACTCTAAGAAGAATAGAAGTTGAGTTTGAGGTATTTTGGCCGTTCAGGTTCAAAGAATTGGAAAGGTAGCATATAAGTTGCAATTACCAGAACAAGCTAAAATTCACTCGGTGTTCCATGCGGCAATGCTAAAGCATTTTAGGGAGATCTAAATGAAACATCTTTCCCCTACCTCCACTTACAACCGAGCAAGGTCCAATTCAAGACCAATAGCTGTTTAGCTGCGAAAATTACAAATAGGGGACTTGGAAAGCTTCAGGTCAAAATCCAATGGGAAGGAATGTAGAAGAATGAGGCATCGTGGGAAGAGTATGAAGTCATAGCAACCAATTATCGAGCCTTCAACCTTGAGGACAAGGTTGATTTTAATGGGGAGGAATTGTTATGAAGCAAAAAGGCACAGAAGACATTTCAAGGAGGAAGCAACAACTGAGTTGGAGTGAGTTAAAGACTTGGGACAGATGGCAATGGGGAAGGGCCAAAGAAGGAAAATCACCAGCTCAAGACTCAAGGAGTATGTCACGTAGATACAAGGAAGTGGGAGCCAAGAAGAGAGACAAGCTATGGTATGAACTCCTCCATCCTTTGCGATTTATTCTTCCTCATTCTACAATTCTTGATTCAATTCCTGGTTCTTGTAGGATGAACTCAGGGGTCGATGGACAAGAACTTAGCCTGCTATTACCATTTGCTTTTCCCCATTGTTGCTGATATTCCCTTTACTGATACATTACAGTTTTCTATTTCTTGTCAAACTTTCTACATATATTTCCCATACTTGTTAATCATACCATCACAGTTACAGATTTCATTCATACATTTGCATTATATTTCTGGACTCTATTTGTAGAGTGTTACATATATTAACCTCACAATACATGGTGCCAACTGAGAAAATTTGAGAGGGTGTTACACTCAAAGTTAAAAAGCAGAATTTTATTGTCAGGAATGCAGAGATCTTAGTCACCTGCAATTCGTCGAGCTTGCTGAATAAGCAGGTTTTAATCATAGATAAAGATTGGTGTTTAGTCATTAGACTTTATTTTGGGTTTTTTCTTCTTTAATGTTGATTTGTGCTTAGATATTATTACCCAGTTGAACCTTTTTTTTTACTTCTCTTCTACCTTGTCATTTACCCATGAAATTCATTAATTTCATAATTCAAATATAGTTTTGAGGGTTACGGGAAAACATCCACCAAATATTAATAAAAAAAATTTATTAGGAACAAATCCATGTCAAAATTAAAAATAATATGACTAAATTGATGTTAAAATTTTTGTTAGAATCAACTTAATGTTAAATTTAAAATGTTACGATCAAAATGATGATTTAGTCTTTTTTTGTGAATATTACATTAATTAATAATATGATTAATTTAAAATAGTTATACATGCAATGATATACATACATATGAAAGAGATTTTTTCCTATTTTTTCCTATCAATTAAACTCTATTTTATATCATTAAGATTAATTTCGTGTATACATTCATTCATCTTCAACAGATGGGAATTATTTTAGGATTTTAGATTTAGTGTAGTGTTCCTATTGCTTGAAAACCATTCACATGAATTAGTTATTAGTTTTATCTATGCTGCATCGGATAAACATAATTTGCATCACACACCAATTATTCATCCACATTTACATGCTGGTTTTGTCTCTAAATTTTTTATTCTGGTTTGAGCCCTCTTTGTTCTCGTTTTATATTTTGTCCTTTCACTTATAATTGATGTTAAATAGCGATATGGATGGAGATCTTCTTTCTCCAAATGGTTTTGCTTTTTTATTCATTATTATTTATTGACAATAAAAATATAAAAATATAAAATCAAAATAAATTTAAAAATTTATAAGTTATCAAATATATAATACATATCTTCTACATATTAATAAATAATTAAGAAAAAAAGGATAAGATGCTATTCGAGGATTAAAGATTTATAGATATATCAAGAACAAAATTAAAGAATATTTTCAAAATATTTGTTAGGATTAGATTATTTGTATCGGCTAAATGCATATCCAAACATATTTAGAGTCCAGCATTTAGAACGATAGAGAAGAAAACAAAGAAAGGAAACAAAAATATACATTTTCTTGAATTAAAAAATATTTCTTTTTCTTTATTCTTTTTTGGAATGACAAAAGGAACTAAACTCAAAAAAAAAAAAAAAAAAACTAGGAAGTTAGAAACTTATGGAACCCTAGGCTACTACCAGGATTGGGATCCGAAAGAAAAGCTGATTTTTTGGAGAGGAAATTAACCCCAATCGCTTAATAGTCGGAAACTTCTAGGCTTAATGGATCAGTATATTTGTTTGTGATCAAAACAGTCTCAATGGCGATAACAACATTATAAATACAGAAAAGAGAGGATTTTAAAGTAAAAAGTCTTCAACCTCCCTTTTTTGATTTGTAGTTCCTCTCCAAACTTTCTCAACTTAATTCATTCATTGGATTGTAAGAGTAAATTGAAGTGAAGCATTATGAACGAGCAACAATTGGAAGCGAACTCTCAAGTTTATCAATTTTATCTCCCACAAGGTACCCATCTCTATAAAGAATTGATACATTGCGTAATTACGTTATTAAGAGATATGAACAGTGTTCTTATGTTTCCAATTAACATTGTTTTATTTGGATCACTTTAGTTTAGTGGGAATAATGATACTCGACAAAGAATCAAAACTGGTATTGCTATTGCATAGGGCATGTTCAGTTTTTTTTTTTTTTGGATAATCTCCATGTACATTTTATGCCTTACCAAACACATATTGAAAGCGGATTTCTCTTATTCTTTAAACATAGAGTTGTTGTATTTTCCGCAATTACTTATAAGTAATTGCAACAATCCTAGCTTAGTACTTATGACCGCAACTGCACATGATTTAATTTAAAACCATGTGTGTAACATTTACATTTCTTTATCTTGATCTGTATTTCATTTCATGTTATAATAATCTCAGCATGTTTAATTTATGATTGGGGTTTACATAGAAGAACCCACCTTTAAAATTAACAAAAGTCTCGTTAATTTGATCACAATGATTGTTGCAGCAAGGGATCCATCGGCACACAACAAAGAACTATGCTACTTGCCAGATTGCATTGTGTCTCATATCTTTTCCATGTTAAGCATGAAGCATTTGGTTAGGACCAGCATATTGTCCAAGAAATGGTATAATGAATTATGGGGATTAAAGAGGGACCTCAACTTTGATTCCCTCGGCATATTTGGAAGCAATAAAATCATAAAGCATCCATGGGAACAATCTTATTTTGTTAGGTGCGTGGATAAATTCATGCTCCGTTACCAGAGTGCAAAGATTGGCAAATTCAGATTGAAGTTTCCATTAGGCAATGAACACAGAGATACCCTTCATAGGTGGATCAGAGAAGCAGTTGCCAGAGGTGGTGAAACAATTGAACTGCTCTTCTTGTTGGAAGAGTATGGCACTAATGATTTCATCAGAATAAGACAGCTCTTTGAATTTCCCTGCACTCTCATCTCTGGGAGGGGTTCTTCCTTGAAGCACCTGCATCTTCAAAGTTGCCTCCTCAGACCACCTGTTGGGTTTTTGGGGTTCAAGACATTGATCACTCTTGTGTTGGAAAAGCTTCTTGTGGAGCAAAATCTGTTGCAATGTCTTTCTTCCAATTGTTCCCATCTTGAAGACCTCACCTTTAAATTCTGTGACAGCAATTCTGACTTGCAGATAACTAGTCCAACACTGCATCACTTGAAAATAATAGAATTTGGCACATGGCGGCGTTTAGAAGGTCGTACGAAGATAGATATAGTTGCATTGAATCTCTCATCTTTTGAGTACAGTGGTGGCAGCAATAGTACTATATCATCTCTTGAGGCTCCCAATTTATTGAAGTGTTGCTTGTGCCGCTGCGATGTGCCACTAGTTGATTTTTCTAGGCTCAACAAGTTGAGAACTCTTGTGTTGGATTGCCTCATTCTAGTGCAGGATCAGCTCCTACGCTTGCTTTCTGAATGTTTCAATCTTGAAGAACTCACCATCAAGAAGAGTCATTTTATGTCTGATATGCATGTCATTAGTCCAACACTGCATCATTTGAAGATAATTTACTGTCACCACTTTCCCGAGACAGGGAAGATTGAACCGGGGAAGACCTACATTGATACACCGAATCTCTTGTCCTTTGATTATAGAGCTGAGGGTAGACTTTGGTCTATTAAGGCTCCTCAATTATTGAAGACTTACTTGGATGTATTTGATGCACAAGGAATACCACGTGTCTTTGCTCTAATGGCAAACTTACAACATCTCGAGAATGTAACTGTGGTAATGGATCGTGAAAGGGTAAGTCAAAATTTGAGAAGCTCTTAATTGGATGCTTATGTGATTATTTTATAGCAATGCTAGATGTGATGAAAAATATTTTCGTTGAAAATGTGCGAGTGACAATCACAAAGTGGTTATTTACTGTTTATAAAACAAAATATAGAAATAAAATTCACGGCATGGATATTCTTGCACATGACCTCGTGTTGATATGGTTTTCCAACCACACAGCATTTTTGAATTGTGTAGCATATGTGAAAGTAATTTTAATAATAAGTGCACTTATTTTATAGGCTCCACGACTTTTCATGTTTATGATTTTGCAATTGCTAATTTGCATGTTTATGATAGACTATATTTATTTAAGAATGAGACATACAAATTCTTAGTATTTGATTGTGTTAATTGTTGTGTTTTTTTTTTTTTTTTGGTATAGATACAAAACTTTCCAAGTCGCTTTGGTCCTTTTCAACATCTTAAACATTTAGAGATAATCGTCAATGGAGGATATAGGCCTGAAATGGACTTCTTGTGGGTTTTGAAAATTGTAAAGGCTTCCCCACATCTCCAAAAACTTGTATTGAAGGTGAGTTGTTATCTTTAAGTATGAACAGGACGAACTTGTAATAATCTCTTGTATTTATGATTTAGTTGTTGAAGATGGCTTTCCTTAATTACTGATTCAATGGAGTGACTTGCAAAAACAATCCTTATATGGTGTCATGAATTCTCTTGGATACATATGCAAAGGATGTTTATAAAACGAGAAAGTGAGAGGTTAATTATCTTTGGATCCTTTGATAAATATAAATCCTATACATAATAGTAGTTATTAATCCAATAGTGATTAATTTCTTACTTTTTTTCACTTTAAGGATTCAATCCAAGAGGCAAACCCCCTGTTATATCAGTGTTACTTACACAAAAGTAACAGAACACTTATACTATTTTTGTACTTGTTAGACTTTTGGCTTCTATTTATCTAATTTGATTAATGGAAGTTTTTTTTTTGAAAAAATGAGTTTCATATATTCAACTCTTGATTATTGTTTTTTTTTCAGATTACACCTCCAGATTTGTTTGCATATCAGAGACCAAGAAGAAAAAAATACCGACATTTTTTTCACAATGAGCTAAAATATATTGATTTCTGTGGCTTTGCTGGAAATATAAATGAAATGGAGCTAATAAGCCACCTCTTGAAAAAGGTGAATTCTCTTGAGCAAATTACTTTTAGGTGTTGCGACGGCAGAGTCTATATAGGAGCTGGAACATGGATTAGTGATTGGAAAACTAAACATCGACCCAAGAGAGAACATAATTGCTTTCATGACATAAGTTGGATTCGTGGTTGGAAAACTAAACATTGGCATGAGAGAGAGCTTGAATATTTTCATGACATGCTTCATGGTAAAGTCAATGAAAAAGGCCAAGCTATATTTTTGTAGTGTCATTAGTTAATGCAAAAAATGATTTATTTATTTTAATATGAAATGTGACATTGAGTTTCAGTTTTTCTTTTTTAGATATATGTTCACTTTTCAGTAAGATCTTGGTTCAACAATATTATGCTTCTTGTCTTGTTAAGGCTCAACCCCGTTCTCTTGTTTATGTTTTCAATAAACTCCAATAAAGTATTTATTTTTTACTAGTATGACTCCTTAAATATTTAGTTAAGAATTTAATACCTAGAAGAGATTACTCCCTTCTTAAGCGTCAGTGGCCACAGGATTTTCCCTCTTAGGGTGGCTCCATGCCTAGAAGAAAATAGTTACTAAAATCGGTGATAAATAACTGAAATAAGAAAAAAAAAAACACTTATTTTTCTTGTTTACTAAAGGAGCTAAAACCAAATAAGAGAAAGTAGAAAGTAATCTTCACCACACAGGGCATGAACACTACTGAAACACACCATTCTTGGTTTACCTCCTTTGGGTAATATTGATTTTTTTGAGAGAAAGAGGTTTAAAAAATCTTAAATCAAAGTTTGATTTAAAAGTAACTTAACTCAAATTTTTTCCCCAGGCTGAGGTAGCTTAAATTTCAGTTTTTTTTTTTCCAACGGAGTTTCATTAATTAAATATTAATACGAAGTTTATTACAACAGAGAAACTGGTATTATGGCACTTGACTTTTTTTTTTCTGTTGAAATTAAAATTGTTAGTTTAACCTAACTTGACCTATTACTCACTAACCCAAGTGTAATATCCCAAAATTTTTCATAGCCTGATTAACTAAAAGTCAACATGTCAACCCCAAAAGCCAAATATTTTACCCAAAAATTTAAAAGCCAAAAGACAAATATAAATTAATGTGTATATAAAAAGTATAATATCAAAAAATTATATCAATTAAGGATAAAATAAAAAAATAAATATCAAATAAAATGATGGCAACAAATTGATTTAAATGATAATATTTGTGTATTATTCATTAGAGTTTTTTATAATTTCATTTGATTAAAACTATAATATATTTTTGGCTATAAAAAATTCATTGTTCATGATTTGATTTATTATTATTAATCATGGTATTTATTTTATTTTAAAGTAAAATATATTTTATCTCCTGAACTTTTGATCATGTACAATTTACACCATAAATTTTCAAAACGTGTATGCGAGACTCTGAACTTTCTTACAAAACACTCATTTTGATTAAGTTGACATCTATTTTCACTATTAAGTAGCCATGTACATATCACGTGTATAATTAAATGGACAAAAATATCTTTCTTTTTAATTAAATTTTCTAACCCTAAACACTTCCCCACTAAAAAATGGATAAAAAATAACCTTTAAATGCTGGAGTTCAATTGTAATAAAAGGGTAGTATTTTTATTCGTTTAATTATACATGTAATATACACATAAGTATTTAACGATAGAAGTGGATGTCAATTTAAGAGAATGGTGCAAAAATATGTTAATTGGTAAACTTATCCCTATTTAATATGATTATAATCTTGAAAAAAAATAAAAGTAGATAAGGTAAAATTAATTATAATAACGGCATAACAGGTAAATAAAAATTAATGCTTTCTTAATTCAATAAATTGATAGATGAAGTGAAATAAAAAATTCAAACAAAAAGGACAGTTAAGATGCAATGGAAGGAGTGCAGTATTAGGGCTGCTTTAAGATTGAAATGTATGGTATAAAAGTGTGTTTGGTAATGGCTAAACATGAGTGAAAATTTTTCATGGATGAGCTCCATGTGTCAATTTATGCATGTGGCTCATTCACTAAAAAAATTTTATCTCATTTTTTATTTCCTAATCAGACACACCCTAAGTGGTTTGACATCATTTTTTAGTTAGTTGAGTGTATTGTAATCTTTGGCTTATTTAGTTAAAATTATGGGAGAAGTACTTCTTCAAAGTAGAAGTAGAAGCCAAATTAGAAACAGAAACATAAAATTTATATACGTTTGGATGTAATTATAGAAATACTTTTTATTATAATAAAAAATTGTTAAAATTGTTTGGATATAATACACACAGAAGTATTTTTTGGGTAAAATTATATTTAAGGATATAATTTGTAATTAAAATATGGCAACAATGAGAGCTATTTAATGAAAAGTTTTTTTTATCTTTTAATAAAATTCACAAGGATAGATTTGTAATTCAATTAATATCAATAAATAACCAACAATATTCTCCCTTTTCTAATACTTTTGCTTCTATCAAAAACATGTCTCTATCTATTTCTAATAAAAGCAGAAAAATTGATTATTTCTACTTCTATTTCTTTTGAGAAACACAAACAAATATGCAACTAAATCATAAAAATACTTTTTTACTCTCAGAATTTATCTCATATTTCAAATTTTAATATTTAAATTAAATAATGATATTTTCATTATTTTAATTAATTAATTAAATCAATTGCAATTCAATTTAAACAGAGGGATAATCATTACATTCATTACTTCAACTATTATATTAATACTTTATAATTTTTAAATGTGTTATTAACATCTGATTTGATTCATTTAGTTTTGGCAAATATCATTTCTTATTAATTCAAATATGCTAATAATTTAAAAATAATTTAAAGCTCTAATTGATTTTGTATCAAATATTAACCTTTAAAAAATATTTGATTTAATAGAAAATATTTAAAATAATTCAAATAGTTATCTCATATTTCGAATTTTAATCTTTTGATTTTTTTTCACTAAATATAATGAAACTTCGATTAATCATTATAAGCCGTGTAGTCTGTCTAAAACGACATAAGCTTAAAGTGGGAATCACCCAACAACACTACTCAATGAAAGCATAGGTAAGAAAAATTTAAACTCAAAACTATCGGAAAGAAGAAAATACAAAATGACGCTCCACAAACAGTTTCTGAGAAGCATTGGCCACAACTTGTGCCCCCAACACTTTTAATTTTATTGTTTTGAACTTGTCTATAAAATTGCTGTCTTTTCCCTAATTTAATAGCTTTCCCCATGATTAATAGCTTTAAACTAAATTAAAGTTAATTTAGTAAAATAATTGGTAGCTAGCTGGCTCAATTGTCTGTGAGCTCTATACCTCCATGGTATTAGTCACTCCTATGACAGTGGATATTCTAGAGTGTTTGTTTCAAGGTATACTTATCTATTCCCTACAATAATTATTTGAAAATAATTTGTTTCTATATTTGTTATAAGTTTTGTAGAATTATTCCAATGTTAATTATTTATAGGAAATAGATATTCTCATATTTTAATGAGATTTTATTCCCCTATTGAAGGGTGTGAATAAAAGTTTTCCTTGACTTGGAAATGGTAATTATTAAGTATAAATCCTAAAATATCCCTCAATAATAATGATAATTAATAATAATAATAATAATAATAATAATAATAATAATAATAATAATAATACTATTAAATATGTTAAGGATATTTTAAAAATTATAATATATTCCTGAAAATATGTATTATAAAATAAACAAGTTTGAAATATATTCCTAGGAATCTCAACAAATAATCCCATAATTGTTTAATGTTAAACAAACAAATTCTGCAAAATTCCCAATAATAACATTCTCGGGTATTACATTTCTAGAAATGAGGTTTTTATTAACATAATTTCAAACCTTTAAATAAACGCCTCTAGGTTCACCTAAAAATATTTCTAAACACTATATGTGTTTTTTTTTAATGTATATTGAATGTACTATTTATGTTTGATTTGATGTATTCAAATTCTAATTCATTTTACTTCAAAATTATAACCTTTAAATTAAATATATAATATCTCTATTTTTTGATGAAATATGTAGAGCTCCTTTGGATGCCATTATTTTAGTAAAAAAAAAATTTAATAAAAAATATATTTTCTTGTTTTTTAGTATGTTTATGTAAAATTTTTAAGTAAAAGTAAAATCATTAGAAAAAGAAAAAAAATTTATTAGCTAGAATTTTTGTGCTCTTTTTTTTTTGTACTTTGAAAATTATGTTGTTACAAGAAGGTTTTAACTTATGACCCCATCCTTTCTATCCAAATCCCTTATCACTAGACTAATTATAATGACTTAATTTTTGTGCTCGTTTGGATATCATTATCTTCACAAATAAGTTTTTTAATTAAAAATAAAAAATACCTTTTCATATTTTTTAGCATATTTGGGTAAATTTTTTAAGTAAAAGCATAATCATTGAAAAAGTTAAAAAAGATTTTTTTTTGAGAAGTTATAATTTTTATCTTCTAAAAAGATATTTTTTATAAGATATTTGATAATAAATAACGATCTTTTAGTATCACATTCAAACATAAAACATATTTTACTTTTATAAAAGATCCTTTTATTAGAGATCATTAAAAAAAATCTTTTTTTGAGAAGGAAATCCAAATGAGTCCTTTATGTTCTAGAAAAAGATCTTTTGTATAACACAAAAAAAAATTTGATAATAAATAAATATCTTTTAATATTATATCAAAACAACTTTTATTTTTTAAAAGATATTATTTGAAAGACAAATTAAAAAATATTTTTTTTCTAAAATATCATCAGAACAAGCCCATAATATTTTTATCGATTTTTTAAAGCTCAATCCATCCAAATCCAATCCCTTGATGATAGGATACTTCTAGGATCCTCACTCATAATACTTGTGATCAACACATTCTTGAACCTCTCCTCTTGATTTGTAGTTCCTCACCAAACTTTTTCAACTTCATTGGATTGGAAGAGTAAAATTAAAGTGAAGCATGAGCAAGCAACAATTGGAAGGGATCTCTCAAGTATATCGGTGCCAATCTATCTATGCTTATATGGTTTACACTCAATAATTGATACATTACGTAATAATTACGTTGGAACAAAATATTTATAGAGCTAAGATATTAACACTGTTCTGACGTTGGTAATGGACACCATGTTCGGATCACCCTAGTTTTAGTGGGAATACTGATAATGATAGCGCGGCCAAGATTTAAACTTAGGATTTGCTATTACATAGTGCAACGTTTGTATTGTATACCTAGGTTATATTTGGTTGGGGTGAAAAAACAAAGAAGAAATTTTCATAGACAATATCCGCACATGCAATTTATCCGAAACCAAATATACCCTCAAAATAAGGTGAATTCTACTATACACCCTACTAAGTATGGTGTGTGGTATACCAATTAATCCAACAACAAAAGATTTGAGGGTCTATGCTTGCTCCAAATAAATGTTTACCACATAAGACGGATCTCTCATCCTTCCCCTCACCACACCTCTCTCCCGACGCCATCCACGGAAAATGGTTGTCTTATATCTTTTCCAAGTTCAGCAGGAAGCATTTAGTTAGGACCAGCCAAGGTTTTAAATTATGGATCGGTTGAGAATATTACAATTGTGGTCTCCAATGCAACTGCATTGGGCGTAATTATGGTGTGGTGCGTTTACATGAATTGATCGCAACTAACGCAATGCAAGGATCTCAATCGGGCGGGCGGCGGATTGTCGGGTAGCAACGGGCATTGGACTGTATGGCAAGGACAGCCACAATGCTCTTTTTCAATTTGTGACACTAAAAAATTTCACACTTCTGAGTTCAAGTGCGTTGTGATGGCTACATTTTTCATAGCGCAGTAACTGCAATTAACCGTATCACAACTGCAACCACAATTTAAAACATTGTGACTAGCATATTGTCCAAACAATGGAATCAAGGAGGGGACCTCAACATACTTGGAAGCAATAAAATCACAATATATCCATGGGAACAATCTAACTTTGTTAGGCGCGTGGATAAATTCATGCACCATTACCGGAGTGCAAAGATTGGTAAATTCAGATTGGAGTTTCCATAAGGCAATGAACACAGAGATACCCTTGATAGGTTGATCACACAAGCAGTTGCCAAGGGTGCTGAAGGTATCGAACTGCTCTTGTTTTTGACTGAGCTGTACGGCAATTATTTCATCGGAATAAAGGAGCCACATCCAGTCACAACTTCTGCGATGTATACCATTGCTTCGTCCAAAAACTGAAAAAAAAAGACAACAAAAAGGAAAAATGAACAATTTTTGAAATAAAATAATTGTCCAAAGTCGCACAAACGCACCCAAAGAAAAGCCTAAACAGAAAAAAAAAAAACTGCAGCCCAAACCAATCACAACCGGAAGGATAGAAAACAAAAATTCAGAACAACAAGAAGAAGCAAAACATTAAGAAAACAAATGACAACTAGAACAGCCCAAAAACTAAAACACAAAAAAAATGGGTGGGTCCATAACGGGTTTTTGACACAAAAGAAACTAAGAAGAAGAAAGAAAAGCTGATTTTTTTTTTCTTCAGAGGAAATTAACCCCATAATGGTCGGAGACCTTTATGCTTAATGGCCCCGGTTTTAGAATCTTCACTCATTTCCGTTACCTAGATCAGTACATTTGTGATCATCACATTTCTAATAACAGCATTATAATTACAGAACCAAGAGGATTTTAAACTAAAAGTCTCTTAAAACCCCCCTCTTTATTTGGTTTTCCTCTCCAATCTTTTTCAACTTCACCGGATTGGAAGAGTAAAAGTAAAGCATGAGCAAGCAACAATTGGAAGAGATCTCTCACCTATATCACCATTATTATCTCGCACAAGGTTTCTATCTGCCTATGTTTATATGGTTTACACATTAGAATGAAAATCTGGAATCATATTTATAGAGTTAAGATATTAACAATGTTCTCACTTTGGCAATAAACACCATGTTTGAATCTCCTTAGTTTAGTTTGGAAATGGGAATCATGATAGTGTGACAAAGATTTAAAATTAGGAGACAGCTATATATTGAATAGTGCAACGTTTGTACACTGAAAATGTATTACTCTTGTTCTTGAAATGCATAATCACTGCTTAAAATTTTGGTTACTCAAGTTCCGCAATTATTTGTGATTGCAACAACCATAACTTATTCGTCATCGCTACTGTAATTGAAAATCTGTACCAAAAAAAGAAAAAACTGTAATTTAAATTTACATGTGTATTGTTTAGTCCTTTAACTTGTGATGTGCTTTATTTGATGTCACAATAATCTCAGCATATCTATGCTTGGGTGTATTTTATATGTCAAACTTGGTGGCTTGCATTTGTCAAATATTGTGGCATCATTTCTTCAAGCTTGTCCCAAAGCAAGCTTTTGATGAATATTAAATGAAGGACACTACTACAGATTGGGCCTTTATTAACATTTTGTTGCTAACACTATTCAAAGTGTTACTAAATGATATTTTATTACAACAATTTTACAAAACTGTTACCAAAACTTGAATGCAAAGCCGCCCATATACACTAAAACCCGAACAAGCAAAACGGCCCATATTCACAACGAAACCAAGACACTTTGCCACAAACACAACCCCACAATGCGAATATCCTTTTCTCTTTCACCTTCGCCACATCGGGTTCTCTGCTACGAACCTCCTCTTCCCCTCCGCATTTGCCACATGGAACCTCCTCTTCTACTTCGCCACATTGGAACCTCCTCTTCCCTCCGCTATGAACCTCACCTCCCTTCCACGTTTCGCATTGGAACCTCCTCGCGAGATCGGATCATCTGGTATGAACATTCGATTTTCCATCATTTTTCACTCGATTTCAATGTAACCCTTACTCGATTTTCCATCATTTCTCACTCGATTTGCCATGGAACTTTCGATCTTCTTCATTCTTGATTTCGACATTCAATTCCAATCCAGAGTCACTTGGATCTAATCAAGAGAACTCATTTTGGTTTTGCCTCTTCGATCTTTGGTGCGATCTCTTTTTTTTGGCTTAAAGCATTAGTAATTGTTATAATTGTGTACATATCCATCTTGTGTATATACTGTTTCTTTTGTAGTCTCATCAAATTACTTCATTCATCTTGTAAAACTTTGCATATTGACTGGTTGTATCAACACACATATGTATTGAATTGAGGAGTTGAGTTGAGTTCTCATGATTTGCTCACTGCTAATGTTAACGATATATGGGACATGTGGAATCTCATCCATTGGGAAACATCATTGTTTTCTTTTACTTCTAACCTATTAAGAATTTAATATTTTAGTTGCATTGTTTGATTCTATTATGCTCTGTTTGCTAAGAGGTTGCCAATGATCTTCTCGTTTTTTTTTTTTTTGGGAAAAAAAACTAGCAAAATATACTTTACTTTATTTCTTTTTCTTTATCCAGTTGTTCTAATGGTGCATTTATCAATACATTTAGCATATGAAGCTAGAATTGTTGGACTTGTTCAATACCACTGGATGTATCCAATTGAAAAGTAACTCTTTCAATTCACCTGTTAAGTATATTAAATATTACTTATGCTTATCCTCCTAATTTTTGTGCCTTATATTTATAGGTTTCTTCTTAAGTTGAAGAATTATGTGCGTAATAAAAGTCATCTAGAGGGCTCGAATTAAGAAGGGTATATAGCATGAATGTTTGACATTGTTGAATTTAGAGGGGAAATCAAAGGACAATCTTAAAGCTCGCCTTGACTTGGTTAAGATGGGTATAAGGAAAGACATTCACCCTAAAGACATAGGACCAAATAAGACATTCATGGCTAAGTAGCTCTATGGAAGAAATTCTTGGTGAGCTAGAGGAAAGCTGTAAAGCCAAGCCAAACACCTTTAGCATTCCAATCAAACAATGAGAGTAAGTAATTAATTAACACCAAGTCCACATTAAATTTGTTTATAGTAACAATATACTTAAACCAATATTTAATAGGTTTTGCTAGTAGAAAGAAAAGGGGTCCTACAACACCAGGTTCTACTCGATGCATGTTCTTCATTGTTATTCAACATGAGGTTGCTAAGGTTGGTCTTTTTATCTTTATTATAGAATTTTTTCTTCTGGTTGCAAGTCTTTCTAACTTTGTTAAGTTGACATTGCAGGAAAGAAACATGACCAACACAAAAAAAGAGCAAAGCATAAGAAAAAGGTTCCTGATATGAGTGAGTCACATATGCAAAGACTAAAAAAGTCCAACCCATTAGCCCTTAATTGACTTTTATTTTAGATTTTGACTTTGTTCAACAAAGTGGTAAGTTGCTAAATATCAGTAGAGTTATAACACCATGTTAGTAAAGGCCAGAACTTAGTAGAAGACTATTTGAATGATTAGTTTTATAATGTCCTCTATTCATTTAAACTTTGGTGTTTTGTTGGTAAATTGTTACTTGCTTATGTTCAATGTCACTGGAAAAGTATCTATTAGTTGCACATTTGTTGTGCATGGATATATCCAATAATTCTAGAGAATATAGAACTCTAATCAACTTAAACTAGAGTTGAAGTTAGTTCGATAATGTATGATTACTAGAGTTTAGCCATTTTATAATTTGTACAAGTATTAGAAATTCAAAGTTATTCTGACTTTGCTGATGCCTAATTTAGTTAGCAGTACTTTTGTAAGAGTGTATGGTTAAAAATCTAAAATATATTTGTCATGAATGATTAAATCAAATTTTAACTTTAGAAATTCTTTATGCAAGTTTCAACCAATGTGTATGACATGAAAATATTGAGTTGCAACCCCAACATTACAAGAATGGAGCAAATCCAAGGCTTGATCTGAATCAACCACACAACTTTTTGCACCCTGTGGTGTTCGATTCAAGACTCAAAAGTTGTTGGTTGATGTCTTTGTCAAGCAAGATTGTAAAGTGAAGTCAAATCTATGTAAAGTGATTGGGTTCCAGGTCTATTGTTTGCCTTGGTATAGGTGGAAATTGGAATGGTGAACTATAAACAAAAATACTTTTACTAAACCTTGACCTATTTCTTTATTCCAAGCTTTGTGCTTTAAGTTGAAAGTTGAAACTTCAAGTGATAGTTTTTCTTTGGTATAATATCTTGTTGAAAGTTGAACTCTCTGCTAGTTATAACTTATGAGAGAACTATAGCACATTGTGAGCTAAAACTAGTAACATTTTCAAAATATTGTAAAAAGAGAGTAAGAGGTAATATTTTTTAAATGTTGCAAAATAGGAAATTAGTAACATTTTAAAAATGTTGTGATATATGTGTTTTTGTAACATTTGAAAAATATTACAAAAAGCATGTATTGTAACATTTTTCAAATGTTGCAAAATAGGAAATTAGTAACATTTTAAAAGTGTTGTGATATATATGTGTTTTTGCAACATTTGAAAAATGTTACAAAATGCATATATTATAACATTTAAAATGTTAATAAAAAGATAGAAAAATGTTACTAAAACTCTTTAGCGACATAGAGTAAATACAATGTTTGTAAAAATGTTAGTAAAAGAAATAGTAACATTTTTTTTATGATTTCGCAACATTTATTAAATGTAAGTAAAAGTCAAATTCCTAGTAGTGGAAGTGGTTGAAGCACATAAAGTATCGAATGGGATGTTGAAAAATTTGTCTCTCAAAGGCTCTATAAATAGAGCTTGTCTGCAACACTTCACAATACACAACAACCAACAATCCAACCTTTCTTCCTTGTTCTAATTAGAGAGTCATCTGTTGTTTCTTTTGTGTTTCTCTATTTTGTGAGTTTAGAATATATACAGAGAAAAATACTGATGGATATTTTGGGTGTATTTGGGATTTGGATTTGGGTTTGAGTGGAGTGTCCACCTTTTGTATTTTCATCATATTTCCATAGTGAAATATTTGTTTGTTACCTTTATCCATGGACGTAACTTTAACAGAACCACGTTATTCCTTTTGTGTCATCTTTACTTTACGCTTCCGCATATTTATTTTTGTGCTACTCTATTTGTGCCTTTTGGGCTCGCCATTGCATAACAAACTAGTGTTAGAGCTCTTGTAGAGTTTTGGGCAAATTTTTTTGAAGATGTCATCCATGAAATTTGATATTCAACAATTCGATGGTCACATCAACTTTGGGATGTGGAAGGTGCAGATGATGACTATTCTTTTACATAGCAAGGCTTGAAAGTAGCACTTTCTGCAAACATAGAAACCTAGCACAATGGAGGATTTGCAGTGGGAAGATATTGATCAAAAAGCTCTTTATATTATTCAGTTATGCATTATAGACGATGTATTGCAAGAGGTCATTTTGGAGAAAGGTAGCTACACTAGACCAAAATTGGAGTCATTATATATGACTAAGATGGTAGCCAACTGTCTCGGTGTTTGCAACGGTATATGCTTCGTATGGAGAAGGACATCGATGAGAACTCACATAGCTGACTTCACATCACTTGTGATGGAATTGAAAAATATGGATGAGACATTCGTAGTGAGCAATAGGCAATGATGTTACTTTGTTTCTTACCTTATTTCTACAAGCATTTTCGTGAAACACTCATCTATGGACGTGAGCGTCTTGATATTGATGAAGTCAAGTCGTCACTTTTGTGGTAAAAGGATAGAGCATGATAACGGTGATCTTAATGGTGCCGTATCTGGCTTGGTAGTTAGAGATAATTGGAAGAATGTTGGTTCAGTAGTAGTAGAAAAGACAAATGTAGATATTGTAAGAAAGAAGGGCATTGGAAGCAGATTGCCCAAGACTCAAGACAAGAAAGAGAAAGATTTAAGTGATGAAGCAAGTTTTGCTAAAGATGGTAGAAATATTCTTGTAGTATTAACCAGTTCAGTAGGTGATACTTGGATGCTTGATTCAGGCTATTCCTACCACATGTGAAACGAAATTGGTTTACATCTTATCAGTAATAGTGGTATTGTTCTTATGGGAAATAATACGTCCTGTAAGGTTGCAAGCGTTGGTACAATCCGAATCAAGTCACATGGTGGAACCGTAGAACTTTGTCTAATGTTCGACATATTCCTGACTTAAAGAAAAATATTATTGCTTTGAGTACTCTTGATTTTCAAGAGTATAAGTGTTTTGCTGAAGGTGGAGTTTTGAAAGTCTCCAAAGGTGCTCCTGTGGTGATTAGAGATAGATTGGTTCTTTATCTATTTCAAGGTAGCACGGTTATTAGTGCAACATCAGGATCATTTTCATTTGATTTAGATATTACTTGCTTGTACTGTATGTGTGAGGAGGGATGCCTATGGTGAGTAAGCATGGCTTGCTTAGTGATCAAAAATTTGTTTTGCCTGACTTTTGTAAACATCTTGTTTATAGGAAGCAAACCAGTGTTAGGTGTACTACCATTCATAGGACTAAGGGTGTTGATTTTGATTTATGGACCCGATGTCTGTTTCGTTAAGAGATAGTTTGGGTATTTGAGTATACCTGTTGCCATACCTGGAGAAGGCGACTTCAAAAATTTGAAGATGAATGAAAAATCAAGCTAAGATGGAAATTTGTCAAACTTGGTGGCTTGCATTTGTCAAATATTATGGCATCATTTTTTCAAGCTTGTCAGAAAGCAAGCTTTCGGCGAATATTAAATAAGGAGTGGTTGAAGCACATGAAGCACCAAATAAGATGTTGAAAAAATTGTCTCTAAAGGCTCTATAAATAGAGCTTATTTGCAGCACTTCACAACACACAACAACCAACAATCCAACCTCTCTTCCTTGTTCTAATTAGAGAGTCGTTTGTTTTTTTTGTCTCTCTATTTTATGAGTTTAGAGTATATACCAAAAAATACCCATAGGTATTTTGGGTGTATTTTGGATTTGGGTTTGAGTGGAGTGTCCACCTTTTATATCTCTATCATATTTCTATGGTAAAATATTTGTTTGTTACCTTAACCCATGGACGTAGGTTTTAAGCCAAATCATATTAATCCTTTTTTATCATCTTTGCTTTACGCTTCCGCATATTTATTTTTGTGCTACTCTATTTGTGTCTTTTGGTTGAACCATTATACAACATTATATGAGTGCTACTAGACATCTAACAAAGACAGAGGTGACAAGTTTCTAGTAGCCAACAAAAATCATGAGTGGTTGTAAAATTTAAAGTTTTTCAATGATATTTTCCCACATAATTCAAGTAATAATATTCGGAAGATTTTCTTGTTACAAAGCATTATCCATTTTATAGCATAATACCATTTAGATTTCTATTTTAAAAACGGTCTGTTTTGATGACAATGATTGTTGCAGGCAGATCCACTAGCACATAGCAAAGAACTATGCAACTTGCCTGATTGTGTTATGTCTTGTATCTTTTCCAGTTGAGTTTGAAGGGATCAAAGATGGACCTCAACTTTGATCTCCTCAACATGTTTGGAAGCAATGAAACCAAATATCTCCAAAGACCATCATGGTATCAGCATGACTTTGTTAGGCGCATTATTAATAAATTCATGTTGCATTACAGGAGTGCAAAGATTGGTAAAGTCAGATTGGAATTTCCATTAGGCAATGAATAGAAGAATGCCCTTGATAGGTGGATCTCAAAAGCAATTTCCAAGGGTGCTGAACATATTGAATTGCTCTTGTTGGATTATGCTAATTCGAAAGAAGACGAGCCATACGAATTTCCATGCACTCTCTTTTTCGGGGTTGGTAATTCTTGGAAAATATATGCATATAGGAAACTGCCTTATAATGCCGTCTATTGGGTTTTCTAAGGGTTCAAGAAGCTAACCATTCTTGTGTTGGAACAACTAGTTGTGGAGCAAGATCTTCTACAATGTCTTTTTTCTAATAGTTTCCATCTTGATGACCTCACCTTGAAATCCGTTACTCAGGTACTAACTGAAAGATAGTTAGTCCAACACTTGCATCATTTGAAGATATTAAAATTTCACCAACAATATCATAGGAAGATAGATATAGTTGCATTAAACCTCTTATCTTTAGAATACAATGTTGCTTGTAGTATATCCAAGGAAGAGAAAATCGAACTAGGTATAAAGGATAAAACATGATTTAAAGGTTTAGAAGTCAAATAAGTTCACATAAATATATATATATATATATATATATATATATATATATATATATATACATATGATTAATTAGAATATAAAAAAATATATTAAATAATTAACATTAGTATAGTTAACACACAAAAAGAAATATATTCATAGGTTTATAAAAATAAACATAATTCATATAAAATTTATCTAGTTCTAGTCTCTACGGTCACAAAACATTTGAAAACAACCCAACAATCTTTGTTAGTGCCATTTTTTAGTTCCATTTTTTTCACTATGTGGTTGTCACAAGATATCAATATTTAATTTTTGAAAAACAAAATAAAAGTTCCAGGAATCATAAGTTCTTGTTTGCCTATTTCCCAATTTTCCCCCATTTTAACCAATTCTTGACCAGTTTTAACTTTCTCCAATTTTTGGAGCTTAAGGAACAAGTGACCAATTCCTAGTTCAATCTCAATTCAATTCGGTTTCTCTTCTATGAGTATATACCCCCATGTTGCACCCCATTTGCTTGACTCAAGATGGTGAGAACTCTTGTGTTGGAACCATAGAAGAGAAAAGGAGAAGGGAACAAAATTCGTCGAACAGGAACCATCACCTGACCGGTCTAGTTAAGCTCCAAAATCAAGAAAAGTCAAAGGGTCAAAGCGAATGAAGAACCGTCAAATTGGGAAAAGCGGACGAACCTTTGGAATAAACCTTTGATTTTTTTTGAATTCTTTTTTTTTTGAAATTTTTTTCAAAGCTTAAATACTGATATCTTATGGCAGCTAGGAAAAAAAAAAAAAACCAAAGAAGGGTACTAACAAAAATTGTTGAGTTATTATTCTTCTCTTTCCGATTATTCGTAGACGCTCACCATAAACCTCAACTGGTCACTAACAAATATTGTTTTCAAATGCTTTGTGAGGCTAAGACTAGAGAAATTTTATATGGATTATATTTATTTTTATAGACCTATGAATATTTTTTTGTTGATTATGTTAATGTTAATGATTTAATATATTTATTTATATTTTAATTAATCATATTTATATATTTATATGTATTTTTATTATATTCCGTTGAATCCAAATAAAACTTTAAATCTCTAAACCTTTAAATTAGTTAACCGATTTGATGTCAGTCAATTTTTCTCTTTCTTGGTTGGAACTACTCCTTGTGGAGCAAGACCGGACATACATGTCATTACTCCAACACTAAGTCACTTGAAGATAATTTACTGTGACCACTATACCCGACCTTGGAAGATTCATATTTTGATACATTAAATCTCTGATCCTTCGATTATAGTGGTGAGATTAGGCTATTCTTTATTAAGGCTCCTCAGTTATTAAAGGCATACATGAATGCAACTGATGCACAAGAAATACCACGTGCCTTTGCTCTAATGGCACATTTAGATCGACTTGAGAATCTAACTATGTTCATCAACCATACACATGTAAGTCAAAATTTGAGAAATTCTTAACTGGACATGATCTATCATATTTAGATTAATGTTATTTGAACATACAATTTGTGTAGACACGTTATTCTGCAAAATACTTAAATCATTATTTAATATGTATGAAAGTAATTTTAGTAAGAGGTGCACTTTTTTTTTTTTATGGTTTCCTTGACCTTATATGTGTCAAATGATGATTTACATGTTTATGATAGATTATATTTATTTAAGAATTACTCGTCAAAACTCATGTTAGAAATGAGACAAACAAATTCTTAGTATTTGATGATGTGTTAATCATTGGCTTTCAGTTCGAACAGATAGAAATGTTACCGCGTAGCTTTGGTCCTTTTTGACATCTTAGACAATTAGAGTTGATTCTCGATGGAGCACTTAAGCCAAATCTGGACTTCTTGTGGGTTTTTGAAATTGTTATGGCTTCTCCTCATCTCCAAAAGCTTGTATTGAAGGTGAGTATTCTCTTTGAATATAAACATGTGTTGGAATTTTTCTAGTATGAGCTAAAATTAATTGTGAGTTTTCTTTTTAGTTTTTGAAAATTAGGTTGACGATATGATCTTGATTGTAGATAAACGTTATGAGCCCAGTAGTTATAATTGATCCATGTTATGGGCTGTGCACACATATTACTAAAAGTTAGTGTGATTAGGCGGCATAGTATAGGTCTATTACTATTAGTCCATTAAGGGTTTTCCTAACAATGATTCTTGATGGAAAAACCTGTTGTAGTTATAAATATAAAGTTAGGTCCCCTCTTTACCACTTACTGTGACATGCATTTCTAGTTTGCCCAATTGACAGCCGTCTTCAGAAAGTGGATAGGGAGAAGGGTCTAGTAAGAGCAATGTTCCTAGCCTCAACCATCAATCTCTCATGGCCAATTCAGGTATGCCGTTTATCCCAATTTTGTAATGGTATCTTAAATTTATATGATCCAAAATTATATTACAAGATGGACTTGTGATAATATCCTGAGTTATCCTCTCTAAATATAAACAAAATGAACCTGTGATAATCTCTTACTATATTTATGATTTAGTTGTTGAATATATAGCTTTTTTTAACTACTGATTCAATGGAGTGGAATTGCAATATACCCTTATATTTGATTTATAAAAATCATGGTGTGTATTGATTATGGAGACGGCACGTGAATATGCTACATATTCCAATAGCAATATAACATTTAAGTTAAAGTGTTACTTTCTTAATGGATATGGAATATACTCATATAGTGCTCCAAATGTATCTAATAATTTCTCCTTTGATACACATATAAGTTCGTGATGTTTTAAAGCTCACTTCTTCTAAAAATTATTCTGTTACATATATATATATATTTCTTGCATTGTGTCAAAACTAACTTCAACAACACATCAGAAGCAAATAGCTTGTTATACAAACTTAATAGGACACTTCACTTTTCATACCTATTATTATTCCTTTGGCTTCTCTTGATCTAATACGGTTAATGGTTTTTTCCTTTTAAAAAAAGTTTCACGTTTTCAATCCTTGATCATTATTTTCTTTTCAGATTAGAAATTCATTCTTTACAAATTCGAGACCAAGAAGAAAATACCGAGGATTTTTCCATAACGAGCTTAAGCATGTTGATTATTTCTTGATTTTGATGGAAATTTACGTGAAATTGAGCTAATAAGACACCTCTTGAAAAAGGCGAATCCTCTTCAGAAAATTACGTTTAGGTGTTGCAACGGCAGAAACTATATAGGAGCTGGAACATGGATTCATGGATGGAAAACTAAACATTGGCACAAGAGAGTGCGTAATTTTATTCATGACATATGCTGGATTCTTGGTTGGAAAAACTAAACATCGACACAAGAGAGAGCGTGATTTTTTTTTTTTTTATGACATGCTTCAAGGTAAAGTCAATGAAAAAGGTCGAATTATATTTTTGTAATGTCATTAATCAATGCCAAAAACGAGCTATTTATTTTGGTATGAAATAGGACATTGGTATTTTTGTCATAAATTTCAATTTTTCCTTTTGAAGATATATGTTCTCTTTTCAGTACGATCTTGGTTCAGCAATATTTTTCTTGTTGTCTACTGAGCCTAAACCTCTTTTATTTATGTTGCAAATAAGTTTCAATAAAGCACTTTTTTTTTTTTTAAGTTTAGAAAGGGGCTAAAAGCAAAGAAAATATAGTCAGGAAGTAATCTTCACTGCACGGGCCATGACCACAATTGAAAGTCTGAAACACACCTTTCTTGGTTTACCTCTTTTGGGTAATATTGCTTTTTTAAAAAAAATGTTTAAAAAAAAAATTATGAAGTCAAAACCCAATTCCAAAGTAATTTTACATTTTTGTTCTTTTTTAAATTTTGACCATTTTCCTCTGACTTACAACTCAACTCCACTTCCTTAGCAGCTTGAGCTAGCTCAAAATTTACGTGGTTTAAATTAAAGTTTACCCTTTTTTCCTTTTTGGAAAAGCTTAATTGATTAATAAAACAAAGAGCTAAGCATGAATTCAAAATATCACGCAAAAATAGCAGGAATCAAAATGACACACTCAAATTTAGGAACTAATTTAAACATTTACTCATTTGTTCTCCCATCTATTTTTATGGATACGTATATTAACAATATATGTCACTGGCCACTTGTGTATATATTTATAATAGAGGTAAGGGCGCAAAGCTAAATCTAGCTAGCTAGCTACTCTCAATTTTCCTAGACTTTTGATAGTGATCCAAGTTACTGGTACGTTTTGCAAATGGTTTATGAATTGGGGTCCAACCTCTGAGTTAGGTTATGAGTTGTTTTCAAAGAATCCCATTCACTTAGTACATACAAAAGAAAGCTGGGTTTAAAGTCAGACTTTGAGCTGCTCGCACCTAATCCGATAGTTACTTTCAACATTGTGTTGTAACTGTTTACACATGACTATCGTTGTTTGACATCAAAATCATATTAATGAAATGAAGTTGTCTGTGTGCATACACACATAAATACTCGTACTAATTTGGATGAGCTATTAAATATTTGTTAGTTATTGTTTTTAATACAAATGTTTAAAAATTTACTAAATATAAGAATTTTACTATGGAAAGCTCGAGTGTTTCTATACATCGTTTAATTTTAATATTATAAGAAATAAATTTTGTAATTAAATAATAAAAACAATAAAATAATTAAGGGTTTCGTACGGAAAATTCTCGATCTCTCTGAGATAGGTCTCTAGTAATAATATTAGCAATTAATAATATTTATTTGACAAGTCACTTGAGTTGCAATGTGTCGAAAAAGGATGGTTACCGGATAAGAAAAACAGTATCAAATCACTTCCAATCGTGTGCATTGAAAAGGATATTTACCCATAATGCTCTCATGTCAGAGTGGAAGGGCTTGACACTAATTTTCCAATAATGCATCCTTCTCTTCGATGCACTATTTCTTGAAAGAGCCAAGTGTTTGGTTGTTTATATGTTTTGAAAGTAGCTCGTGCCAAATATAACAAGAAAGGAAAAACCGTATCAAGCTCTTGATAAGAATGCCACATTCACTTCATGTTCCAAAAACACATGCTATCAATAGTGGCCAGGAATCTTAATTTTTCTCATGAAGGTTTTAGTCAATTATACTGAATGCTCTTGATGCCTACTCCTGAGAAACATGGATAACTGAGGAGTTTTTACACCTAACACTCAACCACTTAGAGGAGAAGTGTGTAAGTCTAATCGCTTAATCCTTCATTTTTACGGATTGGGCTACACTTTAAAATCTATAAAAAAAAATTTAACCCGCCTAATCTGCCCTTACCTAATCCATGGGTTTTGGGATTGGAACGGACTTGGCCCAGCTGGTATTTTTTTAAAAAAAAATTGGTATTATTTTGAGATTGAGTACTAGTTTATTGTTACTAAACACAATATACTAGTATTAGGTTCTAAGGTTGAATTGTTGATTTATTGTTATCATTGTTCATGTTGAAATTTTTTTTACTATTATACCAGTATTATTGTTCATTTTTTTGTAATTTTCTTTAACAAATATTAATTTATTAAGTTAAATAAAAAAAAATTTGGTTGTTAGTCTATCAACCTGCCCATCTAAAAACAAGTTGGGCTCATTGTCTTAGTCTATTTCTTTGAGGGCTATTCCGTCCCATCCTATTCTTTACTGGCTTTTTCCTAGACGAATCTAAGTAGGGGGAGTCGGCTCGCCTTGAGATCTCTAGGAAGCATGCATGGTCAGAAAACAAATATGAATGTTTTTGGTGTAAAAGAAAGAATTAATATATAAAATCACGACTTGATGGAGGCTAGTTGTACTTGGAGCTGGGTAAGAGTTCAGGGCTATCTTTGGCAGATGAAGGTGTTGTTTTGGGAGAAGTAGAAGCAAGTTGTTCCCCCATTCACCAACCCCTTTTAAGATTTGATGTTTTATTCAAGTCGTGTGTTAAGGGTGATCATGAGTGCACAAGATCGGTGGACAAGACAGAAAATCAAGCATTTAAGATTTGCAATGAAAAAGTTGCCGGCCAGTGAGGTGCAATTTAGTGTCGGAACAAAAGAAAAAAAAGAAAGAAAGATGGATTGAGAATAAAAGGGTCATTTTATTATATTTTTTATTTTAATATTGTTAGTTGTTGTGGTGATGACAAACTTGTTGGGCACCATTTAAGACGTGGCCAAACTAATTCTCCCAAAAGCTCCAATTGAAGAATAGAATCCATAAATGATTTTATCATCTAACATTAAAAAAAGCAAGGTAGTGGTGAAGAGAAAAGATTTATGCTACGAAGATGAATTACTTTACTTAACGTTTGGTAGGGGAACATGGATAGAAATATAAGGATAATAGAGATAGTAGAAAAAAAGACATAAATAATAAATATGTATAAGAGTATTATTAGAAGAAAAATATTAAAATTTTGTCTCTCTATTTCGTCCCACATTTAGGTCCAGAAATTTTATGCTTTTCTATCTTGGAACAGAAAATTTTCTATCCTATTCCTATCTCACTACTAAATAAATTTGTATCTCTAATATCTCTATATTTCTTCTTAGATAGTAAATAAACATTACCTTAGGCACTACCGTGTTTTCCTTATAACACCCAGTTTTTATTTTAATTTTTTAATATATTTTGATTTATTGAATTGCATTTATATCATGCCATGTCTGAATTCGTAGCTTTTTTGTGCAAATATCATTTCCTATTATCCAGCACTCCTCTTGTTGTTCTATTCAAAATCTCATATATACTTAAACATCAAACTTGTTTGGTATCTCTATCGTATTAACTAAACTCAGTCAGCTAATAATCGAACAACTCGAACTAACTTGCCTTTCCTTAGCCCCAAGAAACAATAATAAAATGCTAACGGATTAGAGTTCAATTTATATGTGCTGATAATATAAAAAAGTTATGTTCTATAATGATGTTATTTAATTAAATTATTTTATTTACATGATTTTTTAAATAATAGATATGAGACTTAATTATTTTTACTGATGAGGCAATATACATGATGAGAAGATAATATAAAATTTTTTTACAACACATAGAAATTAAACTTAATATATTATGAAGCCAAAAACTCTTACAAAATAGATAACAGAAAAATAAAAATTATAGAAGGAAAACACCAAACGAGGTCAGCGAATCCTTAGGGTGAAGTCACACTGATTTAGTCTCCTCTCATTGTCGTTGTCTATTCCCATTAATCAGCCCCATGAAAGTGACACTTCTAAGATTATAAACTTTGCCTTGTTTTCGGGTGTCTTGACATTAGCTTAATATATGATTTTTTTTAAGTGTTTATTTTAATTCCTAAAATTATTTGTAATTTTGTACGATTCATTTTGTTCACTAAAATTAAGAAATTAATGATCTAATTTTTTTATTATAACAAGTGATTCAAATTAGTTTTTAGACTAGGTTGGTGTTATATGAACTAATTTAAATCATGATAAGAATTAATTTAAATCACGTCCTATAATTTGATAAATTAAATCATTAATTTTTTAATTTTAGTGATGAACGCAAAGTATACATGTAATCTCAAACACCGAAATCACCATTCTCTCCTTTTTTTCACCTAAACTTAAGGAGAAAGATGTTCAATAGCATTAATGCAAAGGTAGAGAAAGATGTTCCAAGTGTCACTTTTCCCTGCTCCCGATTATTTTTATTGCTATTGCTAGGGATCAAAACGTTAGAAGACAATACTATGGTTGAAGAAAAGATGTTCTGCTACCCTAACAAAATAAGAATAATTATATATTAATTAACAATCTATATATGATCAAAGGTGAAATTCAGTATATTTATATTGTATCCTTTCTTTAGTCTGAACTAATAAAATTACATCTAATACGTATATGTATTACATCAGATTGGCCCGTTAGTTGTATTAAACAAACAAAACCCATTGTTTATAATTACATAACTATAATGATTAAAGCATTTTATGATTGTATGGATCACCAAACCTGCCATTGTTAATTTTGGCTACTACTGTTATGAACAAATAATTGCATCAGAGACTCATTATCTGCCCAAAAACAAATGAGCTTTGTTGATTTCTTTTGTCAATTATTGTGTTGGTTGGAAGGAAGATCTTTAAAAGAATAATGGCATACATTTTTTATCCGTTAAAATTTGGCTTACATGACCGGATGATAGCTACTTCAATAAGATCAGCATTGTTTCTTTTAAAAAACAAAAATCTGAGAGCACAATAAAATTTTCTATGCATGATATGTGTCTGAAATTTAGTACGCATATAATCCTAATTAATTCAAATGCGGTGTTGTCACACGAAACTCCTCAATTTTGAAGTTAGAAGATGTACATGAGATCCTCTTAGTTACCAACTTAGCATCACATCTCAATTTATCATCCAAATTTAGAGTACTCATATATGTGCTCACTTTTTTAGATTCGTCAAAATGTTGTGGGGTCAATCTCTAGCTAGAGAGTATAACTTATGCCCTTCAATCAATGCCCTCTCTTTTGGACAATGAAAAATAAGTTCAAACATAATTTCTCTCTAATTTAACAAGGAGAAACAATTCATCCACTGACTAAAAATTAACTACAAATATTTATAAGTTTCAATTACAAGTCCCATTTTCCTAATATATTGGGACACATCATGGACGAGTATTTATCAATAGCTAATCAACACAAATGGGTGAAATATATATATAGATACTCACCAACACTTAAGAAACCAATGGATTTTCTCTTCCCCTCTTTTTTTTTTTTTTATAAGGGTATGTTTGATTGAGGAGTAAAATTGAGAATAAATTTTTCATAGATGATGTTTATATATAATTTTATACATAGAACTCATCCATAAAAATTTATACCCTATTTTTATCTCAAAATCAAATATACCTAAGAGGACTTAATTTGGGGAAAAGATACGCCACATTAGTAATTGTTCCACATGTTGGGCATGCCCACCTCAGATAAATAACTCTCCGAACTTCCTTCCCCTAAGCTTGGTGACCCTTTTAGACTAGGAGTGTTATTAGGTGGGTTTCTTTCCATCATTGTGAGCTGACTCAACACAGCTTTCAACACTTTTCTATCACAAGAAAAGGGCTCTAAGCAAGAACCCAAATTGGGAGTTCCTCCACCATATATAGTTGCATTATTATTGTTGGTTGGCTCCATGGTGGTTATGTGGTGGTTGAAAATGGGGCTTGTTTGGTTTTGATGAGAGAAAATGGAGAAGCAGGGCACTTGCTCATACTCATGATCTGCTGCATGGGTTTGAGCTTGGTCAAAACTGATGTATGAGTCCATCAATCCTGGAAGAGATGAAGAGCCTGTGTCATCATAGCAGCTTCCCATGCTTGGTTTGGCAGCAACTTCCCTGTTTTTGTAGAATACCCTACACAAAACCCAATCTTCCTGCAAGTAGAAAAAAAAAGTGCAAATTTTATTTGAATTAGAGCATGTCATAGTATTCAATAAATGAAAGAAGAAATATATTAGAAAGTGAGAGGAAGAAATATGATTAATGTTCCTGTAATGATATGCCTGCCAGCTCTCAACGGAAAATCCCCTCAATTTTAATCTATACTTGTATAAATTTGAGATATTTTTAAATGTATTGGTTACAAGAAAAACTTGCTGTTTTGATTTATTTAATATTCAGTACCTCAAATGTTATGGATTATCATTATCTTCCACTTTATATATTTTTTAATATAGGTAAAAACTACTATTTTTTTTTAATTATAAGAGCACTGACAAATTTTTCCAAGGAGAATTTGGGTGCTTTCATATGCTTACATATGGCGCTTGATAAAAAATTCAAAGAGGATCTTCTTAGGTCAGCTACCCCATATATTTTTGAAGTCACATTCTAGCCAATAGGCAAGTGGGACAAATTTGGTTTCGGTTAAGCAAAAACCATATTACAAAAAGTCAAAAGCCTTGAAAATTTTTATTTGCAATCACAAGTTCGTCCATCCCCTGATTCAAGCAAAGAAAATAAGACAAGGCTATTATAAAAAAGAAAAAACAATAATATACATATTCTATTATTCTATATCTGAATATTATTCAAAATGGCTCCTTCTGAAAATTGACCATTTATTGTGAATGGAAAGAACAAAAAAAAAAAAAATCCCGCAATACCCTTTTTGTCCATTACACATTGAGATAAAATGTACCATAAAATGGTTTGGATAACGGATTTAATTTCAATAGATTATTGCCATCTAATTATATCTTATCACATGAGTAAATATGATTGACTTTTATACTTATTACTTAAAATATCACATAAATTCAAAGACTTGATAGTATGATATAATATAAAAAAAATCCTTATAGATGCATATAATTGAAATATCTATAGGTAACAAATATATTAATCTATTATATTTCTTTTCCTTGATCATAGATCTATTAACACACAAAAAAATAAATAAATAAATAAAAGATGTATACATACCTTTGAAGAAGTTTTAGGAGGGCCAAGGGGGCCTTCAATGCGAAACTCATGCATGACCCACTCAGTCTTTCTCCCTTTGGGTGCCCTTCCTTGGTAGAACACCAAAGTCTTCCTCATACCGACAAGGGTGCCCTTCCGGAGGATAGGCCTGTCCTTCCCTGTGGCCTTCCAATAGCCTGAGGCTGTGGCACGGTTTGTGCGCAGCCCTGTTGCATACTTGCGGTCTCTTTGTGTGTAGAAGTACCACTCCTTCCCTCCCACACATGCCGTTTCTGAAGGAACCATTCATCAACCATTACAACACAATATTTATGAAAGAAACTAATGCTTGCAAATGATGAAATAATTGCTAAATGATACATGGTACCTACCCTAAATGTATTATCTATGAAAGGTTAGTATAATTATTTTACAAACTTGAATTAGGTTTTTTGAACAAATTTTATAAATAAAAATATCAAAGTGAATTTTACCAAATTTCAAGGAAAGTCAGTATAATTTACCCTACTTTACTATACATGTGCGATTTTCAGTTTGGAAAAAAAAAATGAGTGCAATTTGCCAATATCATATGAAGCATGGGTGTAACTGTAATTTTATTTTTGAGATACTCTGGATTTCAGAAGGTGAGGAACATGTGCCGTTTGGTCAATTAGGTGTGAATGAATTTTGTGCTTTGGTCAACTATACTTTTAGTTAAAGATAATTGACAATAACAATATTATCTCTTGGTTAATATAATCCTAAAATTAAATGCTCTTATACTTTCATTTCTGCCTTATGAGAATTGATAATATTGAAGTGGAGCACAGGGGAAAGAAAAATTGAAAAGTCACGCTGAAGTCAATTATACTGTAGACTTTGAGATCTATTTAGAAACGCAAACTATACTTTAGCAGAGACGGAAATACAATTAAAAATAAATATATCTTGTTGGGAAGCTATTATTATTATTATTATTATTATTTGAATGCAAATTATTCTAGTTACTATTTGTATAGGTCCCATATATAACTGTGGCTTCTTCCATTAATTGTTCTTGTTTCTTCTGATTTGCCCACCCTCGTCAGTTTCTTTTCATACATGACATGCGTGTATAAAATACAAAACTAATTATGGTGATTTCATGATTATATAGTTGATATTATCTCTAAAATAATGTAAACAGAGAAAGTATGAACACATGGCCTATCACACCAAAGCATTAATGTTGACCCATCATATCAGGCCTACAAATCTCTTTTGTCCGCGTAGGTGAAAAATTATTTAAGGGATTAATATTACTTATTTACCAAATTAAAGTACTCACTTCAACATATCCAACTAAGGAACCTACCAAAAAAAATCCAACTAAGGACAAAAATAAATCAATAAGAAAAGAAATACAGTACAAAAAAAAAAAAACAGCTTGAATAATCGTAAGACTTTAGAGTTCAAGGGATTCAATCACTTTAACACACTTCCTGACATGAAAGTTAATCATGTTAATATACAAGTTTGTAGTTGAAATGAAAATTAATGTTTGCATTATCATGATGAAAATCACTGTCAAGCACTTTACAATAGGACAAGTTCAATGTGTCAATTCATCCAAAAGAGGTTTGAAGGTGAAACATATCTTGCCATGACCGTTAAGAAGCTATTGCAATATTACAATATTAACCCCTTAGCCGAATATGATTTTTTTGAACTTCCCATTCAAAGCTTCTAACCTAATAAGATGTGTAGATTCAAAGGTGTATGTGCTTGTGTACGTGTATCCATAAAATTGATGGCAATAACCTTTTAAGTACAAAATTAAAAGTCTCTATCATGGTATGGAGTCCATGGTTAATAAAATTCATAATTTCAATTATCAAAAGAACAAAATAGTAATATTGATATAAAATCTTTTATATCTTCAATTAATTATATAATTTTATATGTATGTAACTTTTAAAATAATTATAATAAAAATTAATTAATTTTAACAACGCATATAACGGTATATTATTAAATACCTTATATAAAAATCGAAGCTAAAAAATAATAATGTTTCCAATATAATCTTTAGCATATTGTACTTGGCTGCAGCCCCACCTGTTTATCAATGATTCAATGTGAATGTGGCTGGGATTGGAATCAAATTTATGACCCACTTGAATATGCAGAGGCTTATGTCAACGAGTATACGCAGACTGATCATGAAAATGATCTTATTTGTGGTCCAATCATTCCACATGGAAGCATATTCACTTAACACACATCAAAAGTGCTACATATTATTGATCCCAGAAAATAAAAAAGGAAAAGAAGAAGTATATTGGTTTCAATCTCTTTTGTTCATTGCTGACATCAAGCATTAGATCATCGCTAGTAACGATTGGCTTCAAGGATCAAAATTTCCATGGACTAGTCTTCTACATGTCATATTTCTAAGACATCAAGTATTGGGTGATCTGGCCCTAAAATGGAATTTGATTCTTACAAAAAAAAAAAGGAATTTGATTTAACTAATTAAGAACAATATTAATTGTGTGATTAATTGATTTGAACAATGAAAGCTTTGATTTATTATGCAAGTCACACAGTTGGCAGGTATCATTTCCCTATCAAAGCAAGCGCGCACAGACACACACACACAAGTGCATGTATAGATTGGGATCTATTATAGCCATTCCAGTTGCTATCATCATCACCTCATCACCCTTCAAAGCCAAAGGATGAAAAAGAAACTCTAGCCTTATCATATTTTGAAACAGAACAATAATACAACATAGATGAAAGTAACAACTCGCTTGTACTTTACCAACCATAATAGCAAAGTTAAACGGATCAAACATGTACAATTTTAGTAGCATCATATTGGTGGGGTGCCCCTGATGAGAGTGATCGAGGAGAAAAAGAAAGTATCGGGGAATTCATTTCTGATTCAATTTCATAGATATCCTCCAATTAAGATATTTTTCTATGAAAAAAAAATTAAAATTATATGATCATATCCAAGTACTATTTTGTGTTAGTTTTGCAAAGAGACTGAGCTCTTATAAATATATGTAGAGAAATTAAGAAATATGGCATATATACATGTATATATGGATGATGAGGGCAATAATTATGTATTAGAGAATGCATGAAAATGGGGGAAATTAAAGACTACTGCACTTATAGTACTCACCAGGAATATCCCATGGCTCACACTTGTTAAGGTCAACATCAATCATGAGAAGGGATTCATTATGTGTCACCCTCTTCATCAAGTAATCACACACAAGCTCCTCATCTCTGGGATGAAACCTGAACCCTGGTGGCAGCTTTGCCTCTACCAAGCTTATGTTGCTCATTTTCTAATTTCAACAAAGATAGATAGATATAAAGAGTTATATATATGGAAGAAGAGAAAAGGGGGATAGAGAAAGATGTTGAAACTCCAAGGTGATTTACTTTGAGAGATATTAGAAATGGAGGAGAAGCTAGATGTTTATATAAATGGAAGAGGGACACACAAGTGGGTAAGTCAACTTGTAATTAAGTGCAAGGAGGGTGTCTGGACTAGTAATTAAGTTGCATATCACCTTAATTTGAGGAGGGGGAGAGAGAGAGAGAGAGAGAGAGAGAGATGGGCATGATGACGTGGACAAACCAATCACTGACAAATTGCTGACATGTATCTATAATTCTAAGGATCCATCTTTTAAGAATTTTTGTGCATTAGATTAATTTGGATGGAAATAATAAGATGATTAATAATTTGCAAAATAATAATAATTAATAACAATATAATAGTTACATAATAAAAGGGGAAAAAAAGAGAGCCTGATAAAAATTAGCTAGGGAGTCGGCACATGAAGCAGCCAATCCAAATCAAAAACAGAAGACGGGGCTCACTAGGTGATGAGTGATGACATAGTCATTCATTTTAGTTTTGTCCACTTCTACTTGGTCTCTCTCTCTTCCCTATTATTTTATTATTTCTGTTTCTTGGTTTATCTTTGTGATAAATTGATGGATTTTTCTATATCTTCTTGGCCCAAAAATGTGATAAACAATCTCTATGAGTATTTCTTTTTTATTAATTGTATTCAAATTGGTTGAGGATAAGCTGGCATCCACGGGATTTTTCTTGAATGACCTTTATTTAGAACAAAAATATATGGGTCACTATTTATTAATTTTGTGTTGATGGGTCAATAGTGAGTGATTTTTATATCGAAAAAAAATTCGTATTTATAATGTGTGAAAATCGTTTGATTACGTCTCATTTATTATTGAATGAGATATAACCTTATTTAAATAGGGTCACACCCACTTCTAATAATAGATAAGATGTGAACAGTATAATATCCTATACACAATAAATATAAATAACACAACTTATTTATATATAATGAAGACAAATTAAAGATACACATAGACTACAGAGTATTTTATTTGTGCTCAAATCTGATAGGAGGACGGGGGAGTTAGGGCGTTAGGTGATCAATTTAGTCATAATATTGTTTTAAAAATAGGCAAGCATAAACGCTTATAGTGGTTTGGATTGATTAATTAAGATCACCCTATTAACCCAACAGTTAGAAAAAGGGTTGCACCTCCTAATTATTTTTAATCCAACTATTACAAATAGAAGTTTGGGCGTATATTAATTAGTGGAGAGTAAATAATATCCCTTATGAAATCGAAACTTGGATTTTGAGCAACTCTTGGAAATAATGAGAGAAGTCAATCCCTATGGTTGGCTGTTTTTTCACCTAAATTAAATAAGAGCTCCAACTTGCTGAAGTATTCACCCACCAATAGATTGAATTGAATTGAAGACCTTTCGTTTCCGTTTAAAACTTCAAAAAAAAAAAAAGGAAGATAAAGTAAGATTTCAAGATTAGAATAAGTTCATCACGTATAACTTTTTAAAGGGTGTGTTATGAAAAAGTTTAAGCGTTTATATGTCTGAACTCTTTATTTACCGAATGGATAGATCATTAAAACGCTGTACTATTTAATAATAATTTTGTACTTTTCAAAAGATTAACGCTGCCACATTAAAGCTCTTTAAGGCAGTATCTATGCTGTAATATAAAAAATTTCTACTTGTTACATTTTTTTTTCTTAATTTACAATTTTTAATTGAACCCTTTCAAATTGAATTTTTTTTTAATTTCTCATTTCCTTCGCTATGATCATGGTTTATATTTCTCTTAAATTTATTTAAGGTAGATAGCACAAACCACTATTGGAGTTTGGTTAAATTGCACTCTATTTCATTCTTCTTAAAAAATTGCTCGCCACCCTATTAAATTTAAATTACTAATAAAAGGTATTATTTTAATATAATTTTCCTTTTTTATATATAATATATGATGAAAAATATAAGTTAAAAATATTCAAATATTTTAAAAAATAGAGTATTATATAATTTTAAAATTTTATATTTCATTCAATTAATAAATAATTATTAAAATTAAAGTAAAAAATAAATTATATCAATATAAATTATACTTTTAAATAACCGCAAATCAATAATGGTTTTGTAATAACTATAAACATAAATAATAATTCTTTAAATAATAATTTTTTTTTAATTTATACATAATTAATTAATTATGTCTTTATTTTATTTTAATTTTAATTTTTTATAAATCTTAAGTTTAGAATTATTTGTAAGGGTGAGAGGATAATTGTATATATATCATACAATATTAAAATTTTAATAGGCCTAATATTATCATGTATTATTTTATCAAAACTTATCCTCTTTGCATACCAAATGTAAGGATGTGTTTGTGAGTTTGAATTTTGAAAGGAAAAAAGAGAATAAAAGGCTTGTACTATAAAATTTTACTATTTTTATGTATATGATCATAATAATTAATAATAATTGGTATTATATAATAATTATTAATTGGTATTAATAATAATCCTAATTATTAATTATTACTAATTAATTATTAATAGAATAAGTGGGATGAAGTGTAATTTTTTAACAAGAATAGGTTGAAAAGTAATAATTTAGTCAAACCTCAAAAGTGATTTGTTCTATTTACTCATTTATTGATATCATTGTCAATTATATTTATTTTCATTTATTTTATTCTGAACTTTTTCCTTTTCTCATTATATTTTTCTTAACTCTTAATCTTTTATAATCATTCAGATTTTCTTATTTTGAAAAATATCAATTAAAGTGTACTCGGCTCAAATATTAGCATTTTTTTAAATATATAAGTAGATTGAGATCTTGCTCAATAAGTTATCAAAATATAATTGATATTGAGTTAAGTGTACTATTTTATAAAGAGCAGAGATCAATTGTTATTGATGTGAGACATAATACACTTACACCATTTGTATAACTCTCTTGATAGAATATAATTTTTATCAATTCAGCTATTAAATTATAACTACATATCACATTGATTATTTGTACCAAATTTTAAAATAATTGGACACCTATAAGGATGTGATAAAATAGTTCTTATTTTATATACATTAAAGAAAAAAATATTAGATTGATTTATATGTAAGTAAAAAGTGTATTACACAATTTTGAATTAATGTGAAATTTTATTTACAAGATCTATAACAAATGAACTTGCAATTCAATGATTGATTTTGTAAAAAAATTTAACAAATATTTATTGAATATGTAAGATATGTGACAAGTGTTACAAGATATGTAAAATATTTATTGAATATTTATCAACAAATTCTTTCTAAAATAATAATAAAAAATATTAGTATGAGTGCCCATGCAATGCACAAGGTATAAATAATATGTGACATATTTAATTATACAATTCATTATAATAATTTATTGTTAAAATTTGATTGTAAAATATAAGTCTAACAAAATTGTTAAATTCATTTTAACACATGTAAACTAATTCAAAGGTTAATTATAAAAAATTATTTAGAATGTAATAATTAAAAACTAGTATTTTCAACTGCAACTTTCTGTCAAAATTATTTTTCTTAACAACACTTTTATTGACACTTTCAACATCATTAATTGTTGAAAATATTTTTTTCTTGTACTTTGTAAAGAGGTATTTCTATATGAAGAAGTGATTGGTGAGGCACAAAATGAAATATGATTTAGAAATAGATGATTTTGTATGTAATAAGAGTCACATGTTTTTAATAACACAGTGATATATGATTGAATATCAATGCTATGAGGTGAGATGTTAAAAAAGAAGTAATTTATTTACATAAAAAAAAGTAACTTATATATATAGTGTATACATTTTCTGAATGTAGAACTGATATAAACTTGGTCATCTCAGAGGGCTACATTGATCGAGCTTGCTACTGTTATGCATTTAAAGAGAAAGTAGTGTGTGCATAGGAAACAAGAAAAAAAACTTAAATCATCAATGGATTATAATCTTTCGGAATTGACATCTTGACAATATGTTTGGTAGGTCACATGTTCTACGAATTATGATGAACATATGTGCCAGGTGGATACAACCACACGTGAATTTGATTGTCAATGCAACTTTTTATCTCATGAGTTCCTTCAAGTCAACTTAATTGACAATTTCCTGCTACCATGATTTCAAAATTCAATACATTAGCAGAGAGAGAGGAGAAAACTGTATCAATGTTTTTATAATTGAAGTCATCAAGAAAATAGGGATCATGGTGGATAATATTATAACCATGGTTGAAAAAGAGGCACATATTCATGAGGTGGACTATACAACCGTGTGTACTATCATGATCATATTAAAAACATCGAATAGTAGAGACTTGAAGAACTTGACGACACTGGTTTGGAAGATGAGAAAAGCGCTGGCAAATTTGACTATGAATAATACTACACATCTGAAAATATATATACAGAATTTGTTATAAAACCACATGTTTCACTAATTTATTTATAGACTAATAATTATAATATAGTATTCTGGATGTAAAATTCTGATAAAGTTTCACTACAAGAAAAATGGATGTTTTTCATGATTTTTAACAATTAAAGTGTCAATAAAAGTATTTAAGAAAATAATTTTAATATAAAGTGATATTTGAAAATAATTATAAATTTAATAATTATAAATTTTTATTGATAGTTAATTTAAAATTATAATATTTTTATTGACATTTTAATTATTGAGAACTGTTGAAATTGTCTATTTTTCCTGTAGTGTTTCCAATTATCTAACACCTTCCTTCGACTATTTCAATTTTGTTCTTGTAGTTAGGTAAATACAGGTTTCCCATTTTTAGGTACGTATTGAATTTCGGTGAGGGGGTCACGTGTGCCATAAATGTCCTCATGGAAAAGGTGGGGTGTGGCGGCCAGTGAGGTTTTCTTGAGCTTAGTTTGGTGTTGGAGAGGAAGAGTTGAGAAGAATGGTAGCTAGGGGGTATATATAATTGAGTTCAAACTGTTCATTGCAATAGTGAACAAGTATGTTTCTCCTCTTTTTTGAGAGAGTGCAACGCAGCAATAGGATGTGTGAGGAAATAATCATGCAGACGTACATCACGACGAGATTAGTGTTGGGTGCTCTTTCAAGCAAAAAATATTTGGTTTCCAGTCCATTGTTACGTACTGTGTTGTTACTTGTAGTTCTCGTACACCCTTTTCCACCAACAGGATTATAGAATGAATATCCTAAGAAACTAGTGGATATTTTTGTTCTCTGACCACATTGTTTCTCCTATTAAAGGATGAGATGTGGAGACTCAATCAAGTTACTTTCCTGTTAGCCATGTTGAGGGGGGAAAATTTAATTGAAAATCAGCATCCGTCCATCCTTAATAAGCTAAGTTCAGATGAGGTTAGAGTTAGGTCGAACGGAAACACTTGATGATAATTAATAGATATAAATAAATAAATATCTTTTAAGTTAATGCTAAATGCTTGATCTATCAAGTGACATCAAAATTAAGGTATTGGATTGAATTTGGCCCGCGTATAACTTATTTTCTTGGACTCAAATTCATTTATCTATCTAAAAATTCAAGTGGAGTATTATTTCAACATTCCAAAATTTCAAACACCTAAACACTCCTTTTACAAAAAAATATAGGACACATGTCTCCATTCATTATCCATTTATTCTCTCTCCATATCTTTCTCTCTATTTATTCTAAGACATGGTGTCTATGTATTTTTGTGTGTCAAAATAACTTTTCTAATCTAAAAATATGTTTTGCATGCACTGCACTAGTACAGTGGTGCATGCTATATATATATGCCAGATCTGGCCTATTTAATTATACACACACGGTGGTACTTCTCATTTGAGGGACAGATAGAATGATAGATCCTAGAATATTGCATAGAGCCACCTGAGTGCAAGCAAGTGAAGTGTGGTTAATTATAAGGGGATGAGAATTTGAATGGAAATAGTTTATAAATTGTGAACAAAATACCTAGGCTTAGTTCTCTTACCTTGTTTAGGAAGTTCAATGTGTTAATTAAGAATTTTTTCACATGTCAATCCATTGATATTCCGTATCATATCTATAGAGACTACACAAGAAACAGAACCATATTGGTCTTTGTGCTAGGTTCCAAACCACTTTACACTGTTTGAGCAAACTCAACATCAATGTCCAGACCTACCAATTTGCATGCGACCATTATCAAGATGGGGTGATCAGGAACTGTGTTTCTAGTTTTTTCAAAGAATGTAGGCCATGGCTCCATTATATTGGTGTTATATCAACAAAGCAAAGAAAGGAAAAGAAAATTGCATTTAAAAAAATTGAATTTAACTTTATAATATTATTGTAAAAATATTTTATGCTGACATCTAATTATGTATTATCAACTAATAAAAGTTTTTAACTTAAGTATTCATTATCTTAAAAGACTTACAAATAAAATCATATAATTATATAATATTGTAAAATATTTTTACATAGACGATGCCCCAAAATTTTAAGCAAATTCAACATCGTGATATATATATATATATATATATATATGTGTGTGTGTTAGTGAAAGATTGCCCTACCACTAAGTAAAGTAACACGCATGCATCCATATAATAAGACACTCTTGTATGCTTTTTCGGGTATTTGCTGGAAACCGTGCACCAATCTGAGCTAGATAGCAAATCAAAAGTTACCAATATCTAGTGGTAGAAACTAGACCACTCACATGAAAGGAGAAAGAAAAGTGAAAACGATTGCGGTCAAACTAGAAACTAATAAGTTGAGAAAAACATAAGAGTGTTGGCCAATCATAATCGGGCATCTAATGCAAAAGCATATCATGCTTTCGAGCCAAAAGAATCGAAATTGATGCATGGTGTGCCTAGAATGTGACAGAGGCAGCAATATGAGACAAATAAACCAAATTCATATAATAATAATGATTCAATTTCAAAGTAATCTGGAGAGTCAATGCAGTATTTGTATATCCAACCCAAGAATAATAATCATTAAAGGTTACGACATGAAGTCTAATTTTGGAGAACAAGGTGCACAATTATATCTGGGGAGGAAATGATAAGAACTTATATACATGGTCATGTGTGTCCTTATCATATAGTTTCATTTTAATCCCCTGAAATTTTGAAAAGTCTATAGTTCGCCTAGTGCACCATGAAATCCATTTGTCTATAACATGTACGGTTGGTTTCCATTCAAACTAAAATGGTGAAATTCTTTGACTAAACTCATGAGAGTGATGCTGTGCCTATCTGAAACCACTAAGTTTAGCTTTTTTCTATTCTTTGCAATAGGATATGTGCATCAACATAACTGTAGTTTCAGTCATTCTTCTTTTGGTTGATAGCAACAATTCATGCCATTTTGCTATAGAAATCACCATCAAATTGGAAGGAAGTACATGCATTATAAGCCTAAATCGACAAACTTCTTTTTGCAAGGCGCACGTGGCCTGCTTATTGACTGCCACGTGTAAGGAAGCCGCCCACATCCTAAAAGGCAACAAATCAAAGGTGCTGTTCATCAACGTGGTTAGACGTTTAAACTTGAAACTTAGTGCAATGCCAAAATGCAGGGCTTGCTCGCACTTGCCTTTCTAACATTACAACCATTATTGACAAAGCGAAAAAAAATAAAATAGTAGTTATCTCCTCTCCAAATACGACTTTTGATAGAGAAATTACACAGAACAAACCAAAACGGGAAATATAATAATAGTTTTAAATTTGGTTTGGAGCACTTAAGCACAGATATAACCACACATGTGGTGCTTAATCAACATGTGAACAAGAACAAATTTGACCGGCATCTTGAAGAATATTTTTATACAGCAAAATAAAGATAAGGTCATAGTAGTATTAATTTAAAATAAGATTTTTTTTAAGTTCATCCAACACTTTCATTATAAAAATATTTATAAATAACTCATTTATGCATATAAATTGTTAATTTAAGAGTCTAATTTGATATATTGATAGTGTAGGAAAAAAATTTTCATTTTATTAGCTAATTAAATCCTGTCACCTTACAAAAAATGTTAAACAACCATAAATTTTATCCAAATAATTTTATTAGCATAATAATATCATATAATTATTAATCTTTAAATAAATAAATGAATCACATCATTTTATTTCATTTAATAATTACTATGAATCATGTGAAAGATTTTTAGAATATTTATTTGGCTGTGTAGGATTACTCATGCTACTGTTAAATGGAATGATGCATGGGAGATTAGTCGATGAAATGGACAAAAAGAAAAAAATCCGTACAGGATATGTTTGTAATTACAGCATCCAACTGTGGAGTTACCTTATCTACTTCAAGTTCAACCACCAACTATCTAATAAGCAAAAATATTATTTAAACATTTAAAAAATAAGTGCTTATTGAAATACCTATTTAATAACCATTAAATATAATTATAAATCTCACACACTTTATTCATCACATCATATTCAATAATTTTAAAATGAATTTTAATAAATATTTAATTTTAAGTATTTAAATAACACTACTCAACTAATAAATCCTATTGCCAAGATACCTGGTCTAATACGAATATACCATCACCCCATGTCATACGGCAATTACCAACTCCGAATATACAGATTGCAGTATTGCACTAGAGCCACTTGGTCACGTCTTAAAAGCATCCTGTACTTGTAAATAAAGTTATTAGACACATTATCACGTCAAGATTATAACATGACAATTTTTTTCTTTTTCCGTTTTCATTCGCATCGTGATCTTAATCCCAAAATATCTCGTTTGAAATTTGATCATTGGGAATAGAATTTAGTCGTTTGAATAATATACCGGTCGTTCGAGCAATCGATAAGCATGCCAGTGGGTTTTGAAGGCAGTACATATATGCTTTGGGGACATCAAACTAGGGCAACAAATAAGATTTCGACACTTGTAGGGTGATGAGGGATTTTAAGCATTCCTCCTCGTAGAAAGTAAAAATTTAAATTTACTATTTTGAGTTTAAATAACACTTGATATTTTAAGTATTTAACTCGTGCGGTTAAATGGTAAAATATTTTTTACATACCCGGATGTGTGGTAAAATAATACAAGAAAATTTATGAAAAATCATTTGATAGAATATAGCATTTTTTCTTTTATACATTTTTGTAGTTTTATTTGTACTTTTCATTATAATATGTGAAATTAAAAGTAAAAACATATAAAGTAATGTTTTTTAACAATAATTTACATATAAATTTTAAAAATGTAATAATTAAAATATTGATATATATCATTTAACTTTTTAAATTTCTAGTTCTATTATATAATTGCATTTTATAAAAATTGTTTAATTTTAATTTTATTTATCTATTTAATATAATTATTTATTTGTACATTAATTATTTATATTTATAAATTTATATGTTAATATTATTATTATATATAAATTGTAAAAGGAAAGAAACAAAAAAAAAAAGAATCTTGATGCATGGTTGTACATTAATAAGTAGAAGTTAAAAAAAATGAAAATTATTGTTCACGAACAATGTGATTAATAGTAAATAAGACACTATTTCATTATAAATATAAATTAATATGGATATAGATTAGATGATATTAATTGCTGCAACTCCAATTATTCTTATGAGTGGGGATATTAAAAAGCTTCTCAAAGACACTCTTTTCTTCAAATTATTTTGAATTTTGAAGAAGCTTATAACGGAAAAGTTTTAATCAAAGCACTAGAGGACAATTGGCCCAATGAATTAGTACCATTTACAAAAAATAAAATAAAATTGCTGAATGAATATGAAGTGTTGCATTGTGAATATTGCCAAGTGTCCTTTACAATAGTAAGTAAATTATAACAACTTTCCTTTTGGTGGCCAAGGCTATGGTGCACTAGGTTAAATATAGTGTAACACATTGAAATAATTTAACCACATTTACAAAATATGATTAAATGCATTCAAAAGTGTAATGAAAGAAGTTTGCCACACTTTTCAATATTTGGCCACATTTTATAAAAGTGACTAAATGACCCCTTCAAGTATGAAAATGTATTTTCGCACACGTAAATTGAAATCCTCTAAACAAAACCCTCTTAAATTCTTCATCCAAGCATAAATAGGACTTAGAATATGAGTGGTAGGAGTCATGAACTTTGTCTCGCGAAGTTTAAAATTACCTCTACTTTTGAAAATATAACTGCACTTATGTAATTCTACGTAGTTTTTGTAGGAGCCACAAAAGTCCAGTTATATAGATGCATAATGCAATAAATGAAGTATATGTACCTAAGAATCTCTCACTTCAAAAACTCCATCCCTCCTCTACACTGCAAGATTTAGCTTGTCAAAATTTATTCTTGAATCTTGACATCCTGCCACGAAAGCATTGAACTTTCTGAATCTCTTATCTCTTTTGTTGGCAAGATGATACACTGCTTCAGCATGGTCTAATATGTCAGAAATTATTCATGCCATGCTACAAGTCAACCATTGCTCCAATTTTGTCAACCAGAGGTTGACAGCACACCTCACAAGCTTCCTCTTTTTCTGGATGAAACCCCCTGATTCATTGGCATCTATTATTAGGAACCGGCCCGATGAATCAAATTTGACCCGTAGAGGTCCTAGAGAGGGCTTTAAGGTCTCCCAACAAGAATTTTTTCCATTCCCAAGACTTGAACTTGAGAAACATGGTTAAGGGGCCGAGTACTTGCCACTTCGACCAAATTTCACATCGGTACCTCACAACCTAACCTGCAGAAATTACTAGATGTAGGTTCAAAATGGCACGAAAAGAGGGGGTTGAATTGTGATTTACACTTTTTTTGTTTTTCAAAAATATTAAATAAAGTCTATCAAGTTTTCCACTTAAAGGCAACGAAAATATTTGTTAATTAGGTTTAGAAAGTCACTTTTTAAACTAAGTGAAAAACTAAGAAAATGTTTGTGATCATTTTCAACAAATATATAACACAAATAAACGCAAATACTAAATGATAAAGAGATGAGGAGAGATAGAGGGATATTACTCAGAGATTTCATACTGGTTCGGCTAACATGCCTACATCTAGTTCTCAACAACCTTTGAGTTCCACCAACAACCCTTTCTAAGCCCAGAGAAAGTGAGATAGTCTTTGAATAGCCTTCTCAAGATATATCCACTGAGCATTAGTTTCAATTTACTCTCACTCCAAGTAGTTTTTTACTAGCATCTTCAAGCTAACCTCACGTTGATTACTACCGGATCAGGGTATAAAGATTTTCATTTGGTTGGTACACTCCAACTAAAAACACACTCAAAGTTTTCTAGAAATAAAACGGTATATGAACTGAAAACTTGAATGACTTCTTTCTAAGAAGAAAATATTATCTAATAAAAGCTAGAAAGAAGATTATTACAGAAATTGATTGCAAGATGTAATGAACTTTCAAAATAAGAAAGGGATTAGCATTTAGCATTCGAAGTAAAAGTCCAACGTTTAAAAAGTTTTGTTCTTGGCTGCAAGAGATATCATTTTATACTTGATCATCAAATTGGACCATTGTCCTTTGATTTCCTTTCCTCTTGACATGTCTTGATATTCTTTTTGTGTCTTAGGAACCTCATCTAAAAGACTAGCTTGGTGTCAGGAGCCACTTTTACAGGTGCAAAAAACATTGTCAAATATGGTTTCTGAATGAAGCTTCAGAAACTCCTTTTTACTTTTTGGATATGGTTTCTAAGCTTTTTCTTCTAGAAGATGAAACAGTTGACCAAGTACAAAAGTAATCTGTCACTATCACTATTACTACTTTTGGAGAGTTAATTTTATTTGAAATTTGAATTTTTCCTCCCCTTCTGTAAAGTTAGCACAGTTTTTAATACACGTGTTTTCTTATATACTTTCTCAGCTTCTAATCTTCTCGTTGATCTTCTTTGTTTCAGTTTGAGCTTTATAAGGATCTTCCCATCATGATTGAAGGCTATGATCAAACTTGCTTCAGGAAAAATTTACTTCTTCATTGATGTAGCACTTTCTGAATATATGAACCATTTTTCGAAAATCTAAGTTTGGTTTCTGATGCTTGAACTTCCATTCTTGTGTATCTAATATACTTAAGTTCGCTTTTAGAACTCTTTTTCACATCATTAAAATTCTAAATCTCTTGTATTGAGATTATGATCATGTTAAAACATGACATTGTGAAAAATATCTCATTGATTGAACTTGTATGTTATAAGAATGATCCTATTGAATGCTATAGAAACTCAAGTAAAATATTAGTCCATTCCTCAATAATATTTTAATAAAATTTGCTTTGTTGCCATTCAAAACTCAAATTATATAGCTTTCTGAAGAGTCCTCAAACTAACACTATATACCAGAAAGGCAATCATCTCCGGTAAATTGTACCGCATTGAAAATTTGCACCAGAATTAATGGCAAACTTTCAAGTTGAACTAGTGTGATCATGCATGGATGATGTTTACTTCCTGATAATTCACACATCACAACACTTGCAAATATCATGTCTAATAAATATAATATACCTATATACGACAACTGATATTGCAAATTTCATCACAACTAGGGCCACATGATGTCTTATCCCCTGCCTCTAATTGTACACTGAATAATTGCAGGATAGTTTTCAACGTCTAATAATCAGATCACAAGGACAAAAACATAGCAAGCTGGCAATCCAACTTCTTAATTCAAAAAGATTATCATATTCTGAATCATGCTCCCAAGCAGTATTCAAATACATCAAACGAGTATTATTTGCATGACTTAGCAATTTTTCCGAATAAAGTGTCATTTTCGTCTCTGAAATTGTAAGTTTGTTTCACTTTAGTCCTAAAAACATTCCGCCACGTTATTTGTCAAATAACCGTCATCAACGTAACATTTTACTGATGTGACATGTGGTATGCTATCGTGACATTAGATTAAAATATGTTCAAATTAGTCCTAAAATTTTAAATGTGTCAAAATAGTCTCTGAAATTTTCTAAAATATGTCAAAAAAATCCGAATCCCAAATTCCTCCTATTCTATTTCATAAAATTTAAATTCTTGATATTTGTTAAATCCACTTATTTTTCTCTTATTTTCACATACTACTTAAACAAAGATCTCTTTAACATAGAATAACAATGAGCAAATAATGTATCATCAACAAGTTATTATTGTTAGCCGATGGTAAGCAATTTAATCCCTCATAAGATGAGAACATGTTGGGAGAAAGTAATCATAAATGCTATATTCTAAATTGATGTCATTGTATTTGCTCTATTCGCATCAACATTCTCAAGAGAAGTCATTCCTACAATTCACTATCGTTGAGGTGGAAAGAGACACAATTCTCTACTTTAGACTCCATTAAATCTCTCATATTTGAGATGATTTGCAAGTACATTTGATATAGTGGTAGAATCTCTTTTTATTGTCACGCTATATAAATTAAATTGCAACTAAAATATTCCAAACAGACCCTTGATAAACTTCATTCACGCTTGATAATATAATATTTCCCTTAAATCCTATTTTTAATATTTTAAAACCCATTTTATTCCAAAAAATGTAATGTAATAGCTAATAAATTAATTATATTAACTAAACATGGAGGGTCTCAAATTTCGATTAATCAAGCTCTTAATTCTGTTTAGAATATTTAAAAATTTGGATTATTTAAATAGGGTGTAAAAATAAGAGAAATAAATGGATTTAAGAATTATCGAGGATTTAGAATTTATAAACCAAAAGAGAAGAAATTTGGGATTCGGGACTTTTTTAACACATTTTAGAAAATTTCAGGACTATTTTAATACATTTAAATTTCACAGACTAATTTAACATATTTTAATCTAATGTTACGTCAACATGCCACATGAGATCAACATGACACATTATCGACATGTGGCATGCCACATGTCACTAACATACTACATCAGCAAAATGTAATAGTTGATTGACTTATTTGATAAGGGACTAACGTAACCTAGAATGCAATTTCAATGATTAAAGAATTAATTTTAAAATTTCAGAGATTAAAGTGAAACAAACTTACAATTTCAGGGATGAAAGTGACACTTTACTCTTTTTTCACAGCCTTAAAGGTCTGCGAACAGCTCAACTTAACAAATAATTACATGCCTGAAGCAGACAGTTAAATACTTAAATTGACAATAATAACTCACCTTATACACAACCACCACCACCACCACCTCCACCTAGCCCAATCCCACAAGATGAGCAACTCATCATGTAATCTATCAGAAAGAAAGTTGAGCTACATAACTGCCTTTGCATCATGTTAGATTGTTGTCAAGCAAAACCAAATTAAGCAAAAAGAACTACAGTAAGCAATAAATGTCCATTCAAATTATTCAGTTTCAAGAAATGATTTTGCTAATTGATTCTGATGTGTAAGCATATTCGAGTAATGGCAAATCTTGGCTTGAGCAATCAAGTTTATTTTGGGAGACCATTTACAGATTCTGCGGTCCTGTTTTGGCACGGACAAGCAAAACAAAACATAAAATTTGTTATGGAAAACAAAGCCAATATGAATCAATTCCTAGCACAACATGGCCATTATTTGTTTTTCTATGTCACCATTTGATTTTTGGTCATAACCCACACAAATTAGAGAAGATAAAATACATCACTGCCTGATTTCATACAAGAAAGAAGGTCAATATCTTTTTTGTTTCCAATTACCGTCAGCCAAGAAAGTCGTGAGTAAAGAACTCATTGCATATGACATACTGTGCAGCCAAAACAGGATAGACAGTTTCTTGAAGCAGATAATTTGCATTTTGGAAACCTATTAGGATAATAAGCATAACTAGTTAGAATGTGTTGTGATTATATTAAATCACATACCAAAAAACTTGATGGAGGAAGGTGGAACTGATTACCCACTCGAATGATTTCGACACTAAGCTTTGACCTGATAATCAATTAACAGAAATCAAGAGACATGGCTTCGACAACACTTTCAGCCCAGGAAAGCTGCACAAAAAGAATATGAAAGGAGGAAGAAAATGCACATTGTTTATGAGGAATTGTTTGGCAGCTCATTGGAATAAAACCACTGTTACTACTTTAATCGATGCTGCCCCGCTAATAGCAAACATCATGACTTGTGAATGAATGCAAACACATGGAATGAACCTAAGTACCTGAAAAAATATTAATTTGAAGATTGCTACTGAAGTAGTATGAGTGATTTAATGGATAAAATTTTAAGGGAAATAAAGATGGAAACCAATAGAGAAGAAAAAGATAACACAAGAATACACCAGTCACATGCAATAACAAGATATCTATAAGAAGCTGATCAAGAAGCAAACCATACCAAAAACAACTTCCAGTGAAATCAACATTCGAAGTTAGATCAGAGCTGGGGAAAGGTGTGCCCCACATTGGACATTTTCAATAAAATCTAAGTACCTGACTGTAGATTGCAGCGTCTAACAACCATTTTCAGTTTACATTCGAACAACAACCCCAATGCTTCATAATCAGCACGAGCAGATAATAGAACTCATCTCATGGTCATGGTCTCTCCCACATACTCATCTGTTTAGAAATCTTACTACTAGGTAAGACTTCATGAGGCATAAGTGAATAAACATCTAATAACAAGAATAACACCAAGAACCCTCACAGAAGCCCCATCTGCTACAATGTGTGACAAATCTGCATTTCTTGCTCATTAAGAGGTTTCTCAATCCTCTTGGTTAATTAATTTGGAAACCATAAAATCCAAAATAGCTCAAAATATAGGAAGCATACCATCTCACTCCAGGACTAAAAGAGGTGCTACTACAGATCTCATGAAGTTAGCTAACTACTTGAGCTTTAATGTATGCCACCTAACTAGTGAATTTCTAAGGATTGTCTCTTAAAAGGCCACACTGATGAACAAATGAAGCAAAGCCCCACAAACCAAAAACAAGAGAGCATTAGTAAATTCTCAATCTTTACCATTACGGGCAACAAGACCTTTCATGGAAGGAAGCATGCAAATAAGGAGCATAGCTGGGGACCTTTGTAGATAAATAGCATTCCTAAGCATTGTTTCACAATAAGAACAACAATCTTTGTTGCTTTGTTTTCGATGATACATCTCTGATATTTGAACACAAAGTGAACACACACGATAACACAAAAATAAAAAAAGGAACTTCAGAGAAATAGCGCGTAAACTGTAAAATTTAAGCTACAATTCTAGAATGCAAAAGGAAAGCAGCACAATTAAGTGGTGTGTGAGGAAAGGAAGCCCTCAACTCACTAAAAGTATAATTTGTTCTCGGCACTCTACTACCATTGCATCAATAAGCCTTTTGCTTAGAGTGAAGACCAACTTCCTTCTCAATATTTCTAAGCTGAATTCTGAAAATACGCAATATGTAAATAACTGAAAATCACTCTGACATGAGAAAGAATTTGTTGATCTTTGGTGTTGGGGACCATTGTAAAGCTCAAGTATAAAAACAAGGATAAAATGACAAAAATAGAGCACAGTAAATACCATAATCGCAAGTTGCTCAAAACAAAATCTGCCAGAGAACTCAACAAGCAAAACTACACAGGACTGCAAAGAGTTACATCAAGCAGGGAACTCTATCTATAAAAAAAATTGTGAATTCTAACAGAAAATCCTCTTGTGCATCAACAATGCCTATGCAGCCTTCTAACTTCTGTTAGCCTTTACATTCTTTGCCATATCCAACTGAAATAATCCACTATTCCTCTTCTTCATCTTCTTTCCGGACGCTCCATCCTCACCAGACAAATTACCATTTCTAGTTTGCAAGTTTTCCTTCATCGCTTTACCAGACACCTTTTCTCTCTTCTCTTTGCCACCTTCCTTACCCATGTCCTCAGCAGAATTCTTCGCCCGTTTGACACTACTCAACTCACTCAAATCCCCATTTGCCACTTTACCCCCTTTCTTCCTCTTCTTACTCACCAATTCCCCACTACCCTTTTCACCATTCTCCGAATCCTCCTCCTTCGAAACAACACCCCAATCATCACCATCACTATCCTCACTACCTAATTCACCATCAACACAATCCTCACCAACTTCACCATCCACATACCTCATTTCACCAATCCTCCCCTTCATCTTCTTCACCCCCTTCTTTTCACCCTCTTCCTCTTTCTTCCCCTTCTTCTCCCCTCACCCTTACCTCCCTCAATCCTCAACCTCACGCCCGGCACCGCGTGGTACAGCGGCAGCGCCAACGACTCCAACAACTTCACATGAAACGACCTCACATTGCCCCATTTCTTGGGCACAACCTCAATTATCCCCTGGATCGCCGCCGCCACATTCGCAACAATCCCATCCCTTGCCATCGACACCTTCGCAACCCTAACAACGCTACAAGTCCCATTCCCAACCGAAAATGCAACGGACGAGCACGCCCTCTCCACCTGCTCCTTCCAACTCCCCTTCCTCAGATCCAAAGGCAACGGAACCTTCTTCTTCTTGAAGAATTGCTTCCCCAACAACCTCGGAAGAAGCGAAACGACCCTCTTGTCGGCGAAGAACACGTCGTGGGAATCGCAGAGCTTTCTCTTGGCCTCGAAGGGTTTGTAATCGGAGGCGAGCTTGGAGAGCTTGAGGACGGTGGAAACGGCGACGTTTTCGGCGGCGATCTTGGATTGGGCCTGGGCCTTGGTGGGGCCCGATTTGCTGGGCCTGTCGTCGAGGATGAGGCAGGTTTGGGAGGATGGGGAGAGGAGGGTGTGGGGTAAGGGGATGGTGTGGGGGTGGTGACGACGCCGTTTTGAGGGGTCTTTTTGAGGGTGAGGACGAGGTAGAGGAACTCGTTGTCGTCGTCGATGAGTTTTTGGGTGGAATTGGAGTTGCGCCATTTGAGGAGAGCGTCGATGGCTCTTTGAATTGTTTCGGTGGACGGAGAAGCCATTGGAGGAAGAGATTGGGATGTGGGAACAAGGTGCAATTGGAATGGGGTTTTGGGTTTTACTAGGGTTTTGGAGAAAGAAGAAGCCCAACAGAAACAAAACGACAGCGTTTTGGTTTGAGTGTGAATTTACGTTTTGTAGGCTGTACTGTTCTTTCCTTGGGAGAGGTAAGAAGTCAAATTGAATCTACAGATCTCTATAGTCGCCATCGCCTCTCCAAATTTAGCCTCCAAGCTTCTTTTTAAATATTACTTTACGAATTTATGTATTTCAATTTTTTTCAAGGTTTAAAATTGCCAATTTAGAAGCAATCTAAATTAACTTAGAATGCATTTGCAAGGTGTGTTTGTAGAGGGTAATATATTTCTTTGAGAAGATTTCAAAAGATTTGATATGAAATTTCTTATTTAGATATTAATACAAAGAAATTTCAAAATTCAAAGTATTTTTATAAAGTATTTTCAAAACTTGAAAATAATGAGTTTTAAATTCCCTCTAAATAGAAAGAATTCTGAAATTTCTTCCAATCTCTGTCTCATAACTTTTACTCTCATAAATCAACTACCATTCACTTGCTCACCATCAACCCAACATCAACTACTCGCCACCACCAGTTGTTGCCGCCAACCCGCGGGTCATTGATTGTCAACCGCCCATCGCTAGTGGCCGATGCTGATCGTCGGTCATTGACCTTCTGTCAATGCCATTAGCCGCCTGCTACACACCACCCTCCATTGGTCACCGCGTGAACAGCGACATCTTGTCACCCATTGCTAGTTGTCTGCCTGTTGTCCACAATAATTCGTCCGTCATTGCATACTATCAAGTGTCTATTATCTACTCTTACCTAGAAATTAAAGAAGGTGATATAATTTCATTATGCAAATAAAACATTTTGTCAATGAAACCATATCATTACCTTATCCAAACACAATAATTTAAAAGGAAGGGAATTCAATTGAAGTAATTAAAAACTCTTTGGATTTTAAATTCCTTGAAATTCAAAAACGCTCTATACAAACACAGCTTATGGGAATCCTATTCCTAAATTGCTTCTAATTAGCAATTTGCATAATCCTCATGAAATGCCTATTTGGATTACTATTTCTGTGATAATCTTGAATTTTTTTTATTCAATGCAAAAAATCTTTACATTTTTATGGTAATAATAATAGACATATTATCTTGCTTGAGCAAAATTAGTAAAAAAAATAGATTAGGTTATCTATTTAGTCTTTTAAAGATATATGTGATATCAGGATAATCGCCAACAATTTTTTTTATATTAATTTAGTTCTTGAAAGGTAAATATGACATTAGCTTAATCTTAAAAAAAAATTTCACATGAGCTTAGTCCCTAAAATATAAATGAACATCACTACAATTTCATTCCCTCTCATTTTTTTTTCTTCCAAAATCAAACTCATAAACACACCCCAGTGACATAATTTACACATGGGCCACTTATGTTGTTGGGCTTGCTAATAAGCTTTATCATGTTATTCCTTTGACCTAAAACTTTCAATTGTTAGGTGATGATTTATAGATTTTCCATAGGATATGTATAGTTGGTCCTTACCTTCGATCTATTACGACCCATTATTAAAAATAAATAAATAATATGACATCGAAGCTAATATTATCATGACTATAGATGATAAGATGAACAATACAAAAGGTACAAGAAATAATAATAATAATAATAATAATCAAAATCAAAATCAACTATAAACAAAATAATTAAATGAATTTCAATAAGGTGCACAATTATTCTCTAGGCATAATGAGAGACAATGATCATTCAAAATATACCTCATTACCCAAAGGGTGATTCGCTTTGAGAACATAAGGTAATCATGGGTGTTTGTGTTTTCGGTGAAAAAGGGATTTGGATTATCTAAAATGAGGTTTTCACTTTAGTATAGATGTCCATAGCTCTGCTTTTGTAACATGCAAATTCTGATATTTTCCATTCAAACCTAAATTTTGAAATTTTTCACTAATTCATGAGAGTGATGTTGTGGCTATCTGAAACTAACCAAGGGGCTTTCCAGTCTTCTCAATTGGATAAGAACTTGTACTTCGGTGTCGTTCTTCTTTCGGTTGACGGCAACCTTCGTGTCGTTTTGCTGGGAATAATCACCATCAAAAATGGAAGAAGGAACATTCATTCATTAACAGTACCCCACTGAAGTGACCAAAAGCTTAAAACCACAAATTTCTACCAAGAGCACGTGGCATGCATAATTAGTACCAACATATGTATTAAAGCCGCCCTATCCTAATTAAAGGCAACAAAGGCTTTGTTCATCAATGACTAGACGTTTAAACTTTAAACTTTGAGCAATGCCAAAATACACGGGGCTTAATCACTCTTGCATTTCCAAACTTACAACCACTATTGACAGAGGAAAGGTTATCACTTATCACCTCTGCAAATAAGACTTTTGATAGAGAAATCACACAACAAAACAAAAGGATTTAGTTTTGATGTATAAAGATATTTTGCACAGTTGTTCAATTGGATATTCTATGGCACTTAAAATATTAAACTCTTATGGTATTATCTACTTTAAAAGTCACATATATAATAGTGTAAAATATTTTATGCTGACTATTTATTAAAATTAATTATCTAAACTAAAATGGTAATATGTTTTAATGAAATTAATTTTGATGTATTGATAATATAAAAATCATCTAATTATATATTTTATATGACTTTAAAGTAATAGTAATTGAGTCAAATATTTTATTAATATATCAATATATGATTGAATATCTATATAATTTTTTTTGTATTAAAGGTACATATAAATTAAATTTTTTTGTAATTAGTTTGGTGCAATTAAACACAAATAATATTGTGTGGTTGATCAACATGCGATGCGAGTACAAACAAATTGGGACATGAATGACTGAATTAAGATAAATTGATGAATTGGACAAATGTCCTCATGATTCTAACTTGTACTTTTTATAGGATATATTTGAAGTTACAATAGCCAATTATGGAGTTATCTACTACAATTATCAACTGTCTTTTTCTTTATCCAATACACTTTTATTGACTAATAATAACTTACTTAAAGAATAAGGAAAAATAATTGGGATATCAAGTTAACTATCAAATCAGTGGATATAAGGTCCATAGGAATATACCTCGAGGCATATAGCAACTCAGCCCAGGATATGCGACTCACAAGGTTAGATGGTCACGTGTTATAAGCATTTTGTAGTTTGTACTTAGGAAAAAAGAAAAAAGAAAAAACAGAAAATGAGAAAACACACAACCTCATCATGATTATACAACAACTAAACTTTGTTCACAAGTGAGGTGGGCTACATATATTAAATAATGTCAAAGTGTTATATCATATATATCATATTTACATTCATACCACAAAGATTTTACATGGATTAAATAATGCAAGTTTTATATAATATATATCATATTTACGGTCATACCATAAAGATTTGACAAAAAATTTTATTGGCCGTTGATCCTCTTTTAGTGGACTTATGAGACCCGGTTATATTACACTTTGCAATAAAACTTAGCACAAGCATAGTTTATTATATCTTGACTTGAGATTGGTTATTACACCATTGACTCACACTTTGTGACATTACGTCGACACTCACATCCATCATTAATCAAGGTGTGTGACTCAAATTAAGAGGGATTCACACGCAATCCAATAATAAATAAGTAGGTTAGGATTCAATTAAAGTTGCCCAAATAACATTACTCATTTTATTATATGGTTAGCTACAAGTTTTCTAGCATTCGCATTCCTGTCAATCCCTTAAATTGTGTGAATAAATACTTCTAATATCAATACACATGTTATTGTAGAATAATTAAGCTTAACTTAAGTCATAGATACTAAGAGCAACAACAATCCAATAATAACTTCATAATTAACAGCACCGACGTTGAAGGATCCATAGAAAGTTTTGAACTATAGCATGCGATCACCAAAAGAGAATGAGTCAGAGAAAAGATGCCAAAATATCTCATTTCCTTGGCTAGTATATCAAAGCATGCTTAATTTCAGAAAGGTTTTAAAAAGCCTTACAAGAAAGTAGTATTTTCCTAAAGCAAAAAAGGGAAAAAAAAAAAGTTTACCAATGCAGTTGCAACTTATGCAACTTGAACTTGTTTAGTACTAACTTAAAGATTAGGAATGCCTTAAAATTTCAAATAGTTAAATTGAAATTATGAAGTGATTCAACATTAGGAATAACAATGGAAAGTTAAGAACAAGAGTAGTTCAGTACAAGAAATTAGAGTTAAATAACTAAAACTTAGTCAAAAGGTATTATGCCAGATATTGGCATTTTTTATCAAATAGATACTTACACGACATGACAACCACTTATTACGCATCTCGCACACATTTGAATTTCAATATCAGATTACATAAATATATAAAACTCATTATTACGACTCTTGGAACCATGTCTTGCAGTAGATAGATAGCATCTTCCTTCTATGATGAAAATCTCGATAGAAGTGACCTGAGACGAGATTTGCATGCCCATGATTCTTTCATTATTATTACATTCACATTTGAATTAGGTACTGAAAAGAAAAGGGTTCAGACTATTCGTTAATCTCGTTGATCCAGTTTGTGGTTGAATATGGAAAATAAAATAACTCCAAAGCTCATGGTACGACCAAAAAAATAAAATGAAAGAAGTATCAAAGAACAGTGGCTCACAGATTTTTTTTTTTTTTTAGTACTTCAAAAGCTACATTAATCACAATAAAATTTAAACTTAAAACCTCATACATATTACACAAACCCCTCACCACTAGACTATTCCTAGTGGCTTAATGGCTCAGATTTAATTCTTGATTAAAAAACTCATCATGAAAGTGCACAATCAAATTCCAAGTCCAACCTAACTCCGTAGAGGTCACAGATTTAGTTGTTGGTCCAGGGTAGCAAATAAGGGATCCTTGGTTAGAATAAATTCTCGAATAAATTGAATAGCAATAACATCCGAGTTTACACACTAAAGTTGGATAGAAGTACAGAAGAATACAATCTTTGCAGCTGCAGCTTTTAACTAATAATTTGAAAATAAGTGGAAGATTAGGACAGGTTTGGTTATGGTTTCCATCTCCAAAATTTCGTGAAAGAAATACTAAAAACAATAAAATCTCATTTTCAATTTTCATATCCGGTCTCACTCTTTCATTCACAAAATTTTGAAAACAGAAAATATGATAAATGAAGACAATTCTACAAGCTCAGATCTTAGGTTTAGCTCCCCAGCTAGCTTCCAGGGAATTATACATGATTTATGATAACAAAGCAATTTTTCATGATGTGGACCGACTGGACCCAACTTTGCCAAGTGAGTTACAAGGGAAGCAGTGGGATTGAAGGATGGCAGCACCATTGTGGCCTTGTTCTATGTGGGTTTGAATCCACTGAACTCACAAGAAAGTTGGGCACTGGAGTGAGGAGAAGCAATACTAGCACTTTATATAGTTTCACTGATTTAGTGATGTCATAAATGGGAAAAAATTCTAAGAAAAAGGATCTAACAAGAACCTCCACTTCAAAATTTTTAGTCTTCAATATATATAACTTTGAAAACCTTTTGATGCTGTGTCAGTTATGCTTACTTCACGTTCATGCCTCATAACCTTTTGGGAAAAAACTAGGGTGTATCCTGCTACAAAGAAAGGCAGCAACAGAGGAAAACAAGAGGATATTAGAGGAGCTGTGATTGGATAACAGGATTAAATGACAGAGATACACACTGGTGAACAATCACGCGCGCACATGCACGAACTACTTACCTCTCAGTAACAGGAGGATCTTAAATCTTGTCAATCTTTTTCGCAATCACGGCGACATTTCTGGGGGATATGGTTGGGTCAAAAATGGGTAACAAGTAGGCTTCCAATGCACTGCCTTGCTCTTGAAGAAACAATAACCTATCAAGCAGAATAAGAGTTTCCAAAACAGGCCCCAAAGCAGCTCTGAGCGACCAATAAGGTCCTATGAGGTCCTGTACATGATTACAACACTAATCAGTACTTTGTAGTTCTCTTTCTTGGTTGGATTATGGCATCAAAGTATATCACTTTTAGAAAACTGCATATAAAATTATACGGTCCTGCTGGAATTCTAGATAACATTTTTAGAATGCAGTCCAAACAGGTTTCTCTAAATTTTGCATAAAATTCTCTTTTTTATAACCAAATTACATTGACATTGTACCAAAAAGACATTAAAACTTACAACTTTCATATTAAAACATTAAGAGTTTCTGTAATATAAACATTAAAACAAAAGTTTAGAACTTAAAATTTCTATTAAAAGAAAAGTTACAACCTAGAATAACCAACGTTCTTCAGTCTATTTAATCACATTGCAATGGTCCAAAAATTCTAGCCTTTAAAAGGGATTCTTCTTTTATTGTGCGACATATTCCACATTGTGTAACATATATATATATATATATATATACATACAAAATCCAACCTTACTAATCAGACAAGCCACCATAAACCATACATCTTAAGGTGAATTGGAGCATGATGAATTCATTTCTAACATCATGCCCATTAAAATCCAACTAAAGCTGCTTCCAACCAATCTTTTCCCCACCACTACATCCCATTCATCACATGATAGTTGAACTCTTACGTTCACAAAGACATATTTTTGGAACTTAAACAATCTAAATAATCACAATATGAAGAATCTGCAAATTAAGTCATCAAACTGCCTAGAAGTAATTTTTAAAAGTTACATATAAAGTTAAAAAAATAAAACAACTTAAATGAGCAACACATTTAGAAGTTGAAAAAAAACATTTGGAAGAAAATGACTTACTAGACAATGTAAAAATAAAATTTATGAGAATTATAATGACAAACATTTGAACTTTCAAATAATGGAAGAAATTGAAATTAACGTACAGAAAATGGTTCTGCTTCCTTCCATATGCCTTTAAGGTTTATATCATGAGAAAGCTCAATCCCAAGATGAGACAATCCAGAGTGGCAGAAATTCTCAAAAAGTGAAAATTTGTCCAGAGATTTAGTCCCTTTGCACCCAGCTCTTTCATTAGAAGGAATTTCACTAGGTAAGGCCTGTATTTCTGTCGGTGAGGCCAGAATCCGATCTGTAACAAAGTGAAAAAAGCTAAGCATGTATTGTCAGTGATTCAAAGGCACCACACAGCACCAAAACAATCACAAGTTATCTTAACTAAATGTGTAACGTGACCCAAAAAAAATAGATATGTGTAACCATAACCTATCATATATCAACTTTTAAAGTCTCTGCTATTGTAGCTGCAGAATGGTTTTACCAACCTTTTTTAGGTTGAAAAAGAAAAAAAATATATTAGAGCCAAGAGAAACAAGTATAAGAAAGACGAGACAGTATACCCCTAAAAGAGAACAAAAGATATAAGAACTAGACAACAAAGACAAAATAGTAAACTAAGCAGATATAGTCAATCTCTCTTTATATCCATCAGACAAATCCCATTGAAATAGCCCTTAACTCATCATAGAGGCCAAGAAAGATTACTTCATCCCATAGTTTAAGATCAGTTCTTTTTTATCTCAAGTTTTTTCTTGTTCACCTTTTCAGGTGTTGGATGGAAAGTAAACAGAAGAAAGGACTTCTAATCATAACAGCCATAGAACAGGTGATTCAAATACCGGCTTCTGATTCTGCAGGAATATCATGTGGGAAATCTTGCCTCAGGTGACAAGTTCTTCCTTTAAGATGCTGCTGGGACTCTGCAGATTTCCTTTGATGTCGCCGACGCAGAGCTTTCCCTTTACGCCCAATTGAAGGAGTACTCATCACAACTTCAGGATGATACTTACAAAGAACCTACAGGAACAAATATATATAGGGGATATATCAAGTGAGAATGAGATTTTTAAATGAGAAGTGAGAATAAAAATACAAGCCATTAGATACAATTAGGTGGCCGAGATCATAATTGAGAACTTAAAATATCATGTGACCCTCCCCGTCTCAAAAAAAAAAAAAAAAAACACTCCCACCTTCTTCTCCAGAAATTTTGTTTTGTTCTCATTCCTGCACAATCTGGTTCCTTGCTGTTCTCCAATAATCTGGTTCATTGCTTTTCATGCAATTACATGGATTAAAGCTTTTTCCTTGTGAGTGGGGATTGCTTACATGGATTAAACAATGTCATTGTATCCTATTGTAAACCATGTCTATACACAAACCATTCAAATCTAAGTTCTTCTTAATGGTTCTGTCTATAGTTTTTTTGGTCTCCCTCTATGTCTAACTATTGAGCCACCCTCCATCTGATCTACTCTCCTTATTAGGGCTTATATAGAACTTCTCCACATATGTGACACAATTAAGCCAAGTGATGCTCCAACTTTCTCTGTAATATATTCATTTATGAATTCTAATCCTATCTTGTCTAGAGTGTCCACTCATCCAACACAGCATTTTAAAAGCAACACAACAGGCAGAAAACAAAACTAAATGATAATTCAATACCATTTGAAAAGCAGCACGAAAAGCATGCAACTCGAAATTATGAATGCCAGCATGCATATCCAGGCTCCTCCATCTATCTGCACTCTAACAAGATAAAAAGCAGTTAGTACAATAAATTTTTCTCACATGACTTTAATGTTAAAACTTTAAAGGAAAAAAATTAATAAATTTATAGAATTAGATTGCAGAGATATGTCAGGACCACTAATTTCTGTTTATGTAGAAAATGTGTATATGATTATGAATGAGCTATGATGTACTTTGGTACTCCTCATCTTAAACCAAGGTTAATAGATTTGGAGTCAAAATGGTTAAAAGGTCAAAGTTCTATGATGCACTAACTTATTGGGAACATGCATACTTATTCTTAGCTTGTACTGTTTTACTTGAATCATGCACTAAATTTGAGATAAATATGCTATTCAAACGAGCTTAATGGATATTATGCACAATTATGTTCTCTATCTGAGCATCCTTTCCATATCAATCATGCAATAAGTTTTGTGTAGCCCAACTTGAACTACATTAAATAACTGCATTGGGTGTTAAGGTAGTGAATGGATAAAGGCATTAGGGGATTTTAATGCCTCAAAGCAGCAGGCACTGAAAATTGCAAGCCTCACAAAAGAAAGGTGTTAACACTAGAAAAATGATAAAACAGTAGTATATTGGATTGTTTTTCAATAATTTTCCATAACTACTCAAGTAGACATTCTTAACAAAAATAAAACATTAAGATGTTCATTTTACAAAACCTTAGTGTAATAATGCAAATAATGATACCTGCAAACACTAGGAATAGCAAGTATAACTGGAATATCATTTTGACAACCAACAGCAAAAGTTAAGAGTACATGTCAGTCAGCAGCTTTCCTGCCTAAAACAGCAAAATAGCCTGACTGCCCACTCACAGCCAAATAAATCCTTTAAACAGAAAGGCCTCACTAAGAGCAAGAGTTATCCCTAAAACCGTAAGGTCCTAGCCCACTAGCATCAGCTATTGCTGAGTCAGCTAAATTTTAACTACTAGCTCTTTTCCTCTTATACACTTTTAGTCCCTCTGGAAATTTGTTTCCCACCCTTTCTCTCCCAAATCAAACTCACAAACAGACCCTAAGCTTCTCGTTACTAGGAGCCCAAATAAGAAGTTATTTTCTTGAAATTCTTACTATTTAAACCCCGCTCTTCTCTTCAGGAAAAAAAAAAAAGCATGCTAGTAAGTTAAGGGTGGGAGAGGACAAAGGATCACTTACCTGGCAAGCAAGATCGCATGCGCTTTTTCCAAGTGATAAGCCGGAAGATCTTACAGCATGACTCATTGGAAATCCACATTGAGATTCACCATCCCTGATGCTTCCTTCAGACAATAAATTGTAACAACAACCAAGACTGATAACAGCTTTAACATCTTGGCACTCTAAGAAAGTCCTAACAAAGAAAGGATTTGGAAGATTACAATTTTGTAGAATGTAAATTAAATAATTTTGTAGACATAGACATGGTTTACAATAGAACACTACCGCACCATATGATCCATGTAGTTAGGACAAGGTTTAAATGTTATTGTAGATAATATATATAATAAAATAGGACCCAGTTAAAATGTTCATCTACAAAAATGTAACATTGGATGCTCCCCTAAAAAAACCTGATATAACAGGTTTATGTTCTTTATTGTTTATGTTTTTGTAATTATAATTACCTCTCCCCTAACCACTCTTTTTCAATCTCTTTTTTTTTTTTCTCTTTTCTGACTTATGATCAACCAACTCTGATATCATCAGCACATCAGCCTAAAGCCAGCAAAACTCATTTCACATACAATTTCCTTATTCTTATCTATTAATCACTTAGATCCAGTTTTTTAAATACTATAGTTGTTAAGTGGTTTAAAAAAGAGTATAAAATTGCACTAAATGTATGCTCCAGTGGATCTTCATGCTTTGCTCACTGATGATGCTCCTGGGGTTCTCTTTTATAGAACCTAGTTTCTTGTATTATTTTTGTTGCTTTAAGCTTCAACTGCACCAAAACAATGCAATTATTCTTTTATAAGAAACATTTTGTTTATCTAAAATCTAGTCTGGTTGAATAGCTAGGAGACAATAAAAATTAGGATTTAGTTAATAACTATTTGATAGGTGGGTCAACTTTCTCAGGAAGTGGTGGTGGGAATGGAAGCCATTCTGTTGCTACCAGGGGTCTCCAACAGTAGTGGAGGTGGGAGAGTAGCTGGAACCGTAGAATGGTCCCTGTGCAGACTGGAAGAACTGCCAGATCGTTGCTAATAGAGGCAGCTGGAGGCAGCCGAAGAAGGAGGAGCTTCCAACTTCATTTCAACTTCTTGAGCATCAACAAACTCAGCAAACAAGAGAGACCCACCATTGCAAATTATACACAACATTTCATGTCTCAATGGGTTCTTTAATGGATGAGTATCACATCAACAAGAAATGATGGTTTGAGTCCGTCCTCCTCAGGCTAGCCCTTACAGGGAAACTCACTGTTACTTCTTTTCTTTTAATATTCATATCATAATTATAACCAAATAAACCAGTTACTTAATGCAGTACAAATACTCCAATGCTAACTATTATTATGTTAAACTATCTTTTCCTGACAATTAGATATATAGAATTTTTACATCAATGATTACTTTTTATGGTAACATCCAATGTTCCATTTTTTGTAGATGAACATTGTAAACGCATCCAATAAAGTAACATGCAGAAACAATGGCAAATGGCAATGCTATAAAATAGGGTGTTCATTTTACATTGAGAAAAACAAAAGTGACTACAAAGAAAAAGTGAATCTTTAATGTAAGGAACAATGTAATGGATCATAGGTTAGTTAACCAAGACATCATATACCTGTTTGAAGACGAATCCCAACACTCCTCGTCTAAATTTAAAGATATTAGAAATAGCTTTATGAGTTTTAAAGGAAACAAGAAATCGTTTTGGATCTCCTTGATTTTTTCTAGCCCAAATAAAAGGTATTGGTCTCTTGATCACTCTTGAGTGTTTTCTTTTAAATCATACTTTCAACTCCTAACTCATACCTTGATTAGAAGGTCTTTCCACCTTGATAAACCTATCTGAAAGCCCAAAGCTCCCTCTAAGGTTAAATCTTTTATTTGGACATTTGTACTGAACAGAATTAACACCAATAGTAATATGTTGCAAGTTCAAAGGCCCCATAAAGCAATTTCCCCTAATGTATTTGTTATGTGTGGTGTGAGACTGCAAGTTCTGAATCTGTTCTCCATCAGTTGTTGTCCTGTTCCATTGCTGACTTTTTATGAAATACTTTGTTTGGTAATTTTGGTGAATGTTGGATGTGCACTAGAACCTTGGATCAATCCCTATTATTTCGTTTTGCTAGCTTTGGGAAAAGGAATTGTTCCATTTGTTGCAGTGTGCCACCTATGCCATTATTTGGTGTATTTGGTTTATTCTTGCAAAGGATGTCTTGTCCTCCTATCTCTTTGTATACTCCCTCTTTTCATTTTAAATAATTTTGTTCTTATATAAAACAAATCACGAGTTTTAAGCACAGTGGGAAAAAAATAAAAGAACCTTAATCAAATTTTGAAACTCACTTCAGCATAGTCACTGAAAGGTCACCACAAGCATGAAGCCCAGCAAGAACAGTTGAAGGTTTCTTGTTTGCACCACTGGACCAATGTAGTTTCCCTTGATCTTCTTTTTCTTCTCCCTTTAACTTCTCAACATCATCTCCAGGCAAAGATATTTCAACCAAGGTTTTCAATGTATCAATCGACAACACATGACATGTGATTGTCTTTGGAACATTCAAACTCTGCATACCTGATCTAGAACAACACAAATTACCACACAAATGAATTCTCATAATAATAATAATAATAACAATAACAATAATAATAGTAATAATAGTAGCAGTAGTAGCTGTAGAGATCAAAATTACAATATGGCCAACTTTGACCCACTACTAAGGCATATTCAAATGGCAACCACCTTCCCAGACATATACATAGTAATATCCTCACATCAATTGTTTCCTAAAATTTAAATTCATAATGTGAAAAGTGATGGTTAAGTCATTTTATACAACCTTAAGGAGATAGCAGGCAATCCCAAATATAAGGGAACATTGCAGTAAATAAAGAGAACATACCCAGATTTTAACATCTGTGATGCATAATGCTTTTTAATTCGTTCTGCCCGTGCGTCAGTAACCCTTCCATGATGAGAACACGCATCAATAGCAATGACAGGGTGCTGATATTGAAAGGCAAGCACTTGTGCAAGATAACCCTAGACATACAGTGTAAAACAATATGCAGAAATATAATATCAATAGACAAAAAAGATATTACTTGTTTCAATAAATAAGCAAACAAAATGTGGTAAATTCACACATGAACATTATCAATAATGAAGGCAAAATTTATTGTAACTGCTCAACCAATATACAGAACTTCCTCAGTGGGATAACGGAAACAACAAACCAGTAAATCAAAGACCAAATTATCACAAAAAGAATGTATTATGCTTGTCATTTTCATAACCAAGGAAATGCAAACAAAAAGGCAGTAAATTCTCACACCAAAAGCATCATTAGATGAAGGAAGAGCTTAAGCTGAACTTTTATTTTCAACATTGAGGAAACCAGCATCCCACTCTAAGCATTCAAAGAAGATAATTACTTCTAACCATCCAATGTCACTCAACTTGGAACTTGCCAAACACACCTAGGCACAGCACTGTGCCTGTGAAAAATGTGAGCAAGAGAAAATGAGGCCACACCTGACCAGCACCAACATCAATTATGGCGTGAGCTCTCACACTTTCAGCAATTGTACTTACAACTGCAGAAAGAATTTCGACCTGCACACATTATACTCCTTTTACTGAGATATTTTAGGCCAATAAATTTCTTGCTCAAAAGGAAAATAAAATCTAGGACTCAAATTCAATGGTCTAAAAACTCAGGTACAAGAGAATATCTAGTCAAATCATAAAGAAAGCAATATGAAAAATCTGATAATCATTTACTTACTTCATGTTTTTTCTTTACATTCATGCCTTGAGCAAGAACACTGCCAAGTGAAGTCATCTGCAGGCCAGGTAATGCCTGCAAGTACAAAAAATTATAAATCAAGACTATGCAATCCAAAACCCTCTCAAACAGAAGTCCCAGATAAATATAACTTGAAAACAGGAAGTATATCAAGTCTTCAAATTGCCTTTCTTATTAAGCTCAAAAACATTCTTTGATCATTTTGAAACCTGCACAAATTGCCATGGAGCACATAACAACAACCATTTTTCATTTGATTTCCTGTTGTCAAGAATTTAATAGTGAAACAACTTCTTCATAAAAACTAGGAAACACAAAAAATATTGAAAACAAAGTAGTATTTTTGTAGCTATTGGTGGAAACACATTAATAGAAAATGGAAACAAAAAACAAACTTAACACTCCCTAAAGGCCTAAATCTGATCTTAACAGACCAATGAAAAATATCAAAAGATAATTAGCACGAAGGATCACACATATCAAACATTTTGACTAGGGATTGATATAACCAAACCAATTGAATGAAAGATTAAGGCTACTTCTTGTTACTAAGTTTTATTAGCTCAAAATAGAAAGGGCATGAGAAAGTTCAGAGTAAACAAGACCAACCAAGATTATTTCACAATAAAAATATCCCCAAGTGTACAGACATATATATACCCCAACAATCATCCTTGGATTTGGTTGCATGTGATATTAGTAAGCAGTAACCAAACAAGAATAGAGAATCGTTGTTCATCAGTATAATCTAATAGCTACTTTACAGACTTAATTCAATTTCAATCAACTATCTTGCCCATATTCCACAAGGATAAAGGTGAGTGAATAGGCAAAGATTACATACCATGTTTATATCTGCTTGTTCTTGACAAAATACCAAAGCCCTTAATTTTAGGATGAATTGCTTCAAAGAAGTTGGCCAGTGGTCCTGCCATCATTTTTTTTTTAATAAAGAGAAATATTATTAGAAAAAGGACAACATAAGCATACAAAACTAGAAAATAAACCAAATTGACGACCACTTTTGAACCATGGAAACACACAATGCAAAAATAACAATGACTGATAATCCAATTAAGTAAAATGGTACAAATTAAAGTTTTAATTTAATTTTAAAACCTGAGCTTTCCAAATGGGATCAGAAAGAAGGAATTTATTCCAACTTAGAAATCAGGTCAGGATTAAGGAAGAAAATATTCGCAAGAATAAACATGGGAATGATCCCAAGCCCAAATCTTTTGCACATTGGAAGAAATCCAAACAAAAATTGAGCATACAGAGAAAGGAAGATGGCCTAGAAGTTTCCTATCATTAGATATAAAAATGTACCTCTACTCAACATGTAAAACTTTTGGGAGAGATGGTTCATGATATAGTATTAAGCTACTATGACTGAGTGGCTTAGAGTTTGATCATTGTCATCCCCATTCTTCTAAATAACAAAGGTAGCATTTGTTTCCTGTCTCTTGGACAGTGGAAAAGAGACAAGGAGATAGAGACATAAAAAACAGTCTCTATATCGTATTTGGTTGTAGAGTATAAGACATGATAATTATCTCCGTATTTTGCTTGAAAACGGGGACAATACAACAAATACATGGTAAAAGATATACGTACCCTCCGACCATCGCGAAGGTTACTGAAGGGTTGCCGGACCACCGCGGAGGTTTCCTAGTCGCATGAAGTCGCCAGTTTCGGACACATTGGGAAATAAAAATATGTATAGGGGTATTATTGGAAGAAAAAAAAATTTTTTTGTCTCCAATCCTCCCACTTTTTGAAAAGACAAAAATTTCTGTATTCCTTTTGGGGGAAATTCCGTACCCTGTCCATCACCAAAAAGTTTGTGTTCCAGTATCTCTATTTTGTCCAGGAACAGGAAACAAACACTGCCAAAAGGTTGATTTTAGCACAAGGTAAGGTGGGCTATCCGTTGTCCACACTCCAAGTCTAATGAACATTAGCATAATGGGCATGTTAAATATAAAATCATGGCCTAACTCAACCCCAAAAGCTAGCTCTTGGATATAGGGATGCCCAAGTGCTTATAAGGTTATCTGGTTCTATTCCAAATCAATATGGGACTCAACACAACCCCCTCATGCCTAGGACTGGCATGTGGAGTGTAAAGTTTGCAGGACTTGACACCTGTGGGTGGTCCAACATGAAACAAATAGGCTTTGATACCATGTTAGAATTGAGTGCGGCTAACTCAATTCCAAAAGTTAGCTCTTTAGGGGGAGGATGCCCAAGTGTTTATAAAGGCTATAGTGGCTTTATCCCAAACCGATATGGGACTCAACATCTAACATTATGATTAATGGAAATCACTTAATTGTTGCTCAAAACCATGGAATCAATAAAACCTAGCAGACAGTCGCAGTCCACACTATTAGGTATTTAGATCCCAAGGACCATTTTTTAACATCCCCTAGAGCTCTTGCAGGACAATGGCTGACTTTTTTCTTAGGTCCCCTACAAGGGCTAACTAAGCTGACCCAAAAGTAAACTTAGGTCTTTAAAAAGTTTGCAAAAGTTGATGGATCACTGAGCTAAAATCTAGCTGATGGCAAGGATATATTTTTGTTTTCTTGACTTAAAGTTCCTCAGAACTACATCAAGCATAAGGGATTGCACCAATTACAGACACCATAGGCTAGGACGCCAAGCCACCTTACCAAATGAAGCCAACATGAGCAAGCTAAAAGCCCTTTGAGCTAAAACTCAACATAAGCTGATAATAAACTGATAAATGCCCACAAATCCAATTGAGCTATTGTAGTTCAATTAAGTACTCATTCTACAACTAGAACCCCAATTCGAAAATTAAACAAAGACTGGAAAAAAAAATTTTAACTGAAAAAATCAGAAAAAAAAAATGAAACTAAAATTAACCTGCACTACCCCAGAAGGTATCAAGAGAAGATTCTGAACAGGCTCTCCACGCAGGCAATCCACCCATTCCGGGTCAACGTTCTCCCACAGCCTATCCTGAAATTCAATCATACCCATTTGGCTCGTATTAAAGATAATGGTAATAATAATTATTTTCTCTCGGGAATATGAATATTAGTGGCATAATAGAAATTAATTTTGAGTGAAACAAAAAGAGGAAAGAAATGCAACGCGAACCGTGAAGAAATTGACGACGTGGGCATTGATTAAGGAGGAGAAAGGGTGAGGAACTCGACGATGGCATTGATCCATGCCAGGGTGTTGCTCGCTGTGTCGCATGAATGCCTCCACTCTGCAGCTGCACCACCACCCATCGCCACTATGCCTTTTTTTTTTTTTTTTCCTTCTTCTTCTAATTTTTGTCAGTAAATTTTTCATTATTTATTACTCGCACGGAGATGATTGAATAATTATTTAATTATAAATATATTTTGAAATTAAGAAAATAATTAAAAAATATTAAAATTGTAAAAGATTAAAAGTAATTTATTGAGTTATATTATTTCTTTTTGCTATTTCAATTTTTCCTTCTCTACTTCACTATATTTTTCTCTTTCTTTAATAGTATTTAATAGAGATATTATTAAAAAAATATTAAATACTATTTAAATTTTTAAAATAGATAATTATTTCTAAAAAATTTTAAAAATATATAATTATTTAATAATGGAAAAAGTAATCAATAATCAAATACTATAGTCTTTTTTTGTTTTTAATAAAGACCTCAATTAGTCCCACTAAAAGGTTTTATAAGACAATTTACTCCCTCAAAATTGAAACTAAACTCGTGATCATTTAAGATTTTAATAATAGGATATATTAGTTTCTTGTGTGTTGATCTTTTAAACAATGATGAAATTGCACACGTGACTCATTGATATAGATATTAAGTGATGTGTGTCTCATTTTAAATAAAATATAGTTTAAAATAACTCATTTTATGACTAAAATTATATGAAATGAGATATTTAAATCTATATTATAAGTTATAAAATGATCATTTTGTGTAATTTTAATACCAAAATGAGTGCAATATATTATAAAATGGTGTCATTTTGCTTGTATTCAATATTTTGATGACATATCATTATTATATTGTATAGCGTATGTAAGTTCACTAATAAATAACTAACAGATGGACTAATATATCCAGGATTTTCAATGTTGAGGAATCATAGGATCAATTTCTTTTCTTAGGTGACTAAATGGTCTGCTATAAAAATCTAAAACCAAACAGAATATTCACTCTTTTTTTGTTTTAGAAAGTACTAAACTCTAAAGGAGAGAACATTTGTTTATTTTTCTTTTTTAGTTTGGGATGAGAATCCTCTATCCTTAAATGCTATTCTCTTATCTATTTTTAATTATTTATGAATACATGGAAAAATAAGAATCAAACAAAATTTAAACATTTGTAACTTATCCAATATATAATACCTATCTGCAATGTCAATAAATAATTGAGGGCAGGAAGGGACACCAAGCACAGAATATTTCTATGATTGGGTTAGCTGAATGGAAAGCGGGTCTTTTTGTGGTGATGCTAATGGGCTGGATTTCTAGGTTTAACTGGACGTTGTTCGGCTATTTTGTGGTGTTTATGCTCGTTCATTTTATTTTTTTCTTTAGAAAAGTATTTTTTCAAACCAAAAAAAAAAACAAAGAAAGCACATTTTTTATAATAAAAAATACAAATATATGTATGACAATTTTTTAATAATTGGATAAATATTTTGAGAAACATATAGAGGTCTGCTTGTTTGATTTTTATTAAAAAAAAATGAGTATTTTGGTATTTTCTTGTAAGTTATAAATTGCAGCTTCTAAAATTGTATAAATCAACTATATCATAAAAAGGCTATAGATTTAAATAAAGTGTACAATTTTTTGTCGATATGAAGTTGAGTAATAAAATTATATTTAAAACTACGAAAATAAAGCTAAAGGATATTTTCTTCTTGAAATGATTCTTTTCTTTTTTCTTTTTAATATGAGTACCGTTATTTCATATCTATAATAAATAATAGAAATATTGGAGTGTTTATGAAAAAGTTTTCCACAAAGAAATAATTTAGAATCCAAGTTTTTAAGAAGTTAATCATTAATTACATTTTTTAAAAAATAAATTGTAATTATGACATATTATTAGAATATCATTAACAATCATTAGCATTTAATAGTAAAATTGTACTATAAAAATTAAATATATTTAAAAACTATTGATATTTAATTAAATAATATATAATATTAATATTCCACCTTCTTTAGGTTTTATATATAGCTTTTACAGTAATTTAGAGCCAGATTTCATAATGCAATAATTAATATTTTAAAAAAATTATAATCATAATTATTATATATCATTAGTTTACTATTGTTAATTTATATAATTTTAATATTCATAATAATCATTTTTAATATTTGGGCAATTATGCTTAAATCTACATGGCAAAAAAAATTGTATATTATTTTGATAACCTTTTATATTTATGTTATTTAAAATAATTAGTGATAAATAAATTTATAATCTATAATCTATAACCTATAATACTAATATTTCAAACTCCTATAAGGAAAAATTTTCCATGTGTCACGAAAATAATTTAGGGCTCATAGTTTTTAAGAAACTAATCATTAATTACTTTTTTGAAAAAATAAAATTGTAATTATGACATATTATTAAAATATGGTTGAGTCATTAGTATTTAATAGCTAGATTACTATAAAATTAAATATATTTAAAACTTATTGGCAATTAATTAACTATATAATACTAATATTCAACCTCTTTTGGGTTTGATGTAGCTTTCAGATAATTTAGAGCCCACAAATTTCATAATAATAATTTAATATTTTTTAAAAAAATTATAATCATAATTATTATATATCATTAGTTTACTATCATTAATTTTTATAATTTCGATATTCATAATACTCATTTTTAATATTTGGGCAACTTATACTTAAATCTACATGGCAAAAAATGTTGTATATTATTTTGACAGCCTTATATATTTAAGTTATTTAAAATATCTGAATTTTGATAAAACACATATATTAATAAAATAATAAATGACATTAGTAATTGAGTAAAATATAATGAATGTACTGATGTATCCTACATATTAATTAATATAGCACATTAATATTAAATGAAATACTTTGAAAATGAGAAATTAATTAAGGATAGTATTTGAAGGAAAAAAGTAATGCTTTATTAAAGCATGAAATTGACAGATATTTTTAAATATGGAGTTGTTCTAAAGTGGATATATTTGAAAGGAATGAGTATTATGCATATTTATATTTCGAATATTAAAATACTTTTCAAATTTTTTTTGAAAATATTTTAATAAATTGTAAATATTGGATTTAAACCTCGTAAAATAGAAAATAAGAATCCGTGACAAGAATGTGGATGGGAAGGGGGGACAAAATTCTAAAGAAAGATGGTAAATATCCTCTATCATGATATCCATTGTCATCCATATGTGATATTATAAATATATTCACTTATTTTATTTCATTATTCATCAATTTCAACTATCGAAATGTGCAAAATTTTCATAAAATAAGTTTTTTATTGTTAGTTAAAAGTCATCTATCAAGATTTTCACCTTTATAAATATAATATTCAAAATAAGATATAAAAGAGAATGACTTATTTCATATCTATACTCCTTTATATTTCATTCATTTATTTAATTATTTAACTGTTTAACTATTTTCAAAATAAGTTTATATATACAATTTTCTATAAGTGTATTAAATAATTATTATTTATTTTCAATAATGGCCAATAAATAATTTGTTATTCTCATCACGTGATTTGGAAAACTAGTGAATAAAAAGAAAGAAAGAAACAGAGTGTTTATAAGCTACTGCTTATATGGAACCCAATAAATACAGAAATCAGACCTCACCGAAAAAAAAATTACAGAAATCAGACAGGAAAATAAAACATCCCACAAACCATTTGATAATTTCCTATGAACTTATTGTACCAAAGTATTTTCCATTTTTTAGCGTAACTTCATTTTTTTGTTCATATTTAAATCATATTCAAGACATTTAATATATATATATATATATATACACACACACCCACCCACACACACATATATATATTACTGTGGTTAATTTCTTCCAGCTTGGTTTATACTTGCAGGGCATTAATCATGTTCACAAACATTATGATGTACTGTTTACCTACCTTATCATAGCCATGTCCATGTGGATCTAAAATTCATTGTTTGCCTTATTTCACTATTGTGCATGTGCAAATTCTTTATAAAATAATAGTCACGCCTGTCTTAAACTTTTTACAAGTCAAACTTGTTCTGCTTTGGATTATAATTAAGATGAAACACTTGATGCATCAACAAATATATATATATATAGATATATAAATCATTATCTTCTACTTAAGCACAGAAGTTACTTGACACGAAAAGACTTGACTGGTCAACATATGCCTCATCTTGAGAGTTAAGCTTTTCATAACACTCAACTTGCAAGTGAAGGATGTGCGGCAAAATGGTTGCCTCTTAGAGCTATCTCTTCCCATGAGTAGAGACATAATTATGGTTTTATCATTCATACTATATGGGGCCAAACACACATGTCTGTGTTAGCTCTAATGTGGGCCTAATTAAGATTGGAATCACATCATTAGTTCATTCCAAAAACATAATGTATGTTTAATCTTAGTAGTTTTTTCCATTGTCAAATCAATTTATGCTACTGACAAAGGCCTTCATTTCTTCCCTATGATACTAATTGGCAAAAACAAATTACCATCACTAGTTTTATGTGTATTCGAAGATATAATAATATCTATCTGCTACTTCCATTTCATCCACTTACGTTATTTTCAATCTCAAATATCTCCAGTCATTCTTCCTTTTGATTAGTATTTTTCATTCCTTTGCAGCCGATGCAAGTATCTACTCCCATTTGATTGAACATAGAATAATAGAATGTGAAAACACAATTCCTACATTTGAAAAGACAATAGAGAATCCAAACAACACAAATACACAAATTTCGCAACACAATTTATGTTTAATTGAGAGATAAAAAAAAGGATAATTTTTTATGAATAAACATCATGTATAAAATTACACATAATGTCATTTATGGAAAATTTAGGCCATTTTATACCAACAAAATATACTTGTAGAGAATAATTAAGAGGATATAATGAAACTCTGTTCATTTACGTAACTATTTTGAAGTCATCCTACTTAATAACAATTGTTTATTAGTTGAACATTAATAGTTTGAGTTTTGGAAAGACCAATTACACTTTTTTTTTGTTGAGTTAATTATATTCAATGACAAATGTGTCTGTTTTTATTTAGAATTCCAAATCGTAATTATAATGCCATTGAAATTTCGTTTAAATAATTATGTATTTTATAGTGAAAACTATTATTGAAATAATTGAAGAGAAGGCGAGAAGCCAAAGAAAGTCTATTTTATTAATATTTTTACAACCGTCATCAGAGAACTATCAGAAAATCAATTATATATAGTATAGACCCCAAAAGAACACTTACGTGGACAAAGTAAATTATATAGACAAAACGCCAAAGAGACTTTAGCTATCCATTTAGTTGCATAAATGTTGTCGGAATATTGTCTGGTAAAAGTTCATTAAAAGGCATCAATATTTTGCATTATTACTATTTCCCTTGTCGGTTTCACTTTTGTATCATTATTTTTATTTTTATTTCCTGTCTGTCCGATATTCATGATCATATGTTGTGCTGCAATGTCCTATGGATGTATCTTCGCATTCATTAATGAATCTTTTGATCCTCTTGGACCAAATTATGCTGCCTGAATTTGTTGACCTAACAGATTTTTGTATGACTTAATGTGATAATGGTATATAGTAGGTTAAAATTATAGAAACCAGGAGCATATGCTCTTAATTACTGGTAAATCGGTGATAATCATCGAAGATGTATTAAAAAACTAAAAAAGGCAATACATTACTTTGCGGACTTAGTGGTGCTGCCAGCTAAATAGGATTGTCTCCGGTAAGAGAATACCTAGAATACTTGTGATTTTGACAAATAAAAAAATATATATCAAAATTAAATTCTTGTATCAAAATCTATTATCTGTGTTTTGCCATGACTATGAACAAGAGAGGCATGACACTGACAATTCCTGTCTTGTGATAGTAGCTTGTTATTAATTAGTATTAAACCATGGTCGATTGTATTATAGGATATATATCAGCTTCGAGGATCATAAACAGGAATAGATTAAAAATTATTGTAACTGACAAATAAGGACAAGTACTACAGCATGAAGAACGTTATTTTCAAATAAACCATCTTGAATTTGTGAAACTATTTTGTCCAACCCATGGGCTATATATGGCAGCATCATGTACTGCACAATTTTATTTATGTGCCCAAAAGGAATACTACTAGACAAACTTTATTTTAAAATGTTGTTGCTAGAGAAGACACGTGATCGATTCAAATCAAATGTTAGTCCTGAATACAATCAGGGTGGGTATGGATTGGTTGGGGCATGGAAGTAGATTGTACTAGGTTAAAGTTTGACTTAAATAAATTTGATCTTTTCTAAAAAATAGTTTGATCTGAATTTATTATCTGACATTAAATCTTTTTTAAGATCCTAATTAGATCTTTTTAAAGTTTGACTTAACCTAAAGTCTATTTATATATCCACTTGATTATCATCTTTTTTAAAAAGGTTTAAAGGGTTCTTAAATAAGTTTTAAAGTATATTTTCAAAGGCTATTTTCATTGCCTACTGGAACTGACCTGATTAGCTAAGAAAAAATTTTAAAAAGTCTTATCATCACTTGTTTACTAAATAGATTAGACCAAATCATATGGAATATAGTAGGCCGACGAATTCTACGAGTTATCTAACCTACTTCCATCCCTAGACATAAGTATTGGGGCTTTTTTTAACTATGCCCAACTCATAATAGCAATAGATAGGTTTGAACTTCGAAGGTGATCTACAAAAAGAAGCTTAATTATAAGGAGAAATAAGTAGAGTTATCTTGAGGGTGGAACATTTTTTAATCAGCTTGGGGTTCGTTGAATAAGACTACTAAGACCTTTTTCAAGTTTGTGAATGTTAAAAGTAACATCTGTTTTGTTTGACTATAAAATTTATTAATTTTCAAAATGTCATTTTCAGTGCTTTTTAGGAAGTTGAAATATCTAATTCTCAATAAACACTTTTCAAAACATTCAAAATAAATATTTTATTACTATGTGTCTAAATACAAAATAACATATATGTAAGTTAATTTTACATAATGACTTAAATAAATCATTTACCCAAATGAACCCTTAATCCAACTCATGAATTAGGCAATTAATTAGGTCATAATAACCCTTGACTTTGCCGGTCAATATTTCAATTTAATTAGTGCTCACTTTCGGGGTTGTTTGGCATGCTTGATGGAATTAAACATTGTGATCATGCCTAACTTAGGTCGTAATCGGCGGTAAGGTAATGTTCTCCAAGTTTTAACATGCAAACTTTTATATAAAAAAAAGGATTAAGTTTTCTCTTTTTCGAACATTTCACAAATGCAAAAATACAACATGTATGAAAACAAAAGACAAACCACAAAATCAAACTTCAAGCATTTTCAAAAGTGCCCTTCACAGAATTGAAATCTAATCATAAATCTAGTTTATCAGTCAATTTAATACCAAACTAGTTTTTAAAGTCTCTTTAAATATAAATTCATAGTCAACAATTATTTGTTCAAGCATAGTTAAGAACATAGTTCAAAGCATAAAAATAAATGAAGTTTACAAATCCTTTCCATAACATAATCTATATAGTTAAGTCATAACTTTTCAAATATAAACATCAACATAATCCAAGGACCTTACATGTGACACATGGAACATTAAGGACAATCTAACAGGCCCAAACTCAAAAGAAAAGTTTCAATATGAAGATTATGCCTTTTTAGGAAGGCTCACCAACTAGAGATTAGCTATAGAGTCCTGGTGATTGGAACTAGAAGCAATACCTATATTTGAAAGAAGGCAACAACAAAATAAATTTTGCAACTTAGCGGACAAATATCACTAGCCCTTACAAAACATAATAAAAATTTTCTAGATCATATAATGAGTAAAAAGATATAAATAACATTTTAAAAGCTCTATAATATGAGTGTTAGTCAAATTAAGGATAAACATCAAGATCACACTTAGACGGTCATTCATTCGTGTAACCCCATAAACGTCACGCACCACTATGCAATTGTCACGACCTTTGGGAACATGAGTACAGAACTGGTCCCATGGAAGCCCTTACATGACATTTTATGCATAAAAACCTCATAATTTTCTAAATAAATGTAATTGAAATAAAAAGTGGATAACTTTTCTCATATTTTATAAACCAATCAATAGGAAACATTCAAATTAAGCAATTGCTCCAAACCTTAAGTCACAAGTTTGATAAACAGTTACATAATTTCTCAAAATAAACATATACTAATATAAATGCATGGTCCATGAATCCTACCTCAAATGCACTAGAGCACTAGCTAAACATAAACTAGACTACACTTCACTCTAAATTGAAGCTCACCAAAGGACAGTGCTAACACTATTGGAGATGTTAAAGGAATGTCAACAATTTCGTATATATCATAAGAAAACATAATAAATTTTAGGAATTAAAGGAGACAGAATGATAAATAAGTCATAAATGTTATGCTTAGTCGCTTGGGAACAATAGCATCTAATCCAAACTGATTCCACGCAAACCGCATCCCTCGTGAACAAGTGCGTTTTATAATGGTCCCTTGTGGATTGTCTTTAATGGACTAATGTGAGTAATAGTGATTACCCCTTATAGCGATATGGTACACCAAAATTAAATTGATTGTCGTTAACTCCTTCTTTCTAATTCTTATTCAACTATTACTCACTATCATGCTAAAGTTTCAAGCTAAAATCTCAATATAGTGCTCACCATCACTTCTACAATTCATGTTCTATTTTCTAAAATAAATATTTTCATCTTACAATTTATCATAAACAATTTAAAAGGCATCTAGTCATCGACAATGGTCCCATGTTTTTATAAAAGTCAAGCGTTTTCATGGAATGGTCTAAAATCATAATTTTTCTATCTTGGCATAATTTATAAAGCATATTCATGGCATAATTACATTTCTAAATTCATGGATAATATGTAAGATGCATAGAAGCTATTCATAATGGCAAAAATAAAGCAATGAGCTTAAACCCACTCACTTTGAGGGTCAGGAAAGAGATGTTAGTACTAATAGAGCTTCGAGGATGGGAATGACACGAATGTTTGTTATGGAAGTAACAAAAACCCATAAATAAACTATAACCACACTAGAACAACTTTATAAACATTGGAAGAGTATCCAAACTTGATAATAACCAAGAACATAAACACTCTAACTCATAAACATGGAGGAATGGAGAGGAAGCCAACATAATCCATGAATAAAATCCTTATTTTGAAGCTTGGAGGAGGTAGAATTAAAGGAGAAACAGAGTTAAGGGTGGGAGAGGAGGTTTGGGAACTAAGGTTCACGTTTTTGGGTTTTCAAATTCATGAAAAGGGTTTTTATATTGTGGAGAGGTCACTTAATGAAACTGCACCATTTTAAATGTCCTTTATCATTGAGGGTTTCGCTGTCAGAGCCCCTCTAAATGAACCTATTGACCTTTTCGCTCATAGCAAGCTTATTTGCATAAAACAATGTATACTCTAGCAACTTTGTGATCTAGGTTATTGGAGATACCTATAGATTGTTTATGAGTTTTTGTTGCTATGGCAGTTGTTGGTGTCATTTCAAGCTTCGAAAGTCAAGTTGGTAGTGCCCACATACTCCCGTCTTCAAACGGTGAGTAGGTTCAAACTCATTGTCTTATTTCTTGCCATTATGATTATGCTTGTAGCACTATGATTGTTAAATATGAATTTAGAAGTAAAAATATATTATGTATATGAAAGCTAAAATATATTATGTATATGATCTTCCAAGCTATGACAAACCTAGCAAAGATTATGATTTTGAATCTAGCATGAAAATATGTTTTAGAAAATCATGGGACCATGATTGATACATTGTATGTTATGGATATGTTTTATGTGCCCAAGCTTAAGAGATTGGTTGGAATATATGATTTATCATGTTGCTTTTATCAAATATGTTTCTAAGAATTTACGAATGCACTATGTTTTCAAGACTTCGTGTTTGAGTACATGATTTAAAGTATGATTTAGCTTTTAAAGTATGATATTAGAATTATCTACATTATGAAAATATGTTAGTTTAAGATATGAAATTTTAGAACTTCAGTTTTATGGTACCAAGATATGGAATTCAATATGATTCATAACAAATGCTAGATACATATTCTCTAGACTTGAAATGAAATACATACAAGCGAGTGATCCTTGGATGATTTTTATGACCAGTTATGCTAAAGTTAGATTGTTAGAGTTATATGAACTAGAACTCTTAGAGACTAAGAATTTAGGGCTCTGGTTCGCGAGGTGAGCACCCACCCTTAGTTATGGAATTTCATGTAATACGTGTACGTGTCAGCAAACAAGTTCTATACGGCCTTAGGTCCTCGGCCTAGGAGGTCCTGAACTTCTCTAAGTCTAAACCCTACACCTCCTTGAAAGGCTATATGTTAGAGTGACATTCCTGATCAAAAGTCCCGGTAATTGTTCCTAGAGGGGAAATGAGTTGAAGATGGATTTTTAATGAATTTTATAAAACCTTTAAATGTTTTGTTTTGAACCTCCAAGTTTACAAAATCTCAGAATTCCTAGATTTGAACTAAAACCCAAAATTTGGATTTTGAATGGTTGGGGTTTTGATTTTTTTGATATTTTATTTGAATCCAAATGGGGCATATTCCTTATTTACATTTATATTTTAAAGTTAATGGGAAGAAGAAATGTAAATAAGTGAGTATGAGACAACCCGAATGCTAGATGAGGAACCCTCTATGGGGTTGCTGGCTAGCGCAGGGGGATGGGTTCAGTGGTCGGGAGCCGACGATCACCGGGGCGGTGTCATGTGGTGCACGGTCATAAGTGCACAGACCAAGGTGGTGCGGCCTGGCCGCTTGGCAAGTCCCCTGGAGCGTGAATAGTGCAAAGTGTCATTTCACTCGCTAAACCCTTCCGTTCTATAAAACCCTTCCCCACTCCTTCTCCCTAATTTCTCGAACCAAAAATCTCCCCATTCTTTCTTTTTCCTCATTTTCTCAAATCTAACTCCCCAATCATCAAATATATGTTTATGTTGATAGATTTTGGTCTCTTTTCTTCCATTCCTTCATAATTTTGGTTCGGGTGTTGTTATTTCTCCCATTGTTGTCAGTGGGTGCTCCCCAATGTTATTAGAGTTTGATTAGAGTTATCTAGAGGGTATTAGAGTTCAATCTAAAGTTATGGTTGCTCTATGACAGTTGTTGGTGTTATTCCAACTCTCCACGTCAAGTTGTAATGCCCACATACTCCTGACTTCAAATGGTGAGGGTTAACCCATAGCCTTAGTTTCATCATTTTAAATATGTTTCTTGCATGAGTATCGTTGAATATGAAATTAGAGATAAAGATATGTATAAAGATATGATACAAATGTGATTTGGCAAATATGTCCAGTTTGAAAGAGTTATGAATCTCTTGATTTTAGCATGAAAATATTTTGGAAAACCATGGGACCATAATTGATGGATTGCACATTATGGAAAATATTTTATGTGCACCTCTAATAAAATTATTATAAGAATATATGATTTAACAAGTTGTCATTTCATTGAATATATTTCAAGAGTTTATGATATCTTCATGCTTCAAAATTGAGATTTCAAATTATGATTATAGAGTATTAGTTAAGATATTTTGACAAGAAAATCGAATAGAAATGTTATTATAATATTAGAGATTTTATGGTTTTGAGCTTTTCTTTTAAAGCTTAATATTAGAGTTATTGAATATGAAAGGATGTTGGCTAAGAAGAGATTTTAGAAATCTAGTTTTCTATACTAGAAGTATGAAATTCAGTATGATTCGTAACAACTAGATTACATATTCCGCTTAAATAAAATGCCTATAAGCGGGTGATCCCTTGGCATGATTTCATAGGCACATTTATGCTAAAGTCGGATTGTTATAGTTATATAAGTCCAGAGCTTCTAGAGTTTCGAAAGTTTAGATTTAAATGATTTAATGTATATTAGAGATATTATGATTTCAAGAATAGAGTAATTATATGATAGAATTTTAAACCTAGAAAAGAGCCTAGAGAGAGTTTTGGAAAAATGATTAATTTATGATCTAGAGACTACGGTAGCTAAAGAGAAACAAACAGCGAGTTAACGCTGGGAAAACGATAGTTAACCTTGGTACCAAGTTGTCTTGAGAGGACAATCTCATAGAGCAGAGATGGAACCTAGTTAGGTGTCCAATTTGGATCCTAGAGAGATCCCAGAGATTAGAGAAATTGTTATGTCATGGTTGACATGTATAACCAGAGAATTTATATTTTGTTATGCAAGGCATAACTAGAGATCCATGTTTCTCTATTTGTTATTTATGTTTTTGGAAAACAATTATGTTTTAAGAGATATTTATGTTTTAAAAGAATATTTGATTTAAGAGTTGTTGTGTATATGTAAGAAAATGATCTCTTGATAGAGTAAGGATTTAGAGATGTTTTTCTATGAATTTATAAATATAGAGATATCTTTCTATATAGATATGCACATAAATATCAAATGATTTATATTGCTCATGTATATTGCATTATATATATATATATATATATGTTCCTGGTTGTCCCATGTGGGTGATGGGTGAGAGCTCACTCAATTAGTTCACCCTTCTCCATTCCTCCTCATAGTTAGGTATAAACGTTGTTCAACCTTAGTTGGAGATGAATTAGATGGGTGTCTTACTTTGGAGTAAGGCTTAGTTTAGAGTTTTGTTAGAGTAGAGTGCTTTATGAAAGGGAAAGCTATACATAGATTTTAGATTATGTATTTAATTTCAGTATTTGAACAACCATGTATATGTTTTCAATTTATAATTATAAAGTGAAATTGTAGAGTTTGATTTAACGATACGTGTAAGTTAGAGATGAAATTATGATTCAATTCATAAGTTAAGTGGATTTTCATAGTATGATTAATATGTTATCATAGCTTCATATATCAAGTATTTAGTTATATAATTTTAATATAAAGTTTAAATAGAGATTTAGATGAAACTATGATTTTAGAATAAAAAGTATATTATTTTATGCATATAGAGAGACTCAAAAGTCATGAGACTTACGTGAAGATAATTTCCCATGCCACGTTTTGTCGTGACATTTCGTATTGTTGAATTCATTTATTTTTGTTGAGTTATGTGTGATGAGATGTATTAAACAACCATGGAGGCACTATTATGATACAGCTATGGAGGCATTAGTATTAAACAATGAAGGCAAACCCAGTAAATAGCGATGAAGGCAACCCCTTTAAACAACCATAGTGGCAATCTCAAGAAACGAGACCTAGTGAAGTGCCCATAGAGAATAAGGATATCAGAGTATTGTTATTTATGATTCAGAGAAACTTAGGATTTATTTTAAAGTGTTTATATATATATGTGTGTGTGTGTGTGTGTGTGTGTGAATTGTTTAGAGCTAGCTTTATTATTGCTATCATTATTATTATTATTACCATGATTTACACATCTTGATTGTCCTATGTGGGTGATGGGTGATAATGATAATTCACTCACTAAATCGTTGACTAACCCTTCTCCCTTTCCTCTCATAATTGGGTACAATATTGTTTTGTCAGCTTCAAATGATGCAGTTGTTTATGGAGGTCTTCGTCGAGTAAGGCCTAGTTTAGAGTCTAATTGAGGAATGCTCTCATAGATGTGTAATGATCCAAGCCATGCATTATTTTAGATTATGTATTTAAATTTCAGCATTTGAAACGACTACATATGTTTTCAGTTTACAAGTATGGATTTGAAATTATAGAGCAAGATTAAAATGCTTTAGAGCTTATATATCAAGTATTTCAGTCCATTATATAAATATCAAATTTTAAATAAAGATTTAGATAAAGAATTAGATGAAATTATGTTTTTAAAATAAAAAGTATGTTGTATTATGCATATAAAGAATTAGATATCACAGGTTTACGTAAGAATGTGATTAAAGTTAACCATGTATTAGTCAAATCATGACAAGTATAAAACATGCCTCAAGCTCTCTATAGTTCACAATTTCAAAGCTAATTTCTTCATGTTACCATATAAAAGAGTCTTATGTGTACACAATGAAATAAAACCATATCATTTATCATAGAGTTATAGTAAAATAATTTATAATTGCATTTTCTATTTGTTAGAACACAATATGAGTAACCAAAGACACTATGTCTATTCACCTTTTAATATCTCCTCAATTTATTGAGTTTTTTAAGTCAATATATAAAAGTATATAAATAGTGTAACCACCCACTATACTCTTTACTCACTTTCCCTTTTTTTTTCTTTTCCATGTAATAAAGTCTCTCTAAGTGTATAAAAAGAATATAAAATTTAAAAAATTATTAATTCCTATTAAATAATATATCAAATAATTTCATACGAATAATATATAAAAATTATATAAAAATAAAAATATGACTCGATCAAGTCACTAGTTTTTATAAATTTTGATGTTTGAGTTCAAAGAGAGGATAAGAAGACCCAGAAAAATTCTCACTTTTTTTTTTGAAAACAGGAAAAATTCAAAGAGAGAGGAAAAGAGACACGTGGCCCTAGTTTCCCCGTAGGTGGAAAAAATAAACTGTTATATATGGTGTGCCTCCTCATAGCAGCCACCAACCATGGCACCCTAACCATTCACCACTTTCACTCACCAACACCAACTTACTTCATTCGACACTACATCCACCACCATCATCACTTCACAGTTCACACACCCCCTTCTCTCTCTCTCTCTCTCTCTCTCTCACCACAGAGAAACAACAACAGCAACAACAACAACACACTAAACACCAATCACTCACTCCTCACTCACTCACTTACACCTGCTGTGCGCGTATAGCTACTCCCACTAACACCAATCACACCGTAGCCAAAACCCCCCACCACCATCAAGCAGTAGTACATGATCCACCGCAACAAATGGCCTCCGCCTGCGTCAACAACATCGGAGTCCCGCCGGAGAACTTCCCCTACGGCGGCTGGCTAAGCCCCCGCCTCTCCTTCAGCGGCGGCGACGACCACCACCACAAATCCGGATCCAAATCCTCCGACCCGACCCGAGACACTGATCCAGAACCCGACTTCGAGTTCCGCCGCCTCGACGGCCCCGTCGCCATGCTCCCCGCCGACCAGCTCTTCTCCGACGGCAAGCTCGTCCCCCTCAACCTCCCCTCCCTGAACAACACCACCACCACCAACACCACAACCAAACCGTCCTCGCCGGAAAACTCCAACCCTCGCCGGAAAATCGATTCCGACTCCTCTGCCGCCGGCTCCGATCCCTACATCTTCTCTCCCAAAGCACCAAGATGCTCCAGCCGCTGGAAAGAGCTCCTAGGACTAAAGAAGCTCTACCAGAGCGCAAACGGCACCGTTTCAACGAAAACGACGTCGTCTTCCTCGTCCTCGTCTTCCTCCAAATCCCTGAAGCTCTTCCTCCACCGTGGAGCGTCCAAAACGGCGTCGTTTTCGTCGGAGAACGCGCCGTTGCTGATGATGAAGGACCATTCAGATTGCGAGTCTCTATCGATCTCATCCTCTCGGCTTTCTCTCTCCTCGTCTTCTTCCGGCCATGAGCACGACGATCTCCCACGTCTCTCTCTAGATTCAGAGAAACCAAACCCTAACCCTAACCCGAACCCGATCTCGCTCCACCGAAACCCGAACCCGAACCACCACCCTCGGATCCGGATAGTGAAGCCGAGAGCAAACTCATTCGACTCCAAACCCGGATCTTCGGACCCGTACACGACGAACCGGGCGGGTCGGAGCCCGATCCGGAGGGCGGAATCCGGCGCGGGAGGGTGCAGGGGAGTGTCGGTGGACAGCCCAAGGATGAACTCGTCGGGGAAGATCGTGTTCCAGAGCCTTGAGAGGAGCTCAAGCAGTCCCAGCAGCTTCAACAATGGCGGTCCAAGGTTCAAGCAGAGAGGGATGGAGCGGTCTTACTCGGCCAACGTTAGGGTCACTCCGGTTCTCAACGTTCCGGTCTGTTCACTCCGTGGCGGTTCGAAATCCGGTTCGGTTTTCGGGTTCGGGCAGCTCTTCGGTTCGCCGCAGAAGAAGGAAGGATCGGTTGGGAGCAGCAATGGAGGAACGAGTAAGGGTAGGAACCGTTCCGATCGGAATTGATTGATACAGAAAACCAAAAAGAAAGAGAGAGAGAGAGGGTAACAGCTAACTAGGGTTTTCTAATTTTTAATTTTGATCTTTTTTTGTTTTTTTATTTTGTTTTGTTACTTGTACTAATTAATCTCTGTTGTTTTTTTTTTATCTCTAATGTTGGAATGGAGATATTGCAGGACATTGGGGATTGATTTGGAGAGGGGAGGGGCTTAAGTTGCTGGGTTTTTTTTTTTTTTGGTTGATTATGATTAACAAGGGTTTAGATTTGATGTAAATAATGGGGAATTTTAGATTATGCTGAATTGTTGATGAATGATGATGTTCTTTCTTCCTGTTCATCTTTCTAACTTGGTTGAGATTTTTCAGTGCAAATTCTATGGCTGCTGCTTGTTATTTTTTCTGACCAGGAACACATGGAATGGAATCTATACGGATTTCTTTTGCTCTTACTTTTTTAGCTTTTATTTTTTCTAATTTAATAATGGCAATTCGTTTTTTTTTATTTTTTTTAATCTGAGATCTGTAGACTGTAGAGTACAGTAGTAGCATCATGTTTGAGCTTATCTAGTCTGTCTGCCTCTCAGTTTTTTGTTTTTGTAAAATTAATTGATTTTTTTTTTACTTCAATACAGTTTTTTTTTCTTTTGTTCACTTGTTTGTAGTGTGTGAAGTTTTGGGAAATGATGCCAAGATTCAAACAGAGGCGCCAGCTCTGCTGAATTATTTTATTGCACGTCAGTCTGATCCCAAACCTTCATGTACTATTTTATTTTTACTCTGTTTGCATTTAACTCGGAACAATATATTTGAGCTAAATGACAAATCAATATCAATATATCTTCATATTATGATAGATAGATTTGCATATTATATTGTATATCATATTTCTTGGGACGTTAATGTGGGGGACTTTACTCACTGGCCGAGTGGTCGGTGGTCCACACCTGAAGCTCAGTGTGTGACCTTGATGGAAGATTCAATTGGGGTGGGGACTAGCTTCTTTTCTTTTAAATCAAAATGTGTACTTTGATTGGGGACATGGTATGAGTTCCCAGAACGGATTACTATCCTTCAATGAATAATTTAACATGATCTCACCATTAAGTTTTCCCTTTCTGTGTGTCCCAAGATCTTGGTGGATGGGTGGAGGGTGGAAGAACATCCATAAATTTGGTCATCTTTGTCCTCACACGATTTGTTTTTGGATAAATCATCCCACTTCATCCCCCATTGAACTGAAAAGATCTCTCCCCGCCCCCCTACATGATTATCCCGGTATGGGTCCATCCCTAATTAGATATGGTAGGTCCATTTCCTGTTTGCTGCAAAGCAATTTGATATGTGCCTACCCAAGTGTATTATTGAAGGATATATGTTCAAAAGTTCATTGCTTTTGGACCCCTTTTCATATGGTTCTTGTTCCGTAGTACTATGGGGCTGGAACTGTCACATAAAAATGATACATATCCTTGTGGTTATTAACTTGTAATTAGACCTTATCTAGTTAGTAGTTGCCTTTGTTGATTCATGAATAAGCCCCATATACCAATATACCAATTTCTAACCAGTTGGAAGATTTTGACCGCTTCTGACCGCTTCCCTGCACTCTACTACTAGACCAGGCAAGGCAGCAAACAAACAATTCAATAATAGAGCCAGAGAAAGAAAACAAACAGCATGCAAGGAGAATAGTGATCACTCTTATTTTATTTCGAAAGGCAATTTTGGACAGAAATATGTTAAAACCACGTGGCTAACAAACATGTTACCATACTTTTTGGGCTTTAGCCACCATAAAAGCCAAATCACATGTGCGACAGCCAGCAGTGTCTAACTAAGCAGTCTCGTGTTTGGATTAGTGTAACGGCTAGGAGTTAATACAAAGACCGTTTTAACTTGTTGCAGTGTTTTCGCTTAATTTTTCACTTGCTGAATCAAAATAAATGAATCTATCTTTGCTAAAAGCTCTCCCATCTCTTACTGGAATTTATTAAGAATACTTAAAGTTTAATTTAATGTAAAAGCTGTTAAATGTTTGCCTATGCACAATTTAATTATTGTAATTCTTTCTTTTTTTTATCATTAAAGGACATATCTTTGCCGTTATTATAAACATTTTTAATTAAGTGTATGAATTGCATGATCTGCACTACTTCGGAAGAACCCTGAAGATTTTCTGTAATTAAACTGATAAGGGATCATGGTATAAACGTTCAAATATTTGGAAACCTATATTTATGAAAGACAGTGCCAATTATTCTTTTCATCACAACAAAAGGTTAGTACATATTTTTTGAATTACCCTTTGGTTGTACCACGAGATTCGGTTACATTGTTCAAATGTCACAGCTTATTTCTAAATTTTGTACAGGATTTATTTTCATTTGGTCCAAACACGTGAGTTCGTTTGGCACAAATCTCAGTTGTCGTTGTCCACCAGAGTACCGGGTCTTTTTGTCTTGCGGAGTCCCGTCCCATCCTTCGCTTGCGCATGCTTTGGGGTTTGGGTTTAGGGTTGGCGCTATGTCATGCCTATCAAAACTAATCCCTACTATTGATTTGACATCTTCTATGCACGCCATAGGCGCTTAGCTTGAACCCAAGAATCTTTGTTGTTTGGGTGCATAGCATAGCTAACTAGATTTTGCAACTTTCAAGCCTATTATTGTGCCCTATGTAAACAAAGCAAGCCATTAAACATTACCTACCTTGGCAGTTGGCAGCTCATAGTGCAGCCTTGAGTCATGTAGTGTGTGTTTACTTACACGTAGAATTGATTATATTATATGAAAATTGATTTTATTTATAATTAATTTAAAATAAAATAATTTATATTCAATAATTCATTTAAAAATGACTTTGCCAACCAAACAAAATAAAAATTTTAGAATCAACTTTTGCAGGCCAAAACCAATTCTTCTGAGTCCTAAAAACTGAAAAGTGAAAACCATACAATGTTGCCACTCATCTTACCGGTCCCTTCTCCGTTCTCAATTTTTTGGTGTTTCCGATCAATCATGCTCGGATTTTGATGCATATGATATGATATGGGCGTGGTGTTTGACCAGTCGTTTGCGGGTACTCTATTATACTACTAGTATTACATTTGTTCCCATTAGAGTTTGGGCTTTGTGACAACGTGAAAATGGATGCACCTACCATCACATCTTTTGATAGTCATGCTGCTGCTGCTGCCTTTTTGGTGTGTCCAATACAGCAGCAAAAGGGCAGTTGTGTCCTTTCGCTATTGGAGGGAAGTGCCGTGGCCTTGTGTTGTAGGGTCACCTCCACTACCCAAAATGATACCCTATATCCATTATCTCCAAATAAACCCTGGATTCTTGCCAAGTTTTGCTCAGTAATTCCCATTCTTAATTGCACCTTGGAAGCCCTGGTCAGGATAGAGTGATGTGACTTATAATAGTTTGGTTGTTTTGGTTAGCGAGCGCAACTTTGTCATTACTTTCTCTTCACTTTATATAGGGTTGAGGATACGTGCAATCATGTCTATCTTGCGAGGTAAATCAGCTGAAAAGCAGTCCCAGGGTAATTAATAGAAGACAACAAAGTCTAAGCCAGTCACTGAGGCCCCTCATTGATTAAATATTCAGCAGGGAGGGCGTATTTAAAGCGTGATCTTGCTGATCTGATCTGTGTCTCAACAACATATAAAATACAATTTGTTTGTTGAATAATTAGGGACCCTGCAAAAGGTTGAGGAGAGCGTTTTGGGGCGTCGAAGAAAGAACGTGCTGATGTACAGTCCGGGCCTCTGCATAGATTCCCCTTCCTCCAATCCGTTCAACCCTATCATATGCATCACTGCTCCCTCCCCTTCTCTCTCTTGTATAGGGAGTGGGTCAGTGCACAAAAAGGGTTGAGAAGGGTGGGTGCTGCTTCGAAATGCTAACGCCTAAGAAAGGGTTAGGTTGGTTGGTATCTTAGATGAAGAGGGCAGACCAAAATAATTAATAATATCTTTATAGTAAAACTAAGCAGTTAACGAGTAATGTAGTTAAATTAATCAATTAATATTAATTAGTCTTTTTACTTTACAAAAACTTTGACATAAATGGGGGTCAAGATATGGCTGACTTGGGAAAATATCCCTATCCTCATCTTCATATCTGCATTGCAGTGTCTTCTTACGATGTTCAAGAACAAGTGCACGGATGATGTTTTGGAGTAGAATAATGCTACTCATTTGAGGCACGTACTACAGTGTGGGGGCATGTGAACTACAAGAGGTCACATCACAGTATCTGTATAAGCTGGACTGTGAAGGATAATTTGTTGTTGTTATGTTAGGGTATGTAATGAACAGTGATAGGTTTGGGTCCTTTTGGAATTTAGTACTCCACGGACAACGACTTTTATGGTTTTACTGTAGCTCAATCAAGAAGAGTTAGAGCTGATATGTAGCCCATTTTTCCCCTCCTCCAGTTTATACAAGACGACAACTATAGCAAACCATCGCTTGGATTCAGGCCAGTTGCTTCAAGTAATAAGATTTGGTATTGCTTGGGAAAATTTGCTTGTGTCATCAAACTGTTCAAATCTTGTGTTTATGCGTATTACACATGAACTGCCCTTCACATGTTATGAGTCTATATCACCAGAGAAATGCTTAGGTGCTCATGTCATGACCACTTATAGAATGACATGTCTATTTCAAATGGTAGTTAGTGGTGAATTCTATTTATCTCTACATGAAGCTAACATATCACAATTGGGTGTGTTTCGTTAGGAGATTAAAAAAGAAATCACGAGTATGATCCTACGTGGGGTCATGTTATTGTGGTCCAGCATATCTTTTGAATCATAACATGGTCCTTTTTAGTTGCTATAAAATTTACTACACTAGCACTCTTTTAAATTTAAATTTTCCTTTTCAACCATTCACCCCTTCACCCATCCACTACCGGTACTGATGTGTTTCTAACAACCATCCTTCCTCTCCAACCATCAAGAACAATTGAAGGAACACCCAAACCACCATTCCCACGGATGCTCAACTCAACCTTCCACCTGCCATTGCAGTCACATTTTCTGCTCCCCACCACACTTCCTACTCTACTAGTATCGGGCGTATAAGTCAATCAAGCTATTGTAGGTAACAAGATTTGGCTGCAACCCGCTTTTATGAATGAACTGCAGCATTTCATGGGCCTTATCATGCATCTTGTTTCGGGCATACATCGTAAGCATGAAGTTAATTATGACCAAATAGGGGACCTGACCCTAGAAACATCATTTGCTGTGATGTTGTTATGAGAGAGAGAGAGAGAGATGGTAGCTGCATGCAATTTACAGGTCACCATGGTTGGAGTAGGTTTGTAGAAGTGATGAAAATTAGAGGAGCAAAAGGTGTACTTAGGTCCTTTAGAAAATATGTTTTTTAACTATTAAAATTATTATTTTATTTTAATATATTAAATCTTCAAATCTCAACCATTTAAATAAAATTTAACAGTTTATACGAGTAGACAATGCAATGGCCCAAAGATGGGGCGAACCATGTTAAAATGACCCTCCTACTTGGTGCTCCATGAACACAACATGAATTTGGTAGATATGGTGAGGAGCTTGGTGGACCCGAGAGTTTAATGAAACTGGGTTGCACACTTTGTTTCAGAAGTTTAAGAAAATTAAATGGGCCGATTTGCCACCAACCAACAAAGCATGCTACTTTAGATGGGGCGCCTGTCTAGTAGCTCCGCCGTGCTAATGTTCCTGTTTACCTCATTTCGTTTCGTTTTGTAGCTGTAAGGAATTAGATCACTGGTTCCATGTAGGATATGTATTTAAAAGAATAAATTTGAAATAAAATGACATGTACTGTAAATACTAAATACCATTAAAAAAAAAAGTGACTGAATTTACAGATCCTTCGATATAGCAAAATTATTTTTAAGTCAGATCGAATTTTATCCAATCACGCATTATATTATATTTACTACATATTTCATTGGAAAATGAATTATTATTATTTTTTCCTTTATTTTTGCGATTGTATTTGATTTAAGAGTAAAGCCAGTGGGCAGATAGGGCCATACCGTGATGTTCTCGGCACATAGGAAGTTAGGATCCGGAACAAGCCGTGCTCACCCACACAATGGATCTATGACTGCTTCAACTCCTTTTCAGAAGTCTTGATCTTACTAAAAGAATAATAATGATGATCAAAATTAACCTGAATACAACGTGTAACTGGATGTCGACTTAGAAGTCCCTACCTAGCACCAAGCAATTATATGCCTAACAAGAAGAGTACAAGTTAAAGGGTTAAGGATGCATTACAAAAGCACACATACGGAGACAATGGAAGTTGATCAAGCTGATGAACATTCACCCAGAACCTTCGGTGGTTGTCTTCTCTGCAGAATTACAAACAAAACAATTCGGTAGTAAGAATATGGATCAAAAACGGTTGAAGTATACAAATTATTGATCAAATAAATGCAAACAAGCATTACCATTGTAGTACATTATTTCATACAAGAAAGATGTCGTACAAGAAAACATTAATCATTGCTACAGATTATAATATTTATTTTCAAAATTTGTTAAACAACTACTAAAAGAAACTCCGAACAATATCACTCTCTAATCTGCTTGTTACAAAATAACTTATGCAAGCTTGGCATTCCTGTTATCCACAAAGGCATATAGCCTTCACTTTTTGCGGTTGATCAATAATCTTAAATCAGATTGCCACATGCCTGGACTTCTGATCAGTTTGTCTAGTCGTCTATCCAAATCAGTTCAACTTGCTTTACTTTTGCAGAGAAAGTACCTCAAGTCCTTCGGGCTTCGTTAGACTCATAATGTAGACTACTATAACTAATTGGGTTGTCAAAATCTTCAGTGGCCCTAGGAGCAGATTTAGCATACAATGCTTTCTGACCACTTTCCATATCAAGCCATAGCAGCCACGATGCATCTGGGGTACCTGATAAGATAACTATTGTGATGGTGAGATGATTGGTCTGCACTATGCCAGCTAGACTGATTGATCCCGTGTTTTTACTCCTAGGCAACTTGGCAAGTGCATGTAGGATTGTGGGTTCAAGAGTTTTCTTTAAAACGATAAAACTCTATGGTAAAGTAATGGGAAAAGTTGTCAAGAAACTTTCCCCTACTAAAAGGAAGAAGGGTCACAGGTTGGCTAAGAGGAATCCTGAAGTCGCACATGGTGAAAGGGGGTGTTTAACACTTCATTTCTAGAGAAATCAGCTTTGATAACTGCCAAGCTAGTAGGCCTGAGGTATTATTCTTGGACAACTTGCTCCTACAACGCAAGCACTAAAGCCAAATCTGGCTCAGATGATTGAAGTAAATAAAAATCAGACCCAAACTAAGAATAATAATGAGACTCAAAAAATAGGATAAAATGTTATAATATTATCACAAATTTGAAATCATTAGACCAGAGCCAGCATGCCACAGTTCAATCGAAGGAGAAAATTATCATAGGTCCTCTCAATGAATTAGTTCATTTGCCATAGCTTTTGCCATGCAAGTATGTAATACAATGACTACTAATATATTGTGGATACTTTTTGGAATAGATCACCGACAAAAATGGTCAGACAGTTGATCATTTTCAATTTTATTTGCACTTTGCAAAGAGCAATAAAACTATACAAGGATGAAAGAGATAGACTACATATGGGGAAAATATAATTAAAAAAAAAAATCCAATACTAACATTAGTTAGCTATAAAAAAAATAATTAAGCCTCTGGAGACACGTAAATACCATGAGTGTTGCCAATAGACATCAAGCGGTCTATATTATCAATCCGCCCTTGTATGGATCTTAAAAGTAAATTCAGTGATGAAACTCTTTTCCTAACACTGGAAATCTTAGCAGCATGTTGCATGATGAACGGCAAAGGAGCATCTTCAAGTAATTGATCAAGTTCTGCCAAAAGAAAAGACGAATTTCAGGTCAGCGAATTGTACAGTTTTTTAAGAAATTACAACGTCCTCAGCCAATGGGAGAAACTTTACCAGAAGCATTAATATTAAGCATAACTGAAATGAAATTATGGTGTGTTTAGCAAATGGAACCAAAATTTGTACACTACAGCTGCTAGTTTAACATGCCAATGAAGAGCAGATTGCCAAAGAGTATGACTTTTGTCCATAGTTGTCAAATGGTGGCCATGGCATGGTGGATTTTGGCCCCCAGCCAGGGAAAGGCTTGTTCATTACAGCGGTCATGGCGGCACCACGGCAGTCTTAAATGGCGGATTTTTGGTCCACCGCCATGAGCTTCCATCCGCAATTGGCAACTATGTTTTTGTCATCATTCAACAAGGAAGATGTTAGCCATCATAAGAGTATAGGGCGAAGGGAGGTGTTTAATTACCTACTCATTTCATGGTTGCAGTATTTTGTTTTATTGCCCGTGGAATATCTAATTGGGTTTTCAGTGCCAAAACTTCTGGCTCTGTTAGTAGTACTGTAGAGCATTGCATCTCTCATATAATTGAAACATAACTTTCTTATTCCACTGAGATGAAATGAAATGTATTCTAACGTTTTTAAATATGGTGAATATATATATATATATATATATATATAAGTTAGAATTAACATTCACGTTTCTTGGCAAACCACTTCCAAGCTAAGAGGCTAAGAAATGAACCCCTCAAAGGAGAGCTACCTGTTTACAAGCTTTATTTTCCTGCTACAAAATCCATCTTCAAATGCTTGTCAGAAGAACAAAAGCATAGGTTACATTATTTCTTTAGTAACAAGGAAAGCTCTAATGGCTTGTTTGGTTTACAATCTTGAAAATGTTAAAAAAGAAAAATTATCTTCCTGAAGTGGGCACTTTAACATGAAGCAAGCTTTTACTTATTTTCATAAAAAGATCTTTTGTTTGGTGCAAATGTTAAACCAAACTTGGCCAGAGCATGATGAATCTTCATAAATTACACACAATATTCTTCTTCCCAGTATATACATATATATATATATAGAATAACAAATAATGTCTCATCTCTTATGCCTTGTCTGAATTCTGAGATTCTAGACTGAAGCTTAGAAAGACTACAACAAAAATGTCCACACCAAGTAGTGAAACTGTGAAATTGCTTACTTTTCTTATTCTAGTCTTAGGTTTGAGTTGTTTCCGAGGCACTCAGCAGGCTAAACCTAGGTTCCACATGCACAGTAGTGGGATTAACAGTTTCTCTTACAATCTCAGCTAAACCCCAGACTTGTATAACTAGAGAAGTGAGTATTCTCCTCTGTTATGTCCCAGAATCATGCTGCTTTGGTTCAATACTAGCATGAAAAGAACAATATTTAGACAGTTGAGAGCCAATGTTACTGTAAAATTGGTTCACTACTTACTAGACAAGTTCAGAGTTTCACCCATGATAACTCCTTCCTGTAACAAGGAAAAAAAGTAGACAAGAGTTTTGAACCCAACAACGTGTCTATGCCCATGCATACCACACTTGAAACACAGGTCACTAACAACATACAATTCAAAAAGAAAAAGGCATATTTTCTCCCAAAATCACCAAAACCAACATGCAATTACACTAGAAGTTCCTGCAAATCACCAAAAGAAAACTTTAATTTTGATACTATGCGAATGCACAAAATTTTTCATTCTTTCAAGTACTTATAGTCTTATACACATGGATTTAATTTCTATACATTGCCATTGTAAAAGTTTTTTACACAAACATCTAATCATATATTACTAGTATTTAAAATTGCGGTTGTGATAGCGGTTGCGGTTTTGGTCGCGTTGTGATGCAGAAAATTGCAGGAAAACACTGTTGACACAGCCACAGTTGCCACTACAATGCGGTTGCAGAGGCCACCACAACGGCAGAATTGCAGCCGCAATTGCGGTTGCAGACCACAATTTAAAACCATGTTTTGCTACGTCGGCTATGATAGTTGACTCTTTCTCCCACTATTTAAAAAGTCATGCATATGAAAATTTTGATTCAGTGCATCAAATGTAAACTCTATATATATTACCGGGTACAATCTTTGAGATAGTTATTATAAAATTCAAACACTGACGAAGTGATTCTACACCATAAATGATTAAATGACGGTGTCAAAATTTAATTTAAAAAAAATGTACTTGCAACACAAGCCATATAAATTGATCCAAATTTTCTTTCTTTTTTGTTTTTTTTTTTTGTTGATAACATAAATCAACCAGGTAGCTAATAACTTCCAATTAATAACTAACACAATTGCTATTCCAAAAAGAAAAAAGAAACTGAAGCATTAAAAGAACTTAGAAAGAACTAGCGGTGATGGTAACCACCTCGGGTAAGTCGATCGATGGCGGAGGAGAGCTGGTCCTGGCTGCTGAGAGTTTCTCGCGCTCTGAAATCGAAGTCCTTGATGACGGACGACAGCATCGACGACAATCCTTTCGCCAAAACCTCGGAGCTCCTCGCCAGGGGATCATCGTCGTCGTAGCCGCCATCGGCGGCGGCCGTGGAGCCTTCTTCGACGGCGGCGGAGGTCCGCAGAGAGAGGAGGCTGCGGTTGATCTTGAACAGCGGCGGCGGCGGCGACGCTGCTCTCGGTTTCCTCGGGCATATCACGGTGATTGATGCCGGAGCTAGATTCCATTGCGCGTTCGTTCGATCGGGTGATTTCCGCTACTTCTGCACGCGGCGGCGCGTTCGTTCACGGCATAGGGTTCATGGCAGTTCGCCGGAGCGGCGGAAGTGGTTCCGCGACGGTAGTGACAGTGGGAAACTGGTGTGTTAGCGGTATAGTAGTAAATAGTGTAAAGCGAATTTCTTTTGTTTCGATTAATGGAGATGCATGTATCGAAGGGGAATATATCAGATGAGAGTAAATGTCCACTTTGATCATGAATCCTATGCTGAGTGGTGCCAAATTAAAATACATTCGAGTTAGTCCCTACAATTTTTAAATCTATCAAAATAGTCTTAAAGATTGCTAAAATGTGTTAAGAAAGCCCCAATCTCCAAGTTTCTCATTTTTCATTTCATAAATTCTAAATTCTCAATATTTCTTAAACTCACTTAATTATATCTCTATGATTTTCACACCCTACTTAGGTAATATCTTTTTCACATAAAATAATAATGAAAAGAGAATATATCACCAATAAGCTATTATTGTTAAACAAGTGGTAAGTAATCATTATCAACATAATGGGAAGAAAGTAACCATCAATATCCCCAAACTATTTCTATCTTTACTACGACAAATCTGTCATGCTAATCGCAAATAATAGCTCACAATCCATATGCATTTTCATATGCAAATGTGGACCATCATTATTCAAGTTATACACCAAGAGACTGTGGTTCCTACGATCCACTATTATTGAGGTAGAATGAAAACACGATCCTTTACTTGAGATCGATTAGAGCCTTTATATTTGAGATGGTTACCAGGATATTTTACATGAGAATAGAGTTTCTTTTTCTTGTCATAGTCAATTCCTTTGATACCAAATTATAGCTTAAAAGTTTCGAATAGTCCCTTAATGAACTCCACCCACACTTGATAATTAACATAAAAAGGAAAAAAGATAGTTAATGATTCTATAACTAATATCACTTTTAAAAATTAATTTATCTTGTTCACGTACTATTTAAAAATTTTTACAAAAAATCTAATATATTCATCTAACTACCTAAATAATTTTTATAGTCAATTTATTAAAATTATGTCACATGATTTTTTTTTTGTTTTCTTTACTTCATTGCAAAGTATGTGTAATACCTCAAGGATACGTGTCCATAGATGAATCTAGTACGGCTTAGGATCTTCCAAGACCCATCTGTGTTGCCAAAGGCTCCAGATGCATTTAAGATACATAACAGGTGTTGTTGGCACCGCTGGCAGTCAGGACGCTGGCAGTTAGGGTTGGGGCTGGAGATTTTGAATCTTTGCCAACTGCTATAGTAGTCATGTGTGTTATGCAGGGGGTGCTTCAAACCCCTTGACCCTAGACCGCTATAGCGGTCTGACTCGACGTCAAAACACTATCAAAACGACGTAGTTTCGTTTAATAACCCCTACCTCTATATAAACCCTTCCCCATTTGGTTTCTCCCAAACCGAGAACCTTAGCTCCCAAACCTTTCTTCTTCCCATCCATTCCCATCCTCCATTAATCCTACCTCCTCCAAATTCCAAGGTAAGGATTTGTCTATGTTTTATATTAGATTCCTTCCTCCTTCTTCCTCTATGTATAGGTATTGTTGTTTTCTCATTGTTGTCAAGTGGTGCTCCAATGTTACTAGAGTTGTTTTAGAGTTATCTAGAAATTTTTAGAGATTAATCATGGGTCTTATGGTTGTTATAGTAGACATTAGTGATATCCCCACTCACGGAGTTCCATTGGTGTTGACACCATTCATTCCTTCCATACATGGATGGTTAAAATTGAAAGTTAATTAATGCTCATATGTAGATTTAAAAAGGTCACATGATTTTATATTTTAATTTTGACCATTCATATAAGATTCAAAAAAATTAATTCATCTCACTCTTATAATAAATTATCCTATCATATGATATGCCTCTATATATAGTACTTATAAAATTCTTAACTTTTTCGGGGAACGGGTATATGACCCCACTAGTTATTAGATATTTGTCCTAAATGTGTTCCATATTTTATTTCATAGTAGATAATATGTGAGTTGACTTTGTCACACCTTCTATGTAAATAACATAGCTTCAAAATCTATATTATTCTATGTTTGTCTTCTAAAATAAAGAATAGTAAAAATATGATGAAAGTTCTTGAATTCTTCATTATTTCGCTCCTTCTGTCCTTAATATTAGTTGTTTTTGAGTTTTAATTTTGGTCTAAAATATAGGTTGTTTTCATATTTCAATGACTTATTAATTATTGTATATCTATTTTACCTTCTATTTAATTGGAGAAGAATGAATGGAGGTGATTTTATTAGAGTATTTAATTGGAAAGAAAATGCATGAAGGTTAAGTGATAGAAGCACATTTATATCTTTTACTTTCATTTTTGAAAGATCTCAATATAATTTAATTATTATCTTAATTCATATGTGTAATGCAAAAATAACTTATAGTGAGATAGGAGGGAGTAGTTTTTTCTATTTTATTTTGCATTCTGCCATGGAAAAAAAAATGAATTTCCATCCAAATTACGAATTCGCCCAAATAAGGGTTAGGGTTCTGCATTTCACGAACCGCAGCACTATAAATACACCAAGCAAGAGTTTTTTAATTTTGTCATCACCATCATCGAATACCCTTTCTCTGCACAAAGAAAATCTGCCATCGTTGCGGGAAATCGTGAAAGCGTTCGTCATCCAACATGAGAGCTAAGGTAAGTTCCTCTTCCTTCAGTTATATGGAGCTTCGATGTTCTTTCTTCTTTTTTTCATTTAATTGTATTCAATGTTTTCTGTTTTAAAGTTATTTTTTTTCAAGGATCAGAATTCAGAGCATGATTGGGATTTTTAAAAATGTATTTTTTTTTTGGGGGTTTGTTGGGAATGGTTGTTCTTATTTGATTCAGATTCATGGATCGTATGAATTGATGACATGTTCGTTATGTAACTGGAAATTGTAATGAGATTATTGTTTTAGCTTGTTGTTGTTTTCGATCTGAGAAAAAAAAGGAAATTAATGGATGCGTTTTCTCATTTTGTGTATTTGAAGGAGGGATATTCAATCTTGCTTGTGGGAATTGGTCATGAACATAGGATGCTCTGTATAAACGTTTTGTTTAGAAAAATTACTGTTGAAAAGGACAAGGCTGCTTCTAATCTTCTTAAAAAAATTGTTATTTTCTGATTTATTTTCAGAGATTTATCTAAATACTAGGGGATTCCTTCGGTAGCTAATAGCTATGATAGTTTTAATAACATCAATACCCATTACCAATAAGGGGTTGTAATTTAACCATGAATTAATTCTTTTATATTTTTTAAGTTCTTATAAAATTGCATGTGTGGCTTATTTCTGGCTATTAATCCTCACAAGGTATCAATACCTACGAAAAATTGAGGGTACCAGGGAAACTTCCGAAAAAGTGTATATATATAAAACTTATGGGAACTTATTTATTTATTTTATGAAAAGCATAAACATCGATGTGGAATTGTTTGATTTTTGAACTGAATGAAATTAAGTTCATCAATCTTTAAGCAATTAACAATGGTTAGAATCCATGTGGGCATCAAATACCATTGAGGGCTGTTGTTGGGCTTAACTTTTAAGGTCTGTATTGTTCTTTGAGGCAACGTACTTTTTATGTCACAGGATGCATACATGCTGAATAGCTTTCATTTGCTGCTGTGCTGATTCTGTTCTGTGTCGTGTTTCCTCTGCACTGTTTGGTGGGTCGAGTGTGTTGTAATCAAACTATTGGAAAAAAAATGCTGATGATTTGTTGTTGTCTTTGATCTGAGGAAAATGGATGTGATTTCTGATATCGGTTATAGAACGGATTTTTTTTGTCCCTCATGTGGGAATGGGTCATAAACTTGACTAAGATACCTTGTTGGCTAGACAATTATGATCTAAATGTTAAACATTCGTAATTTAATTTGATGTTGTGGTTGAATGCTCTTCCACAGGCAGTTAATGCTGTCCCCTTTAAGCTGCAGGTGGAAGTGTTTGATTTTTACACCGATAGAAATTAAGTTCGTCAATCACTACGTGACTAACAGTAGTTAGGATAAAATATTTTTGAGTGCAATGGTTAGGGTTGACTTCTATTGTGTGTATTGTGCTTTAATACCAACATGCTGATGATTGCTGTAGTTTGTTGTCTTCAATCTGAAAAAATCAGTGAAAGTTCTGATATTGGGTTGTTGAAGGAGGGATATCATTCCATTACTGTTTGAAGATTTAACTTGTTGGCTAGAAAATTAAGATCCAAATGTTATTAATTTAAAATTGATAGATGTTGTGATTGAATGTTGTTCTACAGATAGTTAATGTTGTTCCTTTTGGATTTTGATTCTCTAATGTGAGGATATCTGCAATGTGAGAAAGTGAGGGATTAACCACTCTTAGATCATTTGATAGTACCCACACATAGTACAAGTTATTGATATAAGGATGTTTACCTCCTTGTTTTCTTACTTTACAAGAATCTTTACTTTAGATGATCCAAATTCGTTCCATTAAAGATGCTAGTGAAGGTGTGTTTTTTGTGCTGAAGGAAATTAAATTCATCAACCATTAAGCAATGAACAATAGTTAGGATTCATGTCAGGATCAGATATTATTGAGTGCTACCATTAGGCTTAAGTTGTGTATTGTGCTTTAATGCCAACATGCTGATAGATGATCATTTTTCACCTGATAGTATGTTGTGTTGTGGACTGTTATAGGAATTGTACTGCATTTGCAATGTTTATGTAAAATTATAGACATTTGACTTTGGAGTAGGGCTATTGACACAAGCTAAGGCTAAAACAGATGCCTGATAGCCTATGTAGAAGGCATGTTTCATCAGCAGCAGGATGAAAATTCTTTCATTTTGTGTTTGACAGTTGATGTTTTGAAGTTTTCCCATCATCATGAGTTTGTATCTTGCCATTTCCCATTAGTCTAACACAATGTTGTTTTGTGTCAGTGGAAGAAGAAGCGTATGAGGAGATTGAAGAGGAAGCGGAGAAAGATGAGACAAAGATCCAAGTAGATGCTTACGAAGGGATTAGATGAGCTTTCCCTCCTGCTGCCCGGCTTGCTTCATGACATCTAGGCAGTTATGGCCCTAGTGATCTTGAGGTCTTGTCAGCAGGGGAGGGCTTCTCTCTTGACTTAGTTTAGCAGTACTGGTCTATGACTTATTTTGAGTGTGGGTTAGGTGTGATTTTGAGGGTTTGTGGTGTTTTAAACATGTACTGGTTACTGCTTTTGCTATACTTATTGGTATGCGAAATGACTTATATTACTATTTTAATATTTGCATGAAAATTTGATTGTGTCCTATGCTTTTCAAGACCAAAAATCATCTGCACACATTCGATTGTGGTGCACCTTGCTTTGGGTAAAAATCAGAGGAAACTATTTATGCACACATGTGATCTATCATGCAGCTGTTCCAGTACCATATGACAAATCGAAAATAAAGATATGCTTAAGGCTTTGCTAGTGTTTTCATGTGAATATGGAATTGCAGGTGAAGGTATGTGTGCACGAACTTCCAACCATAAATTATTTGGACAACAGATGTGAATTTCGAATTGTGCAATGTTTGGAGATTATATATTTGCAGCCTAATTGAGAAATTCAAGGAGAAATATCCTGAATTTTGTGGCGTTTGAACTACTAAGTAATGGCGGCAAAATTAAATAAAAAAATAATGACAAGGGAAGTCCATGATTACAATTTACTAGACCGGAAACGTTTCCTATCTTCCAAGATTGTAAGAGCTACGATGCATACAATGCAAAGATTTAAAATCGCAGATTGAGGCTTCGAATTTTCATATATTGGGAAAGGATTTAACAGTGTCCACTAACAGTATGGATCAAGTTTGGCCTTTATATTGAGTTGAAATATCATATGAGGGCTTGAAAGTGTTTTTTTTTTTTTCCATCAATAGTGTTTTTTTATATACATAAATCTAAGATTAAATCAGGATTTTATACTTAAGAAATTGAGTCCCTTCAACTCGGATAAACATCTCATTGGTGCGATCTCTCCTAATTTAAGTTAAACTCAAATTTAGTAATTCAACTAGAATTTCTAATCTCATTACATAGATCTCCCACGACTTGCACGCAAATTATTTTTGAGACCATCCGTCTCCAATACATCAAGCTTTCTACCTCCCCTTAGCGCATTAGCTTGTTCATAACTTATAAATAATGGTACTTGCTAACAGGTTAGTGATATTTTATCTAGCATTATTCAGATGTCATTATACAACCATGTTAAAACGGGGAGCATGCGGCGACAGGGCGGAGCTACACCATATCTTTAGGAGAGACTAATATTTAACAGTTAATTTCACGTAAAGAATATATATCTTATAATTTTTATTTTTATTAAAAAATTTAACTAAAATTATCATATGTGAAAGAAATAAATGTTTAACAATCAAAACTCAAAAAATACACACGTGAATATACATATAAAATATTATCCATTACAATACTTAAACATCTAGTTAAATAAAAAGTTTATGAGAATCATACAAATAAATTTTTTTAGAGGAGGCCAAACAAAAAATTAAAGGGAACATAAGGAGGCTCCGCCCGTGTGTGTGGTGACAAAAGAAATGGGAACATAAAATTTTATGCAGCATTTCTCTTCACAGATGAGCTGCATTCATTCGAAGTCGTGGATCACCGGCCCAAGTTATCAAGATTTTAAGCATTTATAATTCAGCAAATGATAGATTTTAACTGGAAAGGAGAAAATAGACCAATAGCATACACTCAACTGCAACGAGGCTGGCATGCACAGAAGACATTTGTGTTGATAGAAGCAGATCAACCGAGATACAAATGGATAATACCAATCATTTAAAGAAGTGAGATGCCTCAATTCACAAAACCAGTGTTAAATTCTCTGCTCGAACCTTTTTATTATTTGTCTCTGAGCATTCACTCCAATCAAAATTTCAAGCATTCAGGAACTTTGTTTAACTGAATCATAGATCTATATGTAATCAAGTACCCGAGACAAGAAAAACTAGTCATAACACTACTTACTTTCTGATGTTATATACTTTGAGGGTATGTCTTTAAACTGTTAATTCCTTGAGGTCATACTGCATAGCCAGTCTTTCGACAGTACTTTGGCTCAGGACCTCTTTCAAATGTAACTCTTTCACAAGCTCGGCTGCCATATCCATTTCTTCTTCAAAAGCAAGCCCTTCAACAATAATGGTATAGGTTGTCTCACTAGGCATGCATCCTTTATTAATCATCTTCTGAACTATCTCCATTGCCGTGTCTGTTCTTTGAGATTTGCAAAATCCAAGTATGAGTGCATTGTAGTTATCAACATCAGGGCTGTAGCTGTTTTCTTCCAAGATCCTGAATATCTCAATAGCCTCATCTACCATTCCCTCCCTACACATGCCTCTTATCAAAGATGAATAAGTATAGGAATCCGGAGCAAATCCATACTTGGTCATTTCGTGTAACAGATGAAAAGCTGGATATGTGTTCCCTTTCCTACACAGACTTGTAATCACATGTTTGTAAAAATCATGCATAGGGTAGGTTTGTTTATTACCCAAGCTTTGGATTATAAAGAATGCCTCTTGCACCTTCCCCTCCTCACAAAGCATCGCAATTGCATTATATGTTCCTTCATTAGGATGACAGCGTCGAAAGATCATTTGGTCTAGACACTGGACTACAACATCCACCTTCCCTTCCTTGCAGAGACGGGCAATAATTGGATTATAGCTAGTAGCAGTCATCTTGAACCCACTCCGTATCATTTCATCTAAAACTTTGAAAGCTTGTTCTGTCCTTCCTTGGAGGGAAAGAGAAGTGATTAATATGTTGTAAGTAACCACAGAGGGAGACTGCCCTCTTTAACCATCTCCGCTAGAAGCTCATTTGTCTCCTCCCATCGCCGATCATAGCACAAACTCCTCAGCAAAATGTTATAACTCACAACACTAGGACTGAACCCCTTCACAGGCAACTCCCTGAAAAGCCGAATAGCTTCTTCAGTTCTCCCTTCCTTGCACAACCCAGTCAACAAAACATTGTAACTAACCAAATTCAGCTCCCCACCCTTAGCAATTATCTCATCAAGAAGATTCATGGCTTTGTCCACTCCCCGTTCCTTATAAGCAGCCTCAAGCAAGAACGAGTAAGTGAACGCATTCGGCACCAGCCCCTTCTTCTTCAGCCGATCCAAGAGCTGCAAGCTCTGGTTCAAATTCCCATGCATACAAAGCCCTTTAACAAGAGTGTTATAGGTAACAGTATTGGTTGGGAAGCCATGTGCCTCCATCTTCTCAACCAGCTGCATTGCATAGCCAACATTGCCTCTCTTGCACAAGTAATTGACCAGGTATGTATATGAAGCCGCATCCGGTATAACACCCGAAATTACCATCATCTCCATCAACCTAACAGCTTTCCTTGACTTATTTGCCTTGCAAAGATCATACAAAAGCTGAGTTGCTTGACTATCATCAGGCTTGTGCCCCTTCTCAACCATATACTCCAACTGAAGAAATGCATCATTAATCCTAAGCTCCTTACTCTTCTGGTCATTCTTCCCTACCCTCCAATTGGGAAGTGTAAAAACGGAATCTTTTGGGGAAATGGTAATCTGGGTGGAAGCCAAAACTCTAGGGAAACCCTTGTTGAGGGAGAAAGAGTGGAAATTTGGAACCATGGAATAGAACAAACTATGGCCATTTCGTTTTGTTTTTGCTGGTAAATTTGCAGCTGGGGACACAGTATTCAGAAGTGAAGCCATGAATATGATTGAAAGCAAGAAGCAATGATAGTGAAATCACTACTTAACCTTCTCATACGGAACAAAAAATCAACAATTTTTTTTGGGCTGATTTGGTTCTCCTTGGCAAAATCAAAAAGTCACAGCTACTTCTAATGGTTACATACACTGTGAAATTACACAAAAGATTGATGATCGTTCAGAAGAATGGATGAGTGAGAGTGGAGAGAAAAGAGATACCTGTGAGGAAAATTTTCCTGTGATCTGTGTTGAGCTGCAGCGTCACCTTTGTCCCCGACCACAGCCACGTTTTATTTTTGTGTTATCCGAAGTGGTTCTATTTCCACGTAAACACCTATTGTTGCAGTGAAAACCTAAATGCTTTTATTTTTTTTGTTTTGGTCGAACAATGAAAACCTAAATGTGAAGTTGAACAAAAAAACCCAAACATGTCCTAGGGTATGAGATGACCGAAAAAAAAAGTAAGATAGGGTCCTTTATTACATTGGACTTTATGGGCTAGCTCACTAAGGACCGTGTTAAATTAAAAAGGCTGTTTTTTGTTCTGCTGTGAATTACAAATTTTAAGCCCATCCAAATTGTTGACAGATTTTGGGCCTCTAGCCCAATCTTGTACCCAAAAACTAATTTTTTTGTTCTGACCCAAAATACTAATTGTTGATTTGCCAGTTTTGCCGGTATAAGAATTGTGTTGGCCCAATTGACTAAAAATGTAGTAAATTCTCAATAGTTTTTTCCTTATCATTTTTTTAGGTATCTATTGTCAGAATACAATAATTAATCTTTTGTACTATAAGTCTATATAAGTCTATTTAAGGGAAGACATTAGCCTTTAATTTTAAAAACTACTCTATTCATCACCCCAAAAAAAAAAAATTGTCCGAGTCCCAGGTCGTGATCGAATTCTCTCCATAGTTAAGAGTTATAAACACAACCTCCAAAAACATTACAGGTGTTTAAGAATTTTATGTGGCTTTAAAATTACAATTTATAAGCAATTATAAACTACAGTATATTTTTAAAAAGTATTCATCATAATTCATAATTTGTTTCGAAAGAAGTGCTAACACACGATTAAAGATAATGTACATAATCTTGTACACTATTGATGAGCAAAAATTAAAGTGTGTGTTGCTTTGTGTGCAACACAAAGCCACAAATAAAATCACTATCCTCAAAAATGATCAGATACATTATCCTCAACACTATTTGAGATATATATATATATATATATATATATATATATATGTATATATATATCAACTTGGTGGTTATTTGATTATTAAGAAAAGACATTAAAATGTCTCAAAAAACAAAAGAAAAGTTATTAAAATAATACTCTTTTTTGTTTGAAAATTAAAATAGTACCTTTTTTTGGTCGAAATTAAAATTAAAATAATACTTTTTTGGGTCCTGAAATTAAAATAATACTTTTTTCTTTGTCAAATAAATTAAAACGATACTTTTTTATTGCCTTAAAATAATTCTGCAACCAGACAATTTCCCGTTTACTCTACCGGCGGCGATCCAATTTCAGCCTAAAGCCAGTCTGAACCTAGTTGCTTGCTGACCAAAACCAACCAAAAAAAAAAGAAGAGAAAAATACAAACAAACATAAGTTACTTTGTGTTAAGAACTCACGCATGTGCATTTTGGCTTTGCCACCTTGCTTGCTTATACACACTGCATCCTTCAACTCTAGGAAATAACACCTCCATCACTGAAGCAAAGGTGGCTTCCTCTTTGGCCCCCAAAATCCCATCTCACCTGGGACTCAAGCTTGTCAAGGCAGCACTAAATGTGGGCGATGTTAGACGTGCCCACCAACTGTTTGATAATATTCCTCAACCAGACCCCACCGCTTGTTCCACACTGATTTCAGCTCTCACCACTCATGGATTTCCAAATGAGGCTCTTAAGGTCTACAGTTCATTGTGGGCACGGGAATCAAATCCAATAAGTTGGTGTTCTTGGCCGCCGCCAAGGCTTGTGCTGCCTCTGGGGATGCCTTGAGAGCCAAGGAAGTTCATGATGATGCCATTCGATGTGGGATGATGTCTGATGTTTTCATAGGCAATGCACTGATCCATGCCTATGCGAGATGTAAATGTGTCAAGGGTGCAAGGCGTGTTTTTGATGATTTGGTTGTGAAGGATGTGGTTTCTTGGACCTCGTTGTCCTCGTGTTATGTTAATTGCGGATTGCCGAGGCAAGGCTTGGCTGTTTTTCATGAAATGGGTTTGAATGAGGTGAAACCAAATTCAGTGACTCTGTCTAGCATTTTGCCTGCGTGCTCGGAGTTGAAAGATCTGAGCTCGGGAAAAGCAATTCATGGATTTGCAGTGAGACATGGGATGATAGAGAATGTGTTTGTTTGTAGTGCACTTGTTAGCATGTATGCAAGATGTTTGAGGGTAAAACAAGCTCAACTAGTATTTGATATATGCCATACCAAGATGTTGTGTCTTGGAATGGAGTTTTGACAGCATACTTCACAAATAAAGATTATGAGAAGGGTCTTGCACTGTTTTCCCAGATGAGAAGAGAAGGAGTCAAAGCAGATGAAGCAACATGGAATGCTGTTATTGGTGGATGCATGGAAAATGGACAAACAGAGGTGGCATTAGAGATGCTTAGGAAGATGCAAAATATGGGATTCAAACCTAATCAAATAACAATTAGTAGTATCTTACCAGCTTGCTCTATTATAGAAAGCTTGAGGATGGGCAAGGAGGTACACTGCTATGTCTTTAGGCGTTGGTTAAATTGTGACTTAACAAGTACAACAGCTCTAGTTTATATGTATGCTAAATGTGGTGACTTGAATCTTTCAAGGAAAGTCTTTGACATGATGCACAGAAAAGATGTTGTTGCTTGGAACACGATGATCATCGCAAATGCAATGCATGGTAATGGAAAAGAAGTGCTTTTGCTCTTTGGGGACATGCTGCAGTTAGGGGTCAAGCCCAATTCTGTTACTTTTACTGGTGTTCTGTCTGGTTGTAGCCACTCAAGGTTAGTAGAGGAGGGTCTCCAAATCTTTAATTCAATGGGTAGGGATCATTTAGTAGAACCCGATGCTAATCACTATTCATGTATGGTTGATGTCTTTAGTCGTGCTGGCCGCCTTGATGAGGCATATGAGTTTATAAAGAGAATGCCTATGGAACCAACTGCTAGTGCTTGGGGTGCGCTTCTTGGTGCCTGTAGAGTTTATAAGAATGTGGAGTTGGCAAGAATTTCAGCCAAGAAACTATTTGAGGTAGAGCCTGAGAACCCTGGAAACTATGTTTCATTATTCAACATCCTTGTTACTGCCAAATTGTGGAGTGAAGCTTCAGAAATCAGAACATTGATGAAAGACAGAGGAATTGCAAAAACTCCTGGTTGTAGTTGGCTTCAAGTGGGAAATACAGTTCACACTTTTGTTGTTGGAGACAAAAGTAATATGGAGAGTGATAAAATCTACAAATTTTTGGATGAGTTGGGTGAGAAAATGAAATTGGCCGGGTATAGGCCCGACACTGATTATGTTCTGCAGGATGTTGATCAAGAGGAGAAAGCTGAAAGTCTTTGCAACCATAGTGAGAAGCTTGCTGTTGCCTTTGGAATTCTTAGTTTGAATGGACAGTCATCTGTAAGGGTTTTTAAGAATTTGAGGATATGTGGTGACTGCCACAATGCCATCAAGTACATGTCTAAGATTGTTGGTGTGATGATTATTGTCAGAGACTCCCTAAGGTTTCATCACTTCAAAAATGGAAGTTGTTCGTGTAAGGACTTATGGTGATTATTTGAATCAGATTATTGGGATTCTGTGCTGACCATAATCTTGTTATTCCTATCTGAATATGTATTGCCAAAATTTCAGTTGGATGGATTTTTTTTGCTAAGTTGGAAAGAGCAAATTCCTGATATTTCAGTGAGCTGAAGGTGTTAACAGTAACACCATTAGATGTGAGCTTCATAATCTTTTTAGGTCTTACTGCAGAGAGATCAGCTAATGCACATAGATTCTTGGTAATGAAAGCAGATTTCTCTCAAGAAGATGTCTCTGCAGATCCTGTGGATTCAAGCAGGATTAAAATTATTCCATTCTTTCCATTGTGATTTGTTGAAGAAAACTTGAATAGAGTCAAAGAAATTGCTGTCTAAGATGATGGAATGGCAGATTTTTTTTTGGGCTATTATTGCATCCGTAATTAATGAGTTTATCACTTTTTGTGATTTTGTCATTGGAAGGAAAACACTGCAAGTAATTTTGTTACTCTTCCAACAATAAGCTTAGTGCTTAGCAGATCAAGAAAATTGCAGTTAGGAAATTGTGAAAAGATACGCTGGATGCTTCAGTTGTAGGAATAGAATAATATGCCTTATAAATTAAAATCATCCTTTGTTTTTTATCATATAAAATTTCATTGTACTTGTCTTTGTATTCCTACTTGGAAATATAGCAAGCAAGAAATTCATTTGTATAAGATCAGAGTGTAATGTTGAAAGAATGGTGAGAAAACTTGTGAAATTGATTCTCATTTTAAAATGCCTTTTTCACTTTATGCTTCGATGGCTTGGGCTGGGGATTGGGGTGAATCAATGCTTGAAATTCTTGTTTTGTCATTTTAGGATACCTGAATGGATATTGGGCACAACCGGGGGTGTTTGCAGTTTGGTTTTGAGGCAAAAATCCGATTGATTTAAACAATAAATTTTATTTCAGTTTGGTTTGATTTAATTATATTTGAATAACCAAATTAAACCAAATCAATTTAAATCGGTTTAAATTTATTAGGTCTTTGATTTTTATTAAAAAATTTATAAAATAAAAAAGCAACTTTTAACATTAAATTAGATTAATCAATTTTTTTAACAGGACTAATCACTATTATTATTTTTTATAAATATCAATCATTATTATAAAACTATATAATTATAAAATCTAAATTAATTTTTGAGTTATACTAATGGTTAATACTACTTATCAATAAGCTAAACAAATAATAAGATATTTGAATAAAAAACATGTTAATTAAATTAGAATTAAAAGATAATTAAAAATCTAAAAAATGATACAAATATTTGAATAATTTAGTATTAAGATATTATAGATTATATTTGTGTGTACATATATGGATAAGTAATTTGAATAATTAATTCCAAAATATGTAATATATTATCTGTTTGACTTGACTTGATTGAGTGTTAAAAGTAAGAATCGAAAACTAAACCGAACTGGTCGGTTTTCACTAAATAAGAACTCATCCAAACCGATTTATTTCATTTTTTATTAGCTTTTGATTTTTACAGCGACCGAAAATCTCTCCCTTCCTTTTTGTAAATGGTAATGGTAATAGCGTCCGGTGTAAAACTAACATATGGGCTGGTCGAGGTATAACCAAAGATGATTTAAAAGGACCTGTATAGAACAAGTAGAGCTGTATAGAATTTATTGATTATAATATTACATTTAGCTTGTTTTTATCCAGCCGCACTGTCTCAAAGTTTCTGATATATATATATAGGTTTATTGCCTTAGATTATTGCACAAGGATAAAGATAATAATTTGTTCTTCATTTGTTATTCTACAAATCACACACTATATCCCTTTTTGGGAAATTAGCTTTCAATTCAAGAGTTTCTGCTCACTGCACCTCTTCATTGAAAGCCAAATATCCTTCAGCTGCCTCAGGAGTAAACTTTCACTAGCAAGGTTTCACTAAAATAATTACTTTCACTACTGAAAACTGCAGGCCTTTCATTTGTAGTTTCTGTTAGTTGCAATACTTCTTTAGCATAACAACTTTTATTTCCATGGAGTGACTCCGATCATAGTTATAAAAACCAAACCGAACCGGCCATTCGGACCAAAAACCGGTGAATCGATCACTGATCCCTTCACCCTTTATTAGACCGTTTTGCATGTGAACCGGTCAAACATGGTCAAACCCGGGTGAGCTGAGAGTAAACCGCGAGTTTCCATTGAACCGGCCCACTGGACCGATGCATTGAACCGCCATTGACCGCGCCTCCAGCTTGGACCAATCATCAAGGAATTTTTTTTCAAAAACTCTTGATGCAAGGCTCGAACCTGTGACAGCAAGGTGGAAGCTCCGCGCAAGCCACTAAGCCAACCTGTTCTTTGATATAATATATGTACAAAATTATATATATTATATATTTCTCTTAATGCATCAATGAATTTGTTTCTCAAAAACACCAATGCAAGGTTCAAACCCATGCTATCCAGATGCAAGGTGCACCTGCCTTTCACTAGGCCAACCTTGATCTTTGATATAACGTGTGTAAAAAATTATATATATTATATATTTCACTAAATAATTTTTTTTATAAATTGATTTAATTATAGTTAACTTAAACCAGTTATTCATTGGTTGAACCATGACCCATGACCTAGGACCTAACCAGTCGAATCTCTAGGTTAAGTCTGAACTATAACTCCAATAATAACTTTTATTCAATCCGGCTCCATTTCATCAAAAAGTATCACACTTCTCTATCCTCACTTCTGAAATTGACAAGGGGCCAACTGCCAAGCTTCAACAGCAGTTCCTTAAATCCTTTATACCTTTCTTCCTCCAGCTCATATTCAACCATACCTGCAAGACATCTATTATAGGCAGATCACTTGTTTGGCTAATAACATAAGGTTAGGTGGTGCAAAAATACATGAATTCAATTTGAAGGGATTTATCAACCCAATATGCAATTCTTGACTAACCTTGCCAAAGTCAGTTGGAGGCTTGGGGCCATTACAGGATGAACTGAGAGAAGATTCTCCAGAGACAGATTGATCACGGGACAAATGTCTGTGCTAGTTTCATAAAATAATGCAGCAATATACATGTGTGTGTGTGTGTGTGTGTGTGTAACTAGAAGAAGCAAAATAGATCAGAAAGTTTCTCCTTGACATCTGGCATTAGCACTTAACATTCAGCTATATAGACAAATGTCTAACAAAGACTTCTTGCTAATTATTACCCAAAAGAAACAACAGAGAAAACTGTCAAAAGCAAAATATTTCTCCATTGATGTTGGCTCCTACCCCAGCCCCTCCCAAAACCAAAAAAAAAAAAACAATAGAAGAAATGTTCTTTTGTCAGTTTGTCTTCAATCAATAGCAACAAGAAGAAGTCAAATCGAGACAGGCATCTCCAGATGATGGCATTGCTTGAAGCCTTCCACTATTGAATCCGGAACAAGAGCTGTCAACATGTGGAAAAAATATTTAATTATGTTCAGGTTCAACTTTAGGCAATGGTTTAATTTAATGCGAACATAAAAACAAGGAGAGCAAGGACTAAGGAATTATATATTGCAATGTTCAACCATTTTCAGGAAACAATTGTGCATCTTGTTAAGCAGCGTTAATTCTTCATACTGGCTTAACGCATACCAAAATGCATGAGATAAAACTAGAGCATGATATACAGAATTAATAACATGCTTTGATGGAAGTATTAATACCTGTGGCAATATAGGATCAAGTCCTTCTTTCCATAAAAACTGTAGCAGTATCATCAGAAATCACAGGCATATTTGACACAGTAGGTGGTGTTCCAGCCCTTCCAGAAGAAGCCTCTTCAGAACATAACATAACTTTTAAATCATCAATCCACCTCATCACTTTCATAAAATCAGCATCATTATTTACCGCCACAGAAGCAACTTCGTGAAAAGCTTTGCAGAGCTTTTCAAGTCGTTCTGGTTCAGGATTAGGAATTAAACCATTATAACTACTTTTGACTAATGTGTGTCTCCGCTTCAAATCTTTCCTCCAACGTGAGCAAACATACTTAAATGGCACTGACTCTGTTTTCCTTATGAGCTTGAGCAAAGAAAGGATATGTCTGCATATAATACCTTTAAACTCAAACAAACGACATTCACATTGCACTTCAAAATCTTCTTCATTATAATATACATTGAAAGTTATGTATTTGATTGCCTCTAGAACCTTTTTACTCTCAACAACAGAGTATGCTGAAACCAAGTCCTCTTTCTTCTCAAAGGAAGCATTACAATACATGATACAAGCTACCTCTTCCTGAAAATCCTTGAATTTACCATTGGTAAAAAATTTTTGAAATTGGTATTCAATGCCAAAATGACTTACACAAGGGACTAATGTATGAATAGAACTATAATCTGCTAAGTACTCTTTTTCAACTTTATCTTTCATAGCATTGTCAAACTGCTTCAGAAATTGCTTCAAACTTGTCTTTGAGTAGACATATCCATCGAAAAGTTATGCACACTTTCACTTCGATCTATTGTAGACATTCCCGCCCAAAATGAATCCTTCACATATACAGGAACCCAACGTTGTCGCTCATTATATAGACTATTCAACCATTCATTGTCATGAAGCCTATAACTATCAATTACTTTTCTCCAACTTTCATCGAATTCACTTTTAGTGAAAGAATCATATATGGCACTCTGCAAATTTGTTTTTAATGACTCATACTGAGGATACACTTTCAACTTTTCAATTAGCCTTTTCATTAAGTGCCATAAACACCATCGATGAAGAGCTTTTGGGAATACAATCTCTATTGCAGTTTTTATTGCTTTATCTTCATCCGTGATGATGGCTTTCGGAGCATGTCCAGACATACATGTCAGCCATGTTTGAAACAACCAAGTATATGTTTCAGCATCTTCATTTGACAACAATGCACAACCTAGTAATACTGATTGTCCATGATGATTCGCTCCAACAAAAAGTGCTAGAGGTATGTTATATTTGTTTGTCAAATATGTGGTGTCAAAAGTTACAACATCTCCAAAACATTCGTACGTCGCCATAACTCTTGCATCTGCCCAAAAGACATTCCTTAGTCGGCACTCATTGTCAAAGTCCATAACATGAAAGAAACCACTATTCAGCCTTTGCATTCGGACAAAATAGTCTTGAATTGCTTCAGCATCACCACTCCCCAATCTTAGGCTACTAGCTTTCTGGATAAAGTTCCTATGGTCTGTTTTTAAAAATACTGCACTTCCATATTCTTCAGCTTCAGCAACTAGAGATTGGATGTTTCCATCTACATTGATCCCAGCTGGATTACCAAGTTCAGGTTTCCTTTTTCTTTGAGCCTTAAACCTTTTATTACATCTATGTACCGTGCTTTGCTCGGACCCAGCTCATGATTATGTTCAAGTGCAACACTTAAAACTCTAATCTTCCCATCCAGACATAAACAGGCATTAAGTCTTGCTTTACACTGGGTTTTTGTAATAAGATATGGATTCAGAAGATGCCTTCGCTTGCTTACATACTTCCTAGAACAAACACAAGCAAGTGTGAAATATTTCTTTCCATCATCTTCAATTTTTGAAGTTCTTTTACACACATCGAAACCCTGTTGCCGAGCAAAGTAGTGTAATAATTGAAAATCTCTTGTTCAGAAGAGAAAGTCATCCCGACTTTAGGTTCCTCAACTTCCTCATTAAATTGTACAGGCTTTTCTAGAACATGCTCAGGCGCTTCATTAGCATCTTTCAAGCCCTCATTGGAAGACATGTTTTCTACAGCATCAGTTTGTGACCTACCTGAAACACTTTCTCCTTCCATTCCATCAAGGATACTGATGCCAAAGAAGAAGAGAAAAAAAAAAAAAAAAAGTGACGCAGAATAAATTCAGTAAACAAGTGCAGTAGCAAACAAAGTTCTAAAACTAACAAGCTAATTTAACATAAAGCCAATAAACCATTTTACGGATTAAAAAAAAAAAAAAACACACACACACACACGCACACAATCAATTCACAAAAATGATAGCAAAGATGAAAAGTAAACAATTAATAAGACTTTACCTAAGATCGGAAACTAAACAAGAACAATCAAACCGAAAAAACTGAAGCTATTCAAGTAAAAATAAATATAACAAAAAAAATCTATGTCCAATAAAAAGGAAAATGGTACCCAATTGAATCAAATTCAATCCACAATACGCTATTGATTCTGAGCACTCATAACAGGTTTCAGAAAACTTGATTTTTTCCCGATACCCATTAAGCAAAATCACATTTTTCATGCATTTCTAAAGAAATCACGCATCTGGAGTGTGTTGAATGAACCCAATTTTCATTATGTGATTGGTTAAAAAGCTCAGGGAAAAACCGTAGATCTTATGCATGGGAGAGGGGAAGAGTGTATACATACCATGGACAAACCCCAGCAAGCAGTTAAAGAAAGAAGGAGTGGTGGATCACTGTAGAAGAAGATGAAATTTTCGATTAGAAGAATATAAAACCCTTCCCAGCGAGAAGAAGAAAGAAAGATATATTGCTGCGTTTGCAATGCAAAGTTGCAAACACTTCAAACCCTTGTACTTTTGTTATTCAAAAATATTATTTTAACAATTAAAAGTGAGCATTTATATGAAACATCTATCCTATTATTATTAAATATAATAATAATTTTAATTTTTTTCACTCATATATTATATCTAAACATAATAAATGTACATCTATTTTTAAGTGTTAAAATGATAATAGTGTTTGTTATTAGGGTCTGTCTTTCTCTCTTCAATTTTCTCTCTTTTATTTTGTTATTTTTCAATTTAGAAACTAGTTTAGTTTTAGATATCGGAGTCCATGTCAGCTCTCAGGCTTTGATGTTTCGGTAGTGTGATAGTGTCACTTGTTTTTGGAATTTTATATGAATGAATTCAATCAACCTTTATTAGTATTAATTTGTTTTTTGAATTATAAAACGAGATTGCACCAAAAAAAAAAAAAACAATCTAATTCATTTTAAAACTAAAGTCAATTGCTTACATTAATTGCTTACAATAAAATTGGGTTGACCTTGATAAATTTTGCTTAATAAAATTTAAAAGGTTTAAATATGTTATAGTCCTTATAAATATGAATCACTTGGGTTAAAATTTTTGTTTTGGTTTTAGTCCTCTCTTTCTAGGTGTTTTTTTGTCCATTTGATTAAAGTGGAGGTTAAATGATGATATTGATAAGAATCAATAGAATATTCTTGAAATATTTAAAGAGCAAAAATAAAATTTTTGAATATTTGTAGTAACTAAATACATATACAAAAGAAAATTATTATTTAGATTTATAAGCATTACACCATTTCAACCCATACTATATCTATTATTAGATATGATATAGATTTACTTGAATGAGACCCATGAATAGCATATGAGTTTATATAATATCCCATGTTCTATGAATATAAGTAAAATTAAAATAAAATAAGTGTTATTATAAGGTTCATTTTTTTAATATGGGTTTTAAGAGAATAAAATCCAAGAATATGGCTTTGTAGGAAAATCAGGTACATTAGAATCACGAGTGATTAATCCAATTTAAGTCCATATTTTTTTCATTTATTTATTTTTATTATAAGTTGGATTTATTTTAGGCTCATATATATCATCATTGCTTGGTAATATATTATCAATCAGTAATTGGGAATTTATTTAATTTTAAGTTTATGTGAACAAAATTATTCTTTATTTTATGTTAATCAGATATAACATTAAACTCGTTTACTACCCATGTGATGCACATGATGATTAAAAATGGAAAATATATTAAATATAAATTTATTTACATTTGTTATTAGTTAATCATACATCTGATATTATTTTAATACATATAATATATAGATAATAACATATTAATTAAATCAGAGTTAAATATCCTTGAGAAATAATTGTGCTTCAATATGTTTAGGACATAAAATTATATCAATGAAATAAGTTGAGATTAACACAGGTAGTTTTAAAGGAGGTTATTGTAATTTTCAAAATAAAGAGGAAATAAGTGTAATATTAATGAACCTCAAGAGAGGTTATTATAATTAGTCCTTTAATCTATAATACACAACATATAACTATTATAAAGTAGGAAAAATCAACCTGTTAGATTGTTTTATTTTAGCTTTAATCTATTATTTTTAATTTTAATGTTTAGATGTTTAGACTAAACTGTACAAGTTAATCCATCTCACCATCTTTAGGTGTTATTATAAACAATTCATTTTTTTTTCCCTTTTGGCTTCTTTTTCCATTCAATACAAGCTTATCAAATACAAATTTTGTCAGCTAATAGCATGTTGCATCATTCAGGCTATTAGTATATCCCTATTTTACTAAAGAAGCAGATTAACATGGATATTTGTTCTCATTCTGGTTAACAACAAAATAAAAACCACACCACCTTATAAATTTAGAAACTAACTAATATTAATCAAAGAGTACTTCCAGGAAGCAGAATCTGCCACAACCAACAGTTCTTTAAATTGAAACAATTACTATAATTCCTTGCAGATGAAACAAAGACAAGAATTCTAATCATATTCAGCTCAAGAACAAAGACCAGAAAAAAAAAGGAACATAGGAAGAATCATAATTTTAATCACACAAGTATAACAAATAATTGAGGGAAAATGTGCCCAGTTATTAGAATCTAGATGGCTTTTTTTTTTTTTTCTCTCTTAAATTTCGGCACAAGGGCAAAATGTGAGGGAGTAATTTGCCTCACCAGAGCAAGTAAAAATGCTAGTTTTATCATCATAGGCATAGCTATAAGCTTGAGGACACTGCCTCTTAAAAATCACTGAATAATTGCTTGGTTGGCACCTATCAGGTGTAGCATAAGAACCAGTGCAACAATACTCTGGTTGGTCCAAAGCCAAACATGCACTCTTGCAGGCAATGACACTCCCATCAGACCCTTTGACCCCAAAATTTTGGGGACAAACTTTGTTCACATCAGAAGGGCAGCTAGTTGTGTTGCAGAAAGGCCCTGATCCTCCTTGTGGTGTCACTGACACTGGAATGTTGAATCCATCAACAAGGCTAATATCATAGAAATCTTGGCCACCACCATTGGAAGCAGCAAGGGTGAATTCAACTAGGGAAACTGGAGGGACTCCACCAGCACCATTGCATGATATTTGGCCAGATCCACAGTCACCAGTGGCACAAGAGAATTTGCCATATGTGTCTGTTGAGCAATGAGTTCTTGCCCAGAACCGACCAGACCATGGTGCTGAGACATCAAGGGTGTAGGTGGCTTGGGAGGATAGCTCAAAACCTGTTGAAGTTAATTGTGTGCTGCCAGCCCCAGAGAGAGTTCCTGGCCATATAGTGAATGGACAATTGTTTGTGAATGTGAATGTTGCTGAGTATGCACCTGCATCCATGAAAATGTGTTAGGCTTTAATTAATATCTAAATTTGGCCATATATATAGTGAAATGGACATTTGTTTGTGAATGTGAAGGTTGCTAATTAAGCACCTGGATCCATGAAATGTGTTAGGCTTTAATATCTAAATTTCTCCACCAAACAAATTTTACTTTCGTTTCTATCTTCTTTGTTTGAATGGGAGATAAATGAGTAGTATTATTTGTAACATCTTTTCGGATATCTCTAAAGAGACAATTTGAACCCTCCCTTAGATATTGATGGAGAGAAGAGTTGAGATTAGCTCTCAATTAGTGCTTTAAAAAATATACCAAAAAGTGGTACAAATATCGTTTTTCAAAAACAAGAATAGATACTCTATATTAATGTAAATGCAGAGACAAGTACTATCGTATTTGTTTCATGAATATACAAAAAATTTAGTTAATAAAACTTATATTTGATGTTAAATCTGACTTGGAAATAGCACAAGTCAATTTTTTTCTAACCGGGATAAAACACAGCAAATACAAGAGATGGGTTAGAACCAAGAACATGCCTGAGAGGAAAAGGGTGCATAAGCTGAGAACAAAGAGTGAACCAACTTCCATTTGTGAAAGCTTTTGATGTTTTAGCTTGATTGATGATTGATTTTGTGAGCATGGTTAGAGTTTTCTCTCCATATATATATATAAATAGGCAGCGTGATCAATAAGTCTATTAACTGATGGGAGTGGGACCATTTAGTTAATCACTCCATTTTTCCTTCATAATTTTATGTTTCTTTTTCTTTCAAGAAATTCCATGCATTTATTTTCATCCAACATGTACTTCCATCCCTTGTAAGGTATGCAATCAAACTTTACCACTGGGCACTGGTCCATTTATGTTAATCCACTGATGATCACTAAAATGGCTTTTTTGTTTCTTTGACTTTTTCTCTCATATGTTTTTATCATGTGAATTGAAAGACTTATTATAGATTCTTTTTATGGGTACATAAATCAAATCTCAGTGCAACAATTGCCTTATCCCACTTGATTAACACAAAAAACCTTATCCAGTATTTTTTTCCCTAAGAAAAATCTAGTAAAACGGATTTGATTTTTGTATTTTAGCTTGAATAATTAAGATTTGGGTGAATAAAAATTTTGATAGAAGTCCAGGTTGATGAGAAAATTATCCCGTGTACCACGGAAAATAATTAACGCATTATTAGAGACAAATGAAAAATTATAAACATGGATAATGAATATGAGAGTGGTATCAAATAAGGGTTTAATCCGAAACATTTTGGAAGAACGTGGTGTAACTGGAGAACTTATGAAACGGATTACATATTAATTAGGGAGAAGAAATTTCATGCGCATGTGACATTACATTGAAGTAAGATAAAGTACTTGGTGAAAGGTATGCACAAGTAAATCAAGAAAATTAATGTAAAAAAAAAAATCAAGAAATTTTAAATCATCTGGCATGGGGGCAATATCACATTTTTTTTAACATACTGATATATCACGTGGAAACAGAATTTTTCTTCTTTTGGTGTATGAGAATAATATAGCATATGTAAAGTTTGGATGGTTTTCATATGAGATGAGTAACTATACCAATATAGATTGTTATCACGATCCTTTTAAATTGATCACAATCAACATAAAGAAAGAAAAATATATATTTCACATGAATATATATAATACTTGGAACTAACTGCAAAGACACGGTGAACTGCATTATTATTATTTTTTTTTTAAAAAGAGATCATAACTACGTACCGTATTGGCATCCGGAAATTGGATTGGCCATATCATTCAATCCAAAAGTAAGATTCATCATCTAACATGTTTTCTATTCTTTCCCAATCTGAGCGAATAGAAAAGAAAGATGGAGTGAAATACACTTACCTCTTACCTCTTCTGATATTTAATGTGATTACATCTTGTGCTTTTCTATTTATGGAATTGTCATTAGAGACCCTTAAAGTTTGCTATAATTCCACTGTTTTCCCTTGAAGTTATTTGTTCATTAGTCTTTTTTGGCTGCTATGGAGAGTAAAATCAAGCTACGACCTAATAAAACAAACACCCAAAACTTACTCCTTACCAAAGATCTAGTACCTGCAGGAAGAGTATCCCACGAAAAGAAAGGAGAAATAGCCTACACTCCTTCCTTTGTCAACCACTCAATGCATGCATTGCCCTTGAGAGAGTACAAGTAAGATGGACGGTCCAATCCTACGAAGAAGACTTTGAATTTCCATCAACAACTCAGCATATCTATGCCTCATATTCACATTGCTTGGACAACAACTCACAGGAGTAAGGAAATCAGAGTGACAAACCAAACGATGAATATCACGGTCCAAGGTAACTTCAAACTCATATGAAGGGTTTTGAGCTAGGCAAACAAGATAGGGGCCTCACCAAGCGCACCATCAAACCCAATACACCAGCTACTGCCTCATCACGAATCAAACCTCCCATACCAGCCAAATTACTCTCAGCAACCAAACTACAATTCACATTGATCTTATAGAAGACCTTAGGGGAGCTCCACCCTACCAACCAAGGGGGGAGGATGAGAAGGAGTACGGCTCATAATAGCAACATCTTGGGAAAGCCCACTAATTCTTCGAAGAAGCTTTGGAAGGGGCTAAGACTCATTGCTTATGCAGGAAGCACAACGGGTCCACCAAATCCACCACAAAGTAGCATTTGTTCATTAGTTTAAGTGATGATATAAAAGTTAACATGTGACATATTTGTGATTAGTAATGTTTGGATAGTATTTAACATATATATCCACTAAAATACCCTTTCTTATCCTGTTAGGATCAAACTTATAATTATCTTATGATAAAAAATATGATATTTTAGTCAATTTATATATCAAATACTGTCTTTTTAATCATTTAAGTTGATGGACCAATAACTACATGGGGATGTTAGTGTAATCTTAACAAATTTTGACCTTTAATGACATTTCACAAATAAAGAGGTGTCGAATGTAATTTACTAGAAAGATTAAGGTCTCAACTATTTAAAATGTTATATAAAATCAGCATATTGTTCAATGAATTACTAGTATAACTTTGTACATGTATCGTTATTCAAATTATATACATTAGCTTGTTGGCTATAAGCCACTTATCTTAAATTTCTTCTACTATATGTTTTTACTTTTATTTCCTGTAAAATCCTAACTTATAAACATTTTCCTTAAGTAAAAGCTCAACGGTAAGTTTTTGTAAAATAACTTTTTATTGGTGGATTGTCCTTGTTTAGAAATGTAACTTTCTCCCTTCATATATAATAACTTGATTTAATTCGAAGTTTTTTTCAATGATAGAAACTTTAAGTACTCTTTATAATTACTCGGTAGTTTAAAGACATACCTAATCTTACATTGACATAAGCTTTCTCCTTAAAATAAATTTTAACTGAAATTTGTATTTTTTGATTTTTTTTACCATATTGAAACGCTCTTTCTTTTGTACATTTCTTTGAGCTAAAAAGTCTTTTTTTCCTTGAAAAAAGGTCAAAGAATCAGGCCCCACGAAATATTGTAATCTTATACACTCAACAGCAACAAACAGTTATAATGATACTTAGTAGCATCAAATATTTTAATAAATCGTAATCATCCAAACAAATAAAAAGCAAATTTTAATCATCCAAACAAATAAAAAGTAAATTTTCCTTTCTTCAATATATTAAATCTATTTAGTTTTTCCTTTAATACCTTTTATCTAGTAGCAGATTATTACTCTCAAACGGCTATTACCACTCCCAATCAACTACATTTTTTTTAGTTTCTCTATTATACCATTTATCTTATTTGTTAATTATAATAACAATCTAACGTTAAATTATTATTAATATTATTATCAATTATATTTTTAGTAAATTCATTATTTTTATTTCAATGTAAAAATAATTTATATTTTCTCTTATATATTATCATTTTTTCTACACAAAAAAACATTATCAATTTTTTATTTTTTTATACAATTAATATTAAATAAAACTAGTTTCTTTCCTCTCTAATTCTATATTTGTTGTCTCATCACTTTCCAACAAAAGAGTGAGCGAACACCATCAACTCAGAAATATTGTAAGGCTATGAATGAATAAAAGATAAGAGAGTAAGTGGAAGGAGAGAAACTAAGGTAAGTGTATTATGTCCATGCAAAGTTCCGTCAGTGAGGAAACTCTTACAGAGTAGAATATGTTTTAACAATAGTCCATCAAACAGAAGGGAAAAAATCATCCTAATCATATTGCCGAAGAAATACTATTTCCACATTTTATTTTAAATTTTAATCAATTCATAGCAATGTTTTGGTAGAACTTAGAAGCATGTTGAATCATTTTAGAGTTACGATTCAATGCAAATACAACAAACACTTCACTGTGTTTGCTGTGATTCAACTTGTTTTTACATGTGGGATTTGTTAGTTTAAGGTTCAAAACATTTATTTAAATTCTTGAACAGTTGTGCCATGAATCAAAATTCCAGACATAATTAAAGGATTCTCGTGAACAGATAGGAAAAAGGAATTACCTTGGGATATCTGAAAATGTAGGATTTAGTGGTTTATTAAGATAACAATGACAGATGGTTAGTGGAAGAAGCAAACGTGTTAGTCAGATAAACATTCACTGAAAGAAGCAAAGCAAAACATTTGGATAGTCACCACAATTTCTTGAATTCATTCATTTGACAAGACTTGCAAGCCAACATCAAGACACAACAGATTCAGAATCTTTAGCAATATTATGTCGTGAACATTTTTCTTACACATTGCTTCACAGCTTACTGTCGTATATGATGTAGCAACCCTTGAACCGTTTACACCAAAAGCAGGCATAAATCTCCTCCCCACCTAATACATTGTACTACACTTCAGTGGATAACAGGCTTTAAGGGATGAGCTCTAAGTTCTGACAAATCCAGCCTGGAATCCAGATCTTCATCTAGTTCACCAACAACACTTCTGCAATGATCAAAGGGAAACCATACAAGTGTTTTAGGGTGGATAAACGGATGAAAGTGCAACAATAAGAAATCTGTGTGCTACAAAAAAATTGAAAAGCGATGGAGTAAAGGGCATACATGTTGTCACCCCTAATGATGTACAAGCCCAGAACAAGTTGCTGGACACCTTCCTGTCATTAAAAAACAAGAATGAGAACGAACATCAGGAAGATTGAAAAAAGTCAGTAATGCCAAAAAAAGCATGAGTTTCATGATCGAATCTGTATCCACTATGAAAAATTAAGCTGAGCAAAGACTCAAACAAATGGTAATGGAGAAAAGGGTCAAAACAGTGAATAATAAGAAACATAAACCAAGATACAGTTATTTCTATAACTCTAGAGAGAATCTGCAAGACAAACTTCTGCAGTCATAAGCCAATAACATAATTGTTAAATACCCAATAAATAATATAGTAAAAAGCAAACAGTTCCATGGCAAAAGTTCATGGTTTGTTAGCTATTTGAATCTTCAAAGGAATTCATACATGACTCAAGAGGACTGTGATCAAGTCTTGAGCAATTTTCTTCTAATCACAGAAGAATAAACTATGGTAGAATCGCACAGAGAAGCACATGGCATGAAGGCATGAACTCGAATAGTTGAACTGTCAGGGAATTATAGGACATTTCTGTCTTCAAGATTCATTTCAAAACACAATCATAAATAATAAATGTAAAGCAAGCTAATCTATTGCCTAACTTTATAACAAAATATGCTTAGCTTTTGATTTTCTGACTTTTCTTTAAGAAAAATACTATACTTGCAGAGGATAAAAAAG
>JAMLFY010000006.1:19293917-19431167 GCA_030441495.1 Dalbergia oliveri
TAATTGTCGCGAGCCTGCATATTTGTAATCCATTATTGAACTAGATAATCCATAATTGCAAATGCTGCTGTCTATAATTGTGTGTGCATCTTTACATGAAGGTCAGTCATATACTCATGATAAACGGGGGTGTTTGATCTTGCAAATTAGAGTTTGGTCTAACTTAATTTTGTTTACTTTTTTGAAGTCAAAAGTCTTTTTTTTTGGGGTCATGTTTAGCTAAATATCTCATTACTTCTCTAAAAATTACTCTTAATGTTTTTTGAGAAGTTAAAATATCTAATTTCTTAAAAAGTACTTTCTAAAATACTAAAAGTAAGCACTTTTATTATTATATATTTGAACAAAAAATAACTATTCATAAGTTACTTTTATATAATAGCTTAAATAAGCTATTTACTGAAAGGGCCTGAAAATTCGTTGGATTGGCTTTTAAAAAAGTCCATTTTTTACTTAACTTTTTGTAGTAGAGTTTTTTTTTAGAAAAAGTTATTTTGGTTTGGATAAACAATCTAACAAATGCTTTTAATTATTAAAAGTACTTATAAATATATTTGGATAAATAAAAACAAAAGCACATTTTTTAGAATGAATTACATAAAAGGATAAGCATAAAAGTTCAACAATGTAAAAACACCAATGACGCATTTTGTTGGTAACTAATCCCTTATACTACTCCTCAATTCTTCTATCAGGTCAGCCAATACATTAATATTTATATATTCTTTCCAACATCTGTTTATTAGCAATAAATAGATAGTTATATGGTGTCATCCATGACCTTAATGCAATCGTTGTAATGAGGTCATATCGTTCTTCCTCTTAATATGGTTTGGACATTTTGAAAAAACAATGAAGTCGGGAACAAAGTTAGAGTGTAGGCTCATCAAAGGTGTGTGAGTGAGTGACACTGAGGAAATGACGTGTGTGACTGTAAAGAGTGGGAAGGAAGAAGCCTTTATAAAGATTTGCCAATAAATAAAGTTGTAATTATAAATAATATTAAGGACTAATTTTGGAATGTAAATTTATTAAAATCCACTTATGCTTCTATTTTTTTTTCAAAAGCAGGCTATCACTAGTTTTTAAAAAAAGTGGTAAAATCACTTTTTTAATTTGAAGTATTTTTTTAAAAATGACAATACAGACACCCTAAAAAATATATTGAAGAACTTTTTTAAAAAAATAAGTTTTTTTTCAATAAAAAAAAAATCCAAATGCACTCTAACATCATGTAAAAGTATACTTTTAATATAATTTTACCATTTTAAAATGAGTTGAAATTCAATTTACACTTTTTAAGCTATCACTTAAATTCCTGAGAGTCAAATCAACCACACACTTTATCATGTTCAAATCATTACTAATCCATATTTGACGCATAGAACAGGAGAAGATTGATTCTTTGGCTGGCCTATATGGCTTTGTGCACTTGGGAAGTAAAGAAAGGAGTTTTCACTTTGAAAACCAAACACCAAATGCAATGGTTGTGGCGGTAAACATAAGACTAGCAATCTGTGAACAAGCATAAGCATAGAAGGAATCCAAGCACTGATTCCTCCGGGCCAAAAACAAGCCTGGACCCCTCCAACATTTGCCCAATTCTTTGTGTACGGATAATTAAAAATCTTTCACGTATCATACTAAATATGTATCATATATATAAGATGTAACACCCTAGAGTTCTTTAAAAATTAATTTAAATTTTATTAACAAGAATTTCAATATTTTGATAGATGTAGTGATAATAAGGATGACCTAGACTACTAAAAATGAATAATAACCTTATCATAAGGGATTTAGAATTAAACTCAACTTGAACGTAGAAGATGCCTGGGATTGAGGTATGATAGGATGAAGGCTAGAGATGCTTTGAAATGAAATTCTAGACTCAGAATTAATTTAAGGTAATATCTATTTCAGTAGGGTACTTTACCCGTTCAATGAAAAATCGTGCAATTTTAACATCAAAATGACAACTTGCTCTCTAAATTTGAGTGAACCAATCATGCTAAGCTAAATGGATCACATAGATCAAAGTTTGTCAAGTAAGTTCTAATCATCTAGGCATATTTACCTATTTAAAATTTTGATAAGTCTTACACTCTATGAAATTTACGATGTAAATTTTCACTGTATTTGACAAGTGTATGGCTAGGATTTGGCCATACCTTTGCCTTTATCAAGAGCTAATGAGAGCACTCCAAAATTACAAGATTTATCTTTAAGAAAATTATTTTATATACTAGATAATTATGTATACATTATTTTAAGAAAAATAAATAAATAAATAAATAAATAAAAGGATAAGACTTATCATTTCCTTTTCAAAGGTTCTCAGCCGAACACTCCAACCTACAGCCATCATCATTTCTTCCCTTCCTAAACCTCATGAAATTGCTCAAAACTCCATATATCCTACAACACCAAACATCCAAGACTTGAACACAAACCACATACTAGTTCTTGATATCCTCATATGAAACACCAATAGAGAATCATCACCTCACTTCACCATCAATAAACTCTATTGTGTTGCCTGTCTAAAAGAGGATTTGAGTGGATTGAATCAAAGATTGGGTGTAAAGCTTTTGAAGATACCCAAGAACAAGAGCAAGAACATATAAGTGATAAGTAGGGCTTTATTCATCTACTTTTTTTCAAATTTATTCTGGAAATTTCTGATTTGATTGAGCTTGATATTTTTTATTTTATTGGTTGATAACATATGAATATTGATGTATAAATTTTGGTTACATAAGATACTTTATAAATATTTTTAAATACTCCTAATTATTTTACATATTTTTAATTTGATTTATACCATATTCTTCTACCATAATTGCGTTGCACCGGATACTTGTGCAAGTGTCCATACAACAATTCTTCATTTCTTTATCTTTGTTGCTTCTGCTTTGCTATACCATGATGTGATGGCCAAATTAAGATAAAGGAAGAAAAGGAAATGAAACCAGTATCTTATTGGCCGTATGAATCAAGTGCTATCATCAATAAAAGACACAGATGATTTCCAAAGGAATCAATATATTATGCATAGAAACAACCGCGCAAGGACACAGGTTGTTTATTTTTCTTTTCTTTTTGATGGAATATTCTATTGCCATTTCAGGTTCCATCCTAGTCCACACTCTCTACAAATTGAGTGGCCAAACACCTGTGCCTCAACTTTAGTTTTCTTTTGTTGAGCTCTTCTCTTTCTTAGCAATGGCAGATGAGGTGATTCTGTTGGATTTCTGGCTAAGCCCTTATGGGATGAGGGTCCGGATTGCACTAGAGGAAAAGGGCATCAAGTATGAGTGGAGGAATGAGGACTTGAGCAACAAGAGCCCTTTACTCCTACAAATGAACCCAGTTCACAAGAAAATACCAGTTCTCATCCACAATGACAAACCCATCTGTGAGTCACTCATTGCTATTGAGTATATTGATGAGGTTTGGAATGATAAGTCTCCTACCTTTTTGCCTTCTGATCCTCACCAGAGAGCACATGCTAGATTCTGGGCTGATTATGTTGACAAGAAGGTACTTTTTTTTCTGGTGCTTCATTATTATGATCATGATTGTGATCATTTCTGTTTTTTGTATATTTATCCAATAATCTTTGTTAGCAAGGTTTCAAAATTTAAACTGAACTTTCCACTATGAAATAGATATATGGAATAGCCTTGAGGTTTTGGAAAACTGAAGGAGATGAAGAGAAAGAAGCTGCAAAGAAAGAATTGCTCGAGTGTCTTAAGTTGTTGGAAGAAGAGCTGGGAGACAAGCCTTATTTTGGTGGAGACAACCTTGGCCTTGTGGATGTGGCACTTGTTCCTATGTTCTATTGGTTTTATACTTACAATCTCTCTGGCAGGTTCGATTTCATCAACGAATCCCAGTTCCCCAATATCATTGCTTGGGCCAAGAGGTGCACTCAAAGAGAGAGTGTGTCAAAGAGTTTTCCTGAGGAACACAAAGTCACAGAGTTTTTGCAGAAGAAAAAGGTCTCGGACAATGAGTAGTTTGGAGGCCGTGTGCACATAAGAAAGTGCTTGCCATTACTTGCTTTTCTGCTGTATGTTCTGAATAATGGCATTACAAAATGGCACTTTGATGTGCCCTTTGTTTTGCTACTTATATATCTAGTGTCCCTAAGTTGATATTTGAAACCCAATAGAACCTGTTGTTATGTTTCCTGCCAATTTTCTTTAAATGTCACATAATCACCATATTAGTTAGTGTTTTAGAGTAAAATAAAATATAAATGTACACACACAATTATACACTCAAATAATTTCTAGTATAAAATGAGATCCAAATCCACTTCACCGGATCCAAAAAATAAAAAATTGACCTTTGATGTGATGTGAAAGGACGTTGGAGGGAAAAAGAGAAAGCTTCCTTCACTGAGAAACATAGCTTCCCTCCCCCTCCATCAGACCTTTTCATATAAAAAGATGTAAGACTGTAGAGAATAGGGGCCTTTCGGTCTGAAGGTCTTTTCCCTTCTTCCTTGCCACCCCCTTTCTAACAAGAATAGAGAGAATGAGCTCTCTTGCCTCGTAGCGAAGTCCTAAGCCCTCACCCCGAAACAGTTAGGAAGTCAAAGTTACACATATTCATAAAACAATATCACAAAACAACAAAGTCGCTGAAGAAATCAAACTGGAAATATACTAGTCTTGAAGCCACAACATAAATTTGTGCATTGGAACAACATGACACTTCCAAGCCCAGAACCCTGTAGCACCAACTCAAACAAAATGCTTAGTTCCATATCATCCAACTTTACTCCTACTTAACAATAGATAATTTGCTATACTTTGATATTGGCTCACATTGTTCCCTTAGTCCATCATATATTTCTTCTTGTAAGTCAAAACAGACTCATAAACTTCCTTCCCATCTGCAAGAGTTCGAGATACACTTTCCCTCTGCAAGCACCTGTTGGCCCATGAGATGAGTTTTGGACACACTGCCTCAACTTTGAACTTGCCAAACATCTCATAAGTATAAAACCAGCAATAGAAAGGAATAAGAGCAACATCAACAAACCCAAATGTTTCACCCCAAAATAAGGCTTGTCTCCAAGAAATTCCTCCAATTGCTTCAAGTTCTCTATGAAGCCCTTCTTTGCCAACTCTTGCTCATCTCCCTTAGAAGCCCATATCCTTCTAGAATCATGATACACCTGTATAACATAATTTGTTATTAGCAACTTGTCATAATTTTCTAGGAAGTATAGGTTGTGATTTCATATATTCATTGTCTAAAAATTGTGCACCAAAAAATTGGCATGCACCTTCTGATCTACAAAATCAGCCCAGAACCTAGCTTGAGCTTTGTCATAGGGATCAGAGGGAAGCAATGGAACATTGTTGCTCCAAACCATGTCAATATACTCAACAATTATGAGGGACTCACAGATGGGTCTCCCATTATGTATGAGAACTGGGATCTTCTTATGAATTGGATTCATTTCTAGGAGCAAGGAGCTCTTGTTGTTAAGATCCTGCTCCATGAACTCATATTTGATTCCTTTCTCTGCCAGAGCTATCCTAGCTCTCATTCCAAACATACTGAACCCGAAGTCCAACAAAACCACCTCGGCCCTGTCCACCATTGTCAGAGCCAACAAGTGAACTGAGAAAGTGAACTAGTTAAGTAAGATAACAAGGACAAAAAAGAAAAGGAGTAAGATATTTTCTGAGTTCTCAACTAATTGTATAAGCAATAGGAAAGTATAAAAAAGGTCAGCAAGGGCGGCTGCCGTCCTAGGCAATAAACTATCTCTCTAATTCTCTATGTCAATTTTTTTTTTTTAAATGGACCAAGAATACACCGTCTGAAAAGTAACCACACTAGTCTCCTTTGACACGTAGAGTTTATAAATATAGATATTTATTTTAGTGATAAGATTCTCTTTATATATATTATTACTTATTAGACTTCTAATTAAATATTTAAGAAGTCTAACTAATTAATAATTATATTAGATCTTGTGATTAGATTATATACTGTGCAAAACAAACAACATAAATCAAATAATGAAATGTAAAATATAATTAAGAGTAACTAAAAAAAATAGCAACAAAGTATATTCCAATATGATTTATATCCTGGATGTGGACAAATCATCTCACTTATAATATAATACATAGATTTTCTTTGGTCCATAATTTTTCTAGCATTTTGTTGTCATTGTTCCTTAACAAATGATGATGGCAATTTTCAAAGGAAGTTTACAAATTTCAGACATTACATTTAAGAAAGTAAAAAGCTCGAAAGCCTGTGAGTATACATATTTTTTCAACTCTACTTGAATTGAAGACTAGAGAGCGGAAAAGGGTATGTAACTAGTCATTTTCAGATTAACCAAATCAAGACGGCACTTGGTTGACTCAAATACTTCTTTGTTTTTGTAACAAAAAATATTTTATTTAAAAAAAAATTGTGAGTACCAATTATTCAATTAAGCAATTTTAGAAATAATTGTGAGTGCCAATTATTTCTTCTTTCAAAGTGATATAAGACGGCCGTTTGGATTATAAAAAAAAAAGCTTTTTTTGGGGAAAAACTACTTTTATAAGTTTTTAGTGTATTTAAATACAACTTTAAATAAAAATTAAAAAAAAGTTAATTTATCACTTTTAAGTTATTAGCATCCAATTTTTAAAAAATAAAAATAAGTTTAAGTGTGTCTCATTTGTTAAAAGATTTTTCAAAGTATCTATTTAAATGTAAAATAATATTGTGAACCAAAACTATTAAAAATTGTTTTAAAATGTCCTTTTTGAAAAAGATTTATCCAAACCAAGAAGAAAAATTGGAACTATAATTTTAATCAAAAGGTCTAGCCAAATCTAAGACATTCAACTAGTTAACGAAGAAATATAATAAAATATATATAAATATATACATATAATAAATTATATCTTTATAAATCTCTAGTTTTTCTCAAAAAAATTGTTAATTTATCTGTATTATTTATTATTTATAATTTATATAGATATACTTATATGAAAAGATATAAGTAATAACCTTTAAATAAATATACTAGGCCCAAAAACAACAACCTCTTTAAAAAATTTAAAATAAGAGCTGGACACTATTCATTCATGCCGATTTTATATAAGCCCTAAACAAAAGTAATGAAACTCAACCCAAACATGAAGCCGCCGCTCACCATTTGCCCCCATTGTTAACATGAAGCTTGTATTGACCAAAACAAAAAAAGCATGAAGCTGCCACAGTGCCACCCTTTCTTTGCAGCAGAACAGCAACCCACCTAACCATGGAGGAGACAGAACGCAAATTAACAGTGACTTCCAAGAGCAGCAGTGGCAGCCATGGCCTCTTTCGTGGTAAGGCGGCAGCGGTGAGGTGGCACAGAGCAGCATGCGGAGCAGAGCGGCGGAACAGCGCGAACCAAAGGCACTGCGCCCGGAGAAGCGAGCGGAGCAGCAGGCGGAGTGACGCGGAGCAACGCAAAGAGTAGAGGGCGGAGCGGCAAGGAGCAACGGGTAGAGCAGTTCATCGGAGAAGAAGATGAAGATCTTATACTGATAGAGCTTGAAGTAAGGCTCCTCTAAGTAATAACCCCTCATCCTCTTTTTCAATTTTCAAATGCCCAAAGTCCCAAATTGCAACTTTTTGCTGGTTCTTTTTTTTTAAGTCAAATATCCAAATCGGGAACTTGAGAAAATTGGACTGGTCCATCAGTTTTCCCATTTTGACCAATTCTAGTCCATTTGGTTCAAGTGTTCAACTCCGGCTCCACGTGGGTTCTGGGTTCCTCCTTAATCCTTAGCTAGTTCTCTCTTCTATGATCCAAACACAACCACGAAATTAACGTTGAGGCTAGAGATTTTAAATGAGAAAATTTGTTTTTAATTTTATTGTTCCAAATAGAGCAGATTCTTATAAGCCAAATAACATGAGCGTTTTATTGATCAAAGGTGCACTCCGCACAACTAGTACAAGCATAACAGCATTCATCCCTCCTTAGCTTCAAATCTTATAGACGCACTGTGATATCCCGGAGTTTAGTAAATGAGTTATCATTATTAATATCTAAATTATTATTATTATTATCATCATTGCTGTTAACATTATTAGTACTTATTATTACTATTAGTATTATTATTGATGTTATTAATATTATTATATTATATATATGTACCATGATTGATATTATTATTATTATTATTATAAAAAAAAACCTAAATTGACAAAGCACAAGTTGCACGGTTCCTTATCATATATGCAAACAAAAGCATCTATTTTTATTATTATATATAAATATATGCAACTCGCGAATACGAGTTGTGATTTTTTTATTTTTATAAACATATATATAAGCATTGCAAGGAAGTGCATTCTAAATGCATTGCAAAGTAGCAGGACGCGAACTGTGTCTCGGTTGGATTTTGGTTATACATTACTAGTATATTTTAAACACATCATAATACTCCCAAATATTTTCTAAGAACCCTAACTGCCAAAGGATTTTTCTTTAGAAAAACGTGTTTCTCTCAATTTTTCTTGGAGTGATCTTCATAAGAATTTATTGAGTTCCTTATCTTTTTATCTAATTTGTGAGTTTGGGTCCTATTAGACATAGTTTTCTCTCAACATTTTTCCTCCCACCATCCCAAACTCAATTTGGGTGATAAAGTCAAATTGTTTATGTCTTCATTGTATTATTTGGGTTACGTGTCATTCCAACCTCATAGTTAAGTTGTTAGTGGAAGCATACTTCCTACCAACGGTGAGTTTAGCTTAGGTCATATTTTTTGTCATTATTGTTATTTTCCCATATTATATAAATTATTTATAAAATTTTAGAATGATTTATGCCAAGAAATATGTCTTTATGGATTATAGAAATTTTAGAAAATTATAATTTATCATGACAAATTATTATGTTAGAAAACTCATGAAACCATACTTGTTATATGTATGATTTATATTTATCTCATTAGCAGAGAAATTTTACGAATCCCATATTTAACAGCGAATTTTGTTGCTATTAGTTTCAGCCATAAATGAAGAAATATAATTAAAGAGAATTGGTTGGACTAATTCGTTACATTTGGTCAAGTGTCCGCTCAGAGGACTAGGTCACCTACAGTAAGGAACTGGTGCGTGTCCATTTATTGAACTTGTTACCTATCAGATCGTCTTGGCTTATTTCAACTATCGAGCTATCACGTGTAGAACATATGTTGTCTCGATCTTATTGTCATATATTTAGTTAATTATTGTTTTCATACGTTATATGTAATATATATGAAATGTTTTACATCAGTTGCATGTACATATTATGTATATTTATTGTTGTCTCATGTGGGTTGTGAGTGGAGGCTCACTCACAGTTTGATTAACTTACCGCTCTCTTTTCCTCCTACTACAGTACATAATCAAGTTGCACCAAGGATCCTCCCTTACGGCCACTTCTTTGGTGAATTTCGCTTTGAGGAGTTTACTATTAATTATGCAGTTTAGTAATGTTTCAATAATTGTGTATGTATGATCTCGGACATGCATTATATGGTTTTCACTATTTTTTTAATTTCAGTCATTTATCTAATTATGTTTTTTAGCCTAAATTATGAATTTTACACAGTTTTATATTCAGGATTTATGATTCTGGACATTTAGAATTATGAAGTTTAGTTAAATTTGAGATATTTTAAATATATTCGATTTATTTATTATGTTAGCGTCACGTTATTAGAGGCTTCCGCCTGATCAAATCTCACGTGCCGCCACATTTCTAGGAGGTCGTGACACACACCCAAGTGTCAATCAAACCATTAGGATAGAATAGAAAACGATATATGTTATTTGGACTCAATTTATGAAACACTATTGACACATTCATCTATCTTTAGATAAGATGTGAGGCCAATTATATCTGTTCACAACCTATCTAAGGGTATATGAGAGTGCGGAGGACCATATCTGATACTTTGAGTATAAATAACATTTCTCGTACAAAAATACATGGCCTAGTAAACGCAATACAAAGTACATAAGATAAAATTACACAATATGGACAACATTCAATACCATACTTAACTAGCAGATCTTTAAGGTTGTTTGACTGCCCTTAGAAGAAAACCATGAGAGAGAGAAATACTGGCAGTTGAGAAGACAAAATATTGCTTTGTATCGTGTTGTTGACGGGAACAGTAGAGCAGTGATGGTTTGCCTACCATCTACCTAGCTGAAGTTAAAAAATTTTTTTTTTCTTCTCGCCCACTGACCACTTTTCTCTGAAAAATACAGAAACTTTTATCTCTAAGATAGAAATTTTTTCCGTCCTATACCTCGTCTCTCACCAAACATCATATGGGAGAATGCTGTATTTGTGTCCTGGGACACAAACCAAACGCACCCTAACGGTTTAATTCAGGAAGTCCCTTTTATTTTCCATCAAGTCTTTTTTCTTCAGAGCAACAACAAACTCATACACCTTTTTCTCATCGGGAAGTGTCTTGGACACAGTCTCTCTTTGCATGCACCTCTTGATCCAAGCCATCAGTTTAGGACACTCAGATTCCATTTTGAAGTTGCCATAAGCCTCAAAAGTATAGAACCAGCTGTAAAAAGGGATCAGACCAAGATCAAGAAACCCAAAAGTGTCACCTCCATAAAAGACTCTGTCACCCAACGTCTCCTCTAGTAGCTTAAAAATAGAGATAAACTCCTTCTTCCATGTCTCATGCTCTTCTCCTTCTGAAAGCCACATTTTCCTCCAAGTATCATAAATCTGCATTAAAGACCACACAATTCATTAACTCACTACTGGTATCAAAATCGGATATTAAAAAGAAAATCCAACATTCAATACTCCACCGACCAAAACATTAAAAAAACTTAGAAAAAATAGTGAACTCCCAATTTGACTGTGAAAAATAAAATAAAATACGGACAAATTAATCCATAAAAAAAAAAAAATTTGTGATTCATTACAATTAAAAATATAAGATAAGTTAATCTCTTTAATATGTTAATAAATTTATTTATTTTATTTATATTTTTATTAAAAACTGATTTAAATTATTTTATAAATTGAAATAATGGAAATCATATCACAACGAAGCAAATTAAAGAAGCCACCTTCATGTCAATGTAATCCACCCAGAATCTGGCTTGAGCTCTCTGGTAAAGGTCAGAAGGCATGAGTGGATTTTTGTCCTTCCAAACCTCATCTACGTACTGCACAATAATTGCAGATTCACAGATGGGTTTGCCATTATGGATGAGAACTGGTATCTTCTGATGAATTGGGTTCATCTTCAAAAGCAAAGGGCTCTTGTTCTTTAGATTCTCTTCCTTGTACTCATATACTCGACACCTTTTCAGCCAATGTAATCCTGACCCTCATGCCAAACATGCTGAACCAGGTATCCAACAGGACAACCTCGTCTGCCATTGTTGCAAAGGAATCTAGAAAAATTCAAAAAGTGAAGTTTTTTATCCAGCTAGAACTATGGTTCTCAGGTGCCACTCCAACCACTACAGTTGTTGACTTCAAAAGATAAGGATAGCATTTTATAAGGAAGAAATGAAAGCTCTAGAGTGAAATGTTTATACAGGGCTAAATAGGATATTTGGTAGATTGCGTTTGTGCTTACGTCTCTCCTGGACAAAATACTGTGCACGAATAATGTTTGGATTGAATAATTTAACAAATATTCCACAAAAAACAATTTAATGAGTCAATGTTATAAAAATATATTTAATAGGTATAACTAAAAAATCTGTCCAACCACTCCGCGACGGGGTGTGGAAAAGAGCTAGCTTTGAAGAGAGAGACGCTTATATAAGAGATATTCTTTCACGTTACTTAAAAGCGTATTTACTATTAATCAATCGCATACATTGCACAGATAATAAACTATTTTTTTATGTATAGAGAATTGTAATATAAGTTTATACAATATATTATCTATATTAAATAATAAATAAAAGCATGACATATAATATAAATTTATACTATTATACCTAATACATTATACTAAACACATATATGGTATAGCAAGCTAATAAGAATGTAAATAAGCAATCGGAAAGTATGAAAAAGGTCAGCAAGGGCGGTTCGGTCTTAGGCAAATAGACTATCTCTCTATGTCATTTTTTTTTTTTATGAACCAAAGATATACGTACAGTCTGAAATATAATTGGACTAATCTCTTGAATTGTATAGTTCACAAATATAGGTATTATCTTTAATCATAAGACTTTCTTCATATATATATTAGTTATCAAACTCCTAACTAAATACTTAAGGAATCTAACTAGTTAACAACTATATTAAGTCCTGATTAGACTATCCAGGAAAAAAAATTTAACATAAATCAAACAATAACAGGTAAAATATAATTAAGAATATCTAAAAAGTCTTAATAACAAAGTATATTCCAATATGGGAGTGGCTATTGCCACTCCCATATGTCTAATGCCACTCCTAGTTAATGGGTTGTGTTCACACATTTCCTAAATTGCCCCTAAGCTCTTTATGGTTAGTCTTTTTTGTTTTATTTTACATTTTGACCCAAAGCATTCCAACAGCCTAGTGGAACTCACCATCAAAGCTAGAACCTCTTCTTTTGTCCCTTGCTCCCTTTTTCACTCACTCTTCGTCTGTCCGCCCCCCTTATCCTTCTCTTGAAGTTCGACTCTCCACTCCCTCCGCCGCCCGCACGCGCTCTTGATCTCTGGCTCTCCAGGCCCGCACGCCGCACCACCGCTCGCAAGCCCTCCCTTCTCTCTTCCTCTCCCTGCTTCCGCTCCCGCCTTGCTCAGCTGTTCTGCCGCCTCCCTTGCATCTCAGTTCGGTCTAGAGTTCACAAACAAGGTGAGTTCTGCCGTTTCTTTTCCTTGTTTTTTTTCCCTAAAATGCATGCTTTTTGCTCCATTTGTCCAGATTGCATGCTTTCTTATTGTTTCAATTTTTTGATTGGGAGTATTTTTGTGTTGGATTGTGTATTAGGTATTGTTTGGGTGGGAAAAAATGTCATCAGAATAATATTAAGGAAAAAAGGTCTTGAATTCCCTTTCTCCCTTCCTGGATGCCCCCAAATCCCTCACTCTCAAACTTAGTCTTTGCCTAAGAGTTTCATCCACTTTCTGTTAATTTTGCCTTCCATTCTCTTTTTTTTTGGTGTATTTTTGAAGGATGGAAAATCACATTGAAGAAGAAAAGTTTGGATCCTGGTTATGGAGATAATTTTGTGCGATATGAGTTCATACTTCCACATGATTATTTAAGGTGACAAGCATGAATTTCAATCAACTGATTATGTTGCTAAGTGATTAAGATGATTAGTTTGTTTTATCTAATTGCATCATTTCTGTTATCAATTGCCATAAAGTTATTAGATTTTCTTTTGTTTCTGATTGTTTCTATTATCACTTGCTATAAAGCTATTTGCGCGATGTTTCTATATAGGTACTCATTGTCCAAATCATGTGGAAAAAGATTATCTTCAACTTCAAGAAAAAATTTATGATAGTCGAGAAGAACTTTTACATGTGTTCGTAGTATTGGTCTTTCACAAGGATGTGCAACAACAATAAAGAATCCAAAAAGACTGTTATGTCATCATTGGATGCGATAGGGGAGGCACTTATAGGAATAGGAATAATATTCCTTTAGAGGAAAGGAAGAGAAGCATCTCGTCTCAGAAATTGTCCATTTCAGACTTGTGGAAGGAAGAACAAAGATGATACTTGGAGAATTGAGATAAAAGATTTATCACATAATCATGAAAAATCAGATGACATTTCAGGACATCCTTATGCTCGTCGTTTTAGGGAAGAAGTAAGCAAATTAAGGAAATGACAATGGCCGGCATTCCTCCACGGCAAATACTTACTTCACTTCGCTTGAAGGGCTCAGAACTTCGATCAATAGCTAAAACTCTATAATACAAGAGCCAAAATCATAAAGGAGAGCTTGGCTAGTGAACTGCAATCCAAGCTTTGCTAGAAGAGCTTGGGGAAGGTGGTTTCTTGTATAATGCTGAATATGATCAAGATCGTCATTTGACTCACTTATTTTTTGCACATCCAATCTCAATTACATTGTCAAGAAGCTATCCAACTATATTTGTAATGGACTGCACCTACAAGACCAATAGGTATAAGATGCCATTGTTGGACATTATAGGAGTATCAAGTTTTAACACATCATTCTACTCCTGTTTTGTCTCTTACAACGTGAAGAGGAAAATGATTATGTTTGGGCATTAACAATGTTTAAAAAAATGCGGAGGCGATATTTGTCCATCTGTTGTTGTTTCTATACGAGAGTTGTCTTTAATGAATGCAATAAAAGTTGTTTTTCCAAGTGCTGCTAATCTTCTGTGTGTTTGGCATATTGAGAAGAATATTCTTGCAAATTGCAAACGTCATTTTGAGAAGGCAAATGATTGGAATATGTTTCTTTCCACTTGGACAGATTTGATGGATTCTCCAAATGAAACTTCATTTTATGAAGGTTTGAAAATTTCCCTTCAATATGCAAGGTATCCTCAGGTTCTTAACTATCTTATGAACACTTGGTTTCCTCACAAAGAAAAGTTTGTAAGTGCTTGGACGGACAAATATACTCATTTTGGGAACGTGTTACTTCAAGGGTGAGGGTGCACATGCTACTTTAAAAAGATATCTTCAAGTTTCCACAGGTGATCTTCGGTAGGAAAAGACAAGATATGCCATGCTATTACAAATCAATTTCAAGAGATCAAAGCTCGATCTCAGATGAAAGGATTCGTGTGCCTCACAAGCTTCGTATCCCTTATTTAAAAAATCTAGTCACTTGTGTATCTGAATTTGCATTGGAGGAGCTCTTGAGACAACATGATTTGGCATTTTGAGTCTCTCCAACTCCTGTAAAGGCCACTTCTCAAAGACAATGGGTCTTCCTTGTGCACATCAAATAAGGGAGAAGAAAATAGAAACTTTGGAACTTGATGATATACATTTACAATGGAGAATTGATAAAAGATCATTTTCTAGACTGGATAGGAGGTTAGAAGATTCAGGAACAACAATGGGGCAAACTTCTTGAAGGATTGGACTCAAAGTATAAACTATTGCCTCTAACTCAAAAGGAAGATGTACAAAAACAACTTACTCAATTTGTTTTTGCTTCTAAATCCTTTGATTCTTGAGCCTCAAGTTCAACCACACAAAGGTTTTTCATTATGTTCAAGGAAAAGAAAAGGTACTAATTCCACTAAGCGTGATCCTTCGGCATTTGAAAGAGAAGAAAATACAAATAAGTGTAGCATATGTAGAGATGGTGGTCATAATTGTCGTACTTGCCCAAGGAGAACTATGTATGCTACAACTAGCTCTTCCTTGAAGCAAAATGGTATCAACACATTACCAAGTTCATTCTAAATACATCTATTATTTTAAGGTAAATCTTCATGTTATATAGAAAGTTGTCATTGCTAATTTGTTCCTCATGCTATTTACAAAGCTGTCATGCTAATTTGTTCCTCATGCTTTTCAAACAGAGAAAATTGCTCCTCAAGATCATCCTTTATGGATGGTTTTGATAGTTTGGAGAGGACAGAAGGCTTTCTACCTCATTCTCACATGAAATTGATGAGCATGATGATGACATACTCTAGAAAATTTGCAAGATAGAATTACTAAGCAAGTAAGTTTTCTTCTTTTCAAAGCATGAGATAAAAAATGTTCTCAAAAGGTGTAAATCAAAATACTCTTAGTTATAGTCATAAATGAAATTAATTGTTATTGTTATCTATAAAAATTGCTCTTAAAGAGAGCATTATGCATCATCTTTGTGACCTGTGTTTTTATTTATTTTATTTGATACTTTAATTTATTTGATGAGATTTAATAATTGTCGCTATAATTTTTCATTTAACGTTAGCGTGATTGATTAGGAATGGTGGGCTTGTATGTTTTTTCATGTCAATGTTTTGAAAAATGGTTTATTAAGGTAAATATATATGACATTATCTACTACATCTTCTAATTAATTTAATCAAGCTTCTCACTATCTTTTTTTTTTATATTTTTTTGGTATTGCAGGACACATCACTTGAAGACTTTTATTTATTTATTTTTTTCTGAATTGCAATATTGCAGGATTTATTTTAGGCTTTTCTTTTGCACTAGTATGACTTGAAAAAATGCTATTAAATTTGCAAGTTATTTAATTATGTTTCACTACGTTGGTATATTTGCAAGTTATATCACTGCAGTGGCAGCGTATTGATTGTGCCAATTCTTGTCCAGTTGCTTTGTTTTTTTATGTAGCTTCCTAATTTAATTGATGAAAGAAGAGGTTCCGCTTTGATGGTGAGTTCCCGTACTGTTGGAATGTTTTGGCTCAAAATGTAAAATAAAATAAAAAAGACTAATCAGTAAAAGAGCTTAGGGGCAATTAGGAAATATGTGAACACAGCCCATTAACTAGGAGTGGCATTAGACATATGGGAGTGGCAATAGCCACTCCCTCCAATATGATATATATCCTGGATGAGGGCAAATCATCTCACTTATAATATAATACATAGATTTTAATTTTTCTGGCATTGGGTCGTCATCATTCCTTCATAAATGATGATGGCAAATTTTCAAAGGAAGTTTACAAATTTCAGACATTACATTTAAGAAAGTAAAAAGCTCGAAAGCCTGTGAGAATACATATTTTTTCGACTATACTTGAATTGAAGACTAGACAGCGGCAAAGGGTATGAAACAAGTCATTTTCAGATTAACCAAATCGCACTTGGTTGACTCAAATAGTTTGTTTTTTTTTTTAAAAAAAAACATTGTGAGTACCAATTATTCAATTAAGCAATTTTAGAAATAATTGTGAGTGCCAATTATTTCTTCTTTCAAAGTGATATCAGACGACCGTTTGGATTATAAAAAAAGAAAAGTTTTTTTTTGGGGGAAAAACTACTTTTATAAGTTTTTAGTGTATTTAAATACAACTTTAAATAAAAATTCAAAAAAAAGTTAATTTATCACTTTTAAGTTATTAATATCCAATTTTTAAAAAATAAAAATAATTTTAAGTGTATCTCATGTGTTAAACCGAAAAAACTATTAAAAATTGTTTAAAAAGTCCTTTTTGAAGAAGATTTATCCAAACACAACCACCAAATTAACGCTGAGCCTAGAGGTTTTTAATGAGAAAATTTGTTTTTAATTTTATTATTCCAAATAGAGCAGATTCTTATAAGCCAAATAACATGAGCGTTTTATTAATCAAGGGTGCACTCTGCACGACTTGTACAAGCATAACAGCATTCTTCCCTCCTCAGCTCCAAATCTTATAGAAACAGCAAAGTATCTATCAAACCATTAGTACAAAAATACATGCCTAGCAAACACAATACAAAGTACATAAGATAAAATTACACAATAGCATTCACTACCATACTTAACTAGCAAATCTTTAATGGTTTATTTCAGAAGTCCCTTCTATTTTCCAACAACTACTTTCTTCAGTTCAACAATATAATCATACACCTTTTTCTCATCAGGAAGTGTCTTGGACACAGTCTCTCTTTGCATGCACCTCTTGACCCAAGCCATCAGTTTAGGACACTCAGATTCCATTTTGAAGTTGCCATAAGTCTCAAAAGTATAGAACCAGCTGTAAAAAGGGATCAGACCAAGATCAAGAAACCCAAATGTGTCACCTCCATAGAAGGCTTTGTCACCCAACGTCTCCTCTAGTAGCTTAAAAATAGAGATCAACTCCTCCTTCCATGTCTCATGCTCTTCTCCTTCTGAGAGCCACATTTTACTCCAAGTATCATAAATCTGCATTAAAGACCACACAAACCAATGTTATAGAGAAAAGGTTATCCACTGTTATATAAAAAATCATTCATATACTTCTATCCAACTCAAAAATCATCTATAGAGAAAAGGTTATTCAATTCATAGATTTTTTTTTTTCCTAACGGCTACATAAATAATTTTTCTAAAAGCTGAAATTGTTAAAGTAGAGACACATATATAAATAGCATCTTGAAAAAATTTGAAGTAGAATTATTTTTTTCTTTTTGAAAAATAATCTATAGAAAGTAATAATGGAAATCATATAACAACAAAGCAAATTAAAGAAGCTACCTTCTTGTCAATGTAATCCACCCAGAATCTGGCTTGAGCTCTCTGGTAAGGGTCAGAGGGCATGATTGGATTTTTGTCCTTCCAAACCTCATCTATGTACTGCACAATAATTGCAGATTCACAGATGGGTTTACCATTATGGATGAGAACTGGTATCTTCTGATGAATTGGGTTCATCTTCAAAAGCAAAGGGCTCTTGCTGCTTAGATTCTCTTCCTTGTACTCATACTTGACACCCTTTTCAGCCAATGCAATCCGGACCTCATGCCAAACATGCTGCCCCAGGTATCCAACAGGACAACCTCGTCTGCCATTATTGCAAAGGAATCTAAAAAAGTTCAAAAAGTGAATTTGTGAACTAGCTAGAACTATGGTTCTTAGGTGCCACTACAGCTGTTGGCTTCAAAAGACAAGGATAGCCTCTTTTATAGGGAAGAAATGAAAGCTTCGGATTATTTTGATATATTTAATTATTTTTGGGAATAGATAGTTGAAAATGATATGTTCTTGTATTTGTTACAAATTTTATAAAATTTTTTGGATATTAATTATTCTATGAAAAAAAAATTTTCTATGATTTAGTGAAATCTCATTTCCAAGTTGAAGGATGGGTAAAAAATATTCCATGACTTGGGAATCACAATTATTAAGTATAATTACTAAATCATTCCTCAATTATTTGACTTTTTCTTTACAATGATTTGACCTAAGGGTATTTTAAAAATTATAACATATATTCTAGAAATATAGATTATAAAACAAATACGTTTTAAGTTTATTCTGAAAATCTTAACAAATAATCTCAAAAATATTTAACGCTAAACAAACAATTTTTAAAGATCTCAGAATCATATTCCCAAGAAATCATTTTAGAAATATAATTCCTAATAATCTAATTTCAAATTTTGAAACAAACATCTCGCTAGAGAATTCTTTAAATGTTTAAACGGGGCTAAATGGGAAATTTGGTAGATTGCGTTTGCGCTTACGTCTCTATTGGAGAAAATATTGTGCACGAATAATGTTTGTATTCAATAAATATTCCATAAAAACAATTTAATAAGTCAATGTTATAAAAATATATTTAATAGGTATAAAAAAAAAGATCTGTCCAACCACTCCGCGAAGGAGAGTGGAAAAGAGCTAGGCTCGAAGAGAAAGACGCTTATGTACGAGAGACATTCGTTGCGTTCTAACATGCAGACTAGTTTTTGGTCTGCAGGCCGAAGATATGTGCTGGCCAATAAAAATACTATATATGGCCTGTAATGTAAATGGGAAAAGTCTTGGTCAAAAACAATTATGACCATAATTAACTTCTAATTTAGGGATTTTAGTGAGGAAAAAAGAAAAGAAACCCCTCCATTGCACCCGCACCGTCCCTTGTGCCAGAGAGCACAAACTTGCTGTCGGAGGGGAAAAGAAACACAAATCTCCTTTCTTGCTGAAACTCATCTCGTCCCATAAACCAAAAAGTCCCAATGTAAGTCCAAAAAGAACTAAAACAAAGCTGAAAATCATGTTTAAATTTATGAGCACAAGAACTTCCACCAAAAAGTTAAAAAAAAGAAAAGAAAAACACCCCATCAGAGCCAGACACAAGAAAGGGGCTTCGTTGTGCCTCAACCACCAAGCAACATCTTGTCTTCTCCTCCCTCAATCGCGAGCTTCTTTGTGCAGGCTCCGCCACACAAGACCACGACCTTATTCGAGCCGTTGCCGCGGTGCAGTTCCTGTTCGTCGGAGCTCCACTATGCATTACTGCCGTCACCACACCTCCATGGCGCTCGTGCCATCATGCTCGCACTGCCTGGACCACCGTAGCGCAAACCACCACCATTTACAGATCTGCAGAATATTGGAACCACTCTGCACTGCCGTCGTGTCACTATCTCTGCCTAGTGTCGTCGCCGTGCACACATTGTGTCACAAAGGACAAGATACTCTGCCATTGTTGGTGGTTGGTGGTGGTTGTTGTTTCTCCAACGAGAATTATCAGAGTCATAAAAGGTTGTACATGGTGACGGGCAGGAGAGGAAGCCGGTGACAGTGGCAAAGAGGATGGAGGAGGAGTTGGAGGTGCTGGTGGAATTAGCGCCGTATTTTTATTTACATATTTTTAATTTTTAAGTTTAATCATTCAGTTAACCACAACCTAAACTTACCAGATTAGTTTAAACCAAATCTCAAATTTGCCATTGCATGGCCCATACGATACATATGTCATCTATCCATTTGCCTAACTCAAATCTGCAAGCTGCAGATAATTAAGCATCTGCATCTGAGAACTCCTCGAGATATTCTTACACGTTACTTAAGTGCATCTACCATGAATCAATCCCAGATAATAAACTAATTTTTTTATTTATAAAATGTTATGATGTATAAATTTATATTATATATTGTTTACATCAAATAATAAATAAGAGCATAATATATTATATAAATTTGTACTATTATATCTAATACGTTATATCAAACATACCTTGAGTTATACATGGTATAGCAAGTTAAATAATCCTAGTGTGTAGCATGTTTGGAAACCAAGAGTAAACAACTTTTTTTAGGGAAAAAAGCTATTATGCAAAAAATCCATCATGTTTGGTAAAAGCATGAAAATATATTATAATTTTAAGTTGCCAAAACAATATATAATCATAAGTAACTTTTTGAATCTTTTGGATATAAGTAGAACTATAGAAGCTAATTATTTTATAATTAGGGAAAATTGAACTTTACCCTCTTGAGCTATAGGTTATGTGTATTTTAGGCCTTAAACTTTAAAAATATACAATTTGACTTTTAAATTTTCTTGAATTTGCAAATTGGTCCTCTATTTTCCTTTTTATCAATTCTTAATAAAAATATCCCAAATTTAAGAAATTTTAAGGTACCAAGTTGCATATTTAGGAAAGTTGGGTTAATTACTCCAAAATTCAAGGGGCATAGTACACTTATTACTATGGATAAAATGCATATTTGTCAAAATTCAAGGGGTCTATTTGCACATTTTTAAAATTTATGGCTAAAATACGCACAATATATAATTTAAGGAATCAAATAAAGTCCAATTTTCTTTTATAATTACAATATTTTTACCAAATTAACCATAAGGATCGTATGATATAAAAGAAATATATTTCGTTCCATCGTCTTTTATAATTTATTTTACAAAAAATATTTTTCATATAATTTAAACCAAACATATTATCTTACATTCACTTTTTAGTTGAAGTATCCTCACATAATTGATTATATAGAAAGGTAATTATGTAAATAAACAATCATTGAAATAATTTCAATCTCCAATCTGCCCAAACACAAACTATATCCAACTCTAACATTGAAGAGCAAGAAATTCTTAAATACTTACATATCAAGAAAAAAATCACAATTTTACAAGTCAATATAATTTTATGGATTATTATTTTTATTTTTATTATATTTTTAATGGAATAATAACTAAATTGTCTAATTACAAATAAGATAAAACAAGATTTTTTTTCATTATGAAAACACCTAAAATTCTTAACAAATTAAAAATACTAGAAGTTAAAGCGGGAAAAGGTATTTACCAAGTCATTTTCACATGAACCGAATCACGATTTCAGCACATGGTTGACTCAAAAGGCTTTCTTTATATTAAAAAATTTGTGTCAATTGAACGGTTTTATAATTAAAAGGGCGTTTTACCTTCCTCATACTTTACCAATATTTCGATTTAGTTTTAAAAATTTTTTTTATTCTATTTATATTTCTAATATTTTCAAACAAAAATAATACTCAAATTATGAATATAAATTTGATATTTGATATTTTATTGTTACTTTTTAATATCATAATTTAATTTCTATATCAATTTTTTTTATTTATAATTTGACTATTGTTTATTAAAAGGACAAACATTTTGAGAATATTAGAGACGTAAACGAAAAAAATATAGGACTAAATCAAAATTTTATTAATAAAATATGAGGGACGTAAATAAAATTCTACCCTAGTTAAAAATATCTTATTTTCTTCTTTTAAAGTGATCATATTATCTTTTATAATATTTGTTAGGCTTATCTTGGTTTTATACTCTTACTTCAAACTCTACGTAATCAACTTAGTATAGTATCATTTGGAAAACAGACATATGCATCATGACAATTATGGAGCAATCATGACCTGGCCTACAACATATAATTAAATCAATGAGACTCCTTCTTGTATTTGAAATATTCTAACTTTTAAAACTTGTCTTTAAAGAAATTCATCTTTCACATTAAGGGTATATGTTTGGTTAAAAATAGAAGGTAAATTTTCATGGATGAGTTCTATGTGTAAAATTACACATGAATCTCATTCATGAAAATTTACCCCATTTTTACTCCCCAACTAAACATAAAATCAAGATTTAATTGCTCTTTGATGTCCTTGTAGTATTACTTAATTTTCAATTATGTTACATTTTTATAGTTTAAAAATTTATAATAAAATTCCTATATTTTACCAAAATTTTCAATTGAGTCCTTGCAGTTTAACAATTTGTGATTAAGTCCCTATAATTTTATACATGGATTTAATTAAAAAAATTTATACAATATAAGGACCTAATTGTAAGCTTTTGTATAATTTTTAAATTATAGGAACTTGATTAAAAAAATTTATATAGTATAGAAACTTGATTATAAACTTTTAAATTATAAAAACTTAATTAAAAATAAAGTGAAACTATAAGTAACTTTACGGTAATTAAACCAAAAATCAACTATGATTAGTTAAGAGAAGGGTTGAGCACAGAAGTTCGAAATGCGAAAATCTGTTTTTAATCTTATCCTTCAAAATTTAGCGGTTTCTTTAACTCGTAGTCATTTACTAGCTAGCTCAAACGAATGAGAAAGTTGAAATGATACAATAATCAAATAAAATATTATAAGCTAAATAACAAGAACTTATACAAGGATAAAAGCTCCCAAGCGCATCAAATACAATACAAAATAGATGCCTATATCAAACACAATACAAAACACAAAAGGCAAAAATTACACAAGGCTATACCATATCTTTTATGTTTTGTTTCAGGAATCCCTTTATTTTCCAACAAGTACTTTCATCATGGCCACAGCTTGATCATACACCCTCTTCTCATCAGGAAGTGTCTTGGACACAGTCTCTCTTTGCACACACCTCTTGACCCAAGCAATCAGTTTAGGACACTCAGCTTCCATTTTGAAGCTGCCACACCTCTCACAAGTATAAAAGCAGCTGTAAAAAGAGATCAGACCAGTATCAAGAAACCCAAATGTGCCACCCCCATAAAAGGCTTTGTCACCCAATGTCTCTTCTAGTAGCTTAAAAATAGAGATCAACTCCTTCTTCCATGCCTCACGCTCTTCTCCTTCTGAAAGCAACATTTTCGTTGAAGTATCATACACCTGAAAATTCAAGATCACAAGTTAATATTGAATTCAGATATTAAAGAGTTTAAGACAATGTTTTTAAAAAGTGATCAAATCTCTCACTCATAACTTGAAAAGTCACGCAAATAGAGAATTTAATCGGATGACAATGTAAATTTTTTATTACACTATCACTATATGAAAATTAAATTCTTAAAATAATCCAAAATCCAGCACTTCTCCCACCAAAACATAAAAAAAAAAACTATATAGAAGCAATTCATACATCTCTCTACCTGATTCATAAATAATTTTCCCCAAAAATTGTCAATTCATAAATTATTTATTTTCTAAAAGCATCATAAATAAATTCTCTAAATGCGGAGATTATTAAGTAGAGACCCTGAGACGCATATATTAGCTTTTATATCTTAGAAGATTTGGTGTAGACAAGAGAAAGTGCTTGCCATTACTTGCTTTTCTACTTTGTGTTCTGAATAATGGCATTACAAAATGGCACTTTGATGTGCCCTTTGTTTTGCTACTTATATGTCTAACATCACTAAGTTGATATTTGAAACCCAATGGAAACTGTTGTTATGTTTCCTGCCAATTGTCTTTCAATGTCACATAAGCACCATATTAGTTAGTGTTTCAGAGTAAAAATATAAAATGTAAATGTACAAACCCAATTATACACTCGAATAATTTTTAGTATAAAATGAGATTCAAACCCACTTCATCGGACTCAAAAAATAAAAGATTGACTTTTGATGTAATGTGAAGTGAAAGAACAATGGAGGGAAAAGGGGAAAGCTTCCTTCACTGAGAAGCATCGCTTCCCTCCCCTTTCATTAAAACATTTTCATATAAAAAGGTAACAGAGAGTAGAGATAGAGGGCCTTTCAGCCTGAAAGTCTTTTCCATTCTTCCCGTCACCCCTTTCTAGCAAGAATAGAGAGAGTGTGAGCTCTTTTGTCGTTGCGAAGTCCAAGCCTTCACCCCCACCCGAAACAGTTAGGAAGTCAAAGTTACACAAATTCATATAAAAGTATCACAAAACAACAAAGTCACTGAAGAAATCAAACTGGAAATATACTAGTCTTGAAGCCACAACATAATTGTGCATTGGAACAACATGACACTTCCAAGCCCAGAACCTGTAGCACCAACTCAAACAAAATGCTTAGTTCCATATCATCCAAATTTACTCCTACTTAACAATAGATAATTTGCTATACTTTGATACTGGCTCACATTGTCCCCTTAGTCCATCATATATTTCTTCTTGTAAGCCAAAACAGACTCATAAACTTCCCTCCCATCTGCAAGAGTTTGAGATACGCTTTCCCTCTGCAGGCATCTGTTGGCCCATGAGATGAGTTTTGGACAAACTGCCTCAACTTTGAACTTGCCAAACATCTCATAAGTATAAAACCAGCAATAGAAAGGAATAAGAGCAACATCAACAAACCCAAATGTGTCACCCCCAAAATAAGGCTTGTCTCCAAGAAATTCCTCCAATTGCTTCAAGCTCTCTATGAAGCCCTTCTTTGCCAACTCTTGTTCATCTCCCTTAGAAGTCCATATCCTTCTAGAATCATGATACACCTGTACAACATAATTTGTTATTAGCAACTTGTCATAAATTTTCTAGGAAGTATAAGTTGTGATTTCTTATATTCATTGTCTAAAAATTGTGCACCAAAAAATTGGCATGTACCTTCTGATCTACAAAATCAGCCCAGAACCTAGCTTGAGCTTTGTCATAGGGATCAGAGGGAAGCAATGGAACATTGTTGCTCCAAACCATGTCAATATACTCAACAATTATGAGGGACTCACAGATGGGTCTCCCATTATGTATGAGAACTGGGATCTTCTGATGAATTGGATTCATTTCTAGGAGCAAGGAGCTCTTGTTGTTAAGATCCTGCTCCATGAACTCATATTTGATTCCTTTCTCTGCCAGAGCTATCCTAGCTCTCATTCCAAACATACTGAACCCGAAGTCCAACAAAACCACCTCGGCCCTGTCCACCATTGTCAGAGCCAACAAGTGAACTGAGAAAGTGAACTAGTGAAGTAAGAGAACAAGGACAAAGAAGAAAAGGAATAAGATATTTTCTGAGTTCTCAACTAATTGTATAAGCAATAAGATAGAATGAAAAAGGTCAGCAAGGGCGGCTGCCGTCCTAGGCAAATAGACTATCTCTCTATGCCATTTTTTTAAAATGAACCAAAAGATATGCACCGTTTGAAATGCTAGTCTCCTCGAAGCTTAGAATTTACAAAGAAAGATATTGTGTCTAATTATAAGATCCTCTTCTTCTATATTATTAGTTAAATTCCTAACTAAATACTTAAAGAGTCTAACTAATTAATAATTATATTAAGCCTTGTGATTAGACTATCTATTGTGTAAAAAAAAATATAAATCAAATAATGACATGTAAAATATAATTAAGTATTTAAGAAGTATAAGATATATATCCTGGATGAGGACAAATCATCTCACTTATACATAGATTTTCTTTGGTCCATAATTTTTCTGGCATTTTGTCGTCATCAATCCTTCATAAATGACGATGGCAATTTTTCAAAGGAAGTTTGCAAATTTCAGACATTACATTTGAGAAAGTGAAAAGCTCGAGAGCCTGTGGGCGGCGTACATATTTTTTCAACTCTGCTAGAACTGAAGACTAGAAAGCGGTAAAGAGCATGTAACAAGTCATTTTCAGACTAACCAAATCAAGACGGCACTTGGTTGACTCAAATAGGTCTTTTTTTTTAAACAAAAAATATTTTTTTTCAAAAAAAAATTGTGTGTACCAATTATTCAGTTAAGCAATTTTAGAAATAATTGTGAGTGCCAATTATTTCTTCTTTCAAAGTGATATAAGACGGCCGTTTGGATTATAAAAAAAAAAAGCTTTTTTGAGGGTGGGAAAAACTACTTTTATAAGTTCTTAGTGTATTTAGATACAACTTTAAATAAAAATTCAAAAAAAAAGTTAATTTATCACTTTTAAGTTATTAGCATCCAATTTTTAAAAAATAAAAATAACTTTAAGTGTGTCTCATTTGTTAAAAGATTTTTCAAATTATCTATTTAAATGTAAAATAATATTGTGAACCGAAAAAACTAATAAAAATTGTTTAAAAAGGTCCTTTTTGAGAAAGATTTATCCAAACACAACCACGAAATTAACACTGAGCCTAGAGGTTTTAAATGAGAAAATTTGTTTTTTATTTTATTGTTCCAAATAGAGCAGATTCTTATAAGCCAAATAAAATGAGCGTTTTATTGACCAAAGGTGCACTCTGCACAACTAGTACAAGCAAATCAGCATTCATCCCTCCTCAGCTTCGAATCTTATAGACACACCCAAGTGTCAATCAGACCGTCCGTGTTATTTGTATTCATAATTTATGAAATGTTATATCGACATATTCTCATCTATTTTTAAATAAGATATGAGACTCAAATTATATAAAATCCACCTATAAGGATATATAAAAATATATCCCACACTTTATGAAAATAAATAACATTTCTATATAAATACATCTCCTAGCAAACACAATACAAAGTACATAAGATAGAATTATACAATATACTCATTCAATACCATACTTAACTAGCAAATCTTTAACGGTCTACTTTAGGAAGTCCCTTTTATTTTCCATCAAGTATTTTCTTTATAGCAACAACATGCTCATACACCTTTTTCTCATCAGGAAGTGTCTTGGACACAGTCTCTCTTTGCATGCACCTCTTGACCCAAGCCATCAGTTTAGGACACTCAGATTCCATTTTGAAGTTGCCATAAGTCTCAAAAGCATAGAACCAGCTGTAAAAAGGGATCAGGCCAAGATCAAGAAACCCAAAAGTGTCACCTCCATAAAAGGCTTTATCACCCAACGTCTCCTCTAGTAGCTTGAAAATAGAGATCAACTCCTTCTTCCATGTCTCTTGCTCTTCTCCTTCTGAGAACCACATTTTCTTCCAAGTATCGTAAATCTGCATTAAAGACCACACAAGTCATTAACACATTATTGGTATTAAAATCGGATATTAAAAAATAAATCCAACACCCACCAAAATATTAAAAAACTATATAAACAAAAGCGAACTCCCAATTTGACTCTAAAAATTAAATAAAATACGGATAAATTACTCCACAAAAAATAAAAATACATTTTGTGATTCATTACCGTTAAAAATATAGTACGAATTAATTTCCCTTTGATATATTAATAAACTTATTTTATCTTATTTATAATTTTATTAAGAACTGATTTAAATTATTTTATAAATTAAAATCCTATAAAAAAAACTAACTTATTATACATTTTTATCGTGAAAAGTCACGAAATATATTTTTTTCTCGAAGGGCCATTTTGTGTGCATTATTTTTTTTTTCCAAAAACAACTTGAATATTCACTCTAAAAGACAAAAGTTAAAAATTTATTATATATAAAAATCATTCATGTTTTTATCCAACTCATAAATCATCGATAGAGAAAAGGTTATCCAATTCATAGATATTTCTTTTTCTAACAGCTACATAAATAATTTTTCTAAAAGCTGAAATTGTCAAAGTAGAAAGACATATATAAATAACATCTTGAAAAATTATAGAATTATTTTTTTCCTTTTGAAAAATAATTTATAGAAAGTAGATGATGGCAAGGCTGAAAATAATGGAACCAACCAAAATTAAGGCGGGAGAAACATAATGGAAATCATATCACAACAAAGCAAATTAAAGAAGCTACCTTCTTGTCAATGTAATCCACCCAGAATCTGGCTTGAGCTCTCTGGTAAGGGTCAGAGGGCATGATTGGAGATTTGTCCTTCCAAACCTCATCTATGTACTGCACAATAATGGCAGATTCACATATGGGTTTGCCATTATGGATGAGAACTGGTATCTTCTGATGAATTGGGTTCATCTTCAAAAGCAAAGGGCTCTTGTTCATTAGATTCTCTTCCTTGTACTCGTACTTGACACCCTTTTCAGCCAATGCAATCCTGACCCTCATGCCAAACATGCTGGCCCAGGTATTCAACAGGACAACCTCGTCTGCCATTGTTGCAAAGGGGTCTGGAAAAATTCGAAAAGTGAAGTTTTTGAGCTAGCTAGAACTATGGTTCTCAGGTGCCACTCCAACCACTACAGCTGTTGCCTTCAGAAGACAAGGATAGCCTCTTTTATAAGGAAGAAATGAAAGCTCTAGAGAATTCTTAAATGTTTAAACGGGGCTAAATGGGAAATTTGGTAGATTGCGTTTGCGCTTACGTCTCTATTGGAGAAAATATTGTGCACGAATAATTTTTGTATTCAATAATTTAATAAATATTCCATAAAAACAATTTAATAAGTCAATGTAATAAAAATATATTTAATAGGTATAACAAAAAAGGATCTGTCCAACCACTCCGCGAAGGGGTGTGGAAAAGAGCTAGGCTTGAAGAGAAAGACGCTTATGTACGAGACATTCGTTGCGTTCTAACATGCAGACTAGTTTTTGGTCTGCAGGCTGAAGATATTTACTGGCCCAATAAAAATACTACATATGGCCTGTAATGTAAATAGAAAAAGTCTCGGTCAAAAACAATTATGACCATAATTAACTTCTAATTTAGGGATTTTAGTAAGGAAAAAAAAAAACCCCTCTTCAGTCCACCCTCACCAAAAGAAACACAAATCTCCTATCTTGCTAAAACTCATCTCGTCCCATGAGTAAAAAAGTCCCAATGTAAGTCCAAAAAGAACTAAAACAAAGCTGAAAATCATGTTTAAATTTATGAGCACAAGAACTTTCACCAAAAAGCTAAAAAAAAAAGGAAAAACAATCAGAGCCAGACACAAGAAAGGGGCTTCGTTGTGCCTCAACCACCAAGCAACATCTTGTCTTCTCCTCCCTCAATCGCAAGCTTCTTGGTGCAGGCTCTGCCACACAAGACCACTACCTTATCCGAGCCGTTGCCGTCGTGCAGTTCTCGTTCGTCGAAGCTCCACTGTGCATTGCTGCCGTCACCACACCTCCATGGCGCTCGTGCCATCATGCTCGCACCGCCTGGACCACCGTAGCACAAACCACCACCATTTACAGATCTGCAGAATATTGGAACCACTCTGCACTGATGTAATGTCACTATCTCCACCTAGCTTCGCCGCCGTGTACACATTGTGTCGCAAAGGACAAGATACTCTGCCATTGTCAGTGGTTGGTGTTGGTTGTTGTGTCTCCAATGAGAAAGATCAGAGTCATAAAAGGTTGTAGATGGTGACAGGCAGGAGAGGAAGCCGGTGACAGTGGCAAAGAGGATGGAGGAGGAGTTGGAGGTGGTGGTGGGATTAGCGCTTTTTTTTTTTACATATTTTTAATTTTTAAGTTTAATCATTCAGTTAACCACAAACTAAACTTAATTACCAGATTAGTTTAAACTAAATTTCAAATTTTCTATCGCATGGGCCCTTACGATACACATGTCATCTATCCATTTGCCTAACTCAAATCTACAAGCTGCAAATAATTAAGCATCTGCATCTGAACTCCCCAAGAAATTCTTAAATATTTACGTATCAAGAAAAAAATCACAATTTTACATGTCAATATAATTTTATGGATTATTATTTTTTATTTTTAGTATATTTTTAATGGAATAATAACTAAATTGTCAAATTACAAATAAGATAAAACAAGATTTTTCATTATGAAAACACCTAAAATTCTTATCAAATTAAAAATACTAGAAGTTAAAGCGGGAAAAGGTATTTACCAAGTCATTTTCACATGAACCGAATCATGATTTCACCACATGGTTGACTCAAAAGGCTTTCTTTATATTAAAAAATTTGTGTCAATTGAACGGTTTTATAATTAAAAGGGCGTTTTACCTTCCTCATGCTTTATCAATAATTCAATTTAGTTTTAAAAATATTTTTTATTCTATTTATATTTCTAACATTTTCAAACAAAAATAATACTCAAATTTTGAATATAAATTTGATATTTGATATTTTATTGTTACTTTTTAATATCATAATTTAATTTCTATATAAATTTTTTTATTTATAATTTGACTATTGTTTATCAAAAGGACAAACATTTTGAGAATATTAGAGACGTAAACGAAAAAATATAGGACTAAATCAAAATTTTATTAATAAAATATGAGGGACGTAAATAAAATTCTACCCTAGTTAAAAATATCTTATTTTCTTCTTTTAAAGTGATCGTATCATCTTTTATAATATTTGTTAGGCTTAGCTTGGTTTTATACTCTTACTTCAAACTCCACGTAATCAACTTAGTATAGTATCATTTGGAAAACAGACATATATACGCATGATGACAATTATGGAGTGTCGCAACGGGATCGCGGATGGGAAAAAGAGTTTGTTAAAATTGAGTTGCCAAGTTGTTTAAATTGGGAAAAATATAAAACCCGTTTTATTAAAATCTTTAAAATTAGATTTGAATTAAAGTTGTATGGCAAGGGAATGGTAGGATTTAATCCTACGCACCCCTAATACACCCATCTTTAGACTTAATTGATTTGTGCAAATTATTAATAACCTTTCAAAATATTCATTTTTATATTTTTATTTATAACAAAATTTAAAAAATAAATTGAGGAACACTAAGCTTTACAATGGTGTTTAAAATACTGTATTAACAAATCGTTACGGTTAAATTAACATTTTTATTCAAAATACAATATTTCACAAATAAGCAACAAATTTAAACTAAATATATGAAAATGAAAATCTCTTATGAATTATAAATATTTACAAAAAAGATAAAAATTTATTTTGATATTTTTTACAAAAATAAAATAAAATATAAAAGAGAACATACTTTTAAAGAAAATTTGGAACATCAAGCCTCACAATTTAGGTGTCCAGAATATTCAGTTAACAAGCCGTCCTAAATTAACTTTTTATTTAAAATAAAATATTTCCTAAAGAAATGATTATTTAAATTAAATAAAATATCTCATAAAAAAATTTTACAAATAAGACAAAAATTACGAAAATTTAATTTTGACTTGACAGGATTGAATCACTGCTCATACGTATTTGTAATGAGGAATTCAAAGTCACGTAGTTGGAGAAAACGAGAATGTGTTGATTGATTTTAATTAAAGGAGAATAAAAATGTGTTGATTGATTTTTGTTTTTGAAAAGGATTTTATGCAGAAATTAAAATCCACTTTTGCATAGGATTTAGAATAGTGTGAGCTATACAATAAACCCTTACATTCTTATGAAACTTGAGGATGATAAATCATACATCAAAATCATAAGTTGTTGCATGGATTGAATATTTTTTTATATTTTTTTTTTGACAAGTTTTAACTTTAATAAAATTAATTTATAAAAATAAACACAGTTAAGCAAAACTCATAAGCATACACAATAATTAAACTAGAAATAAAATCATGACACAATTACACTTTATCTAAACACATATCACATAAATATATAAAATGATTAAATCGCAAAAACAAAATTAATTTATAAACACAATTACTCGATTAAGCAAGACACATAGACATATGAGTTAATTCAACTAAGAATACAATCCTAACTATTATTTATTTATTTTTACTTATTTATTTATTTTACCTCAAAAATTCACATTCATTCAAGATCAAAGAAATAATTAACCCATACTTTTTTATTTTTAAACCAAATATATTCAAACTCAACAAGTAAGTCCAAAATCTATTTAACAAAACATAACAATGTTGACTCAAAATAAAATTAAATGATGATAATAACTAAAGTAAAAATGAAAATAAAAACAATCCCTAAATCTCTACCACTCCTAACACATGCCAACATACATTTAATTAAATACAAACTCACACACGCGTAACACACACATATAAACAGTTAAATTATAACAAAATAATAACAATCACAATAATAATAATAATGATCATCTAACACTATAACACACACGTGGCTACTCTCTCTCACTTTTGTTAACACACACTCAGAAGGAAAAAAAGAAGAGAGGGAAGTTGAGAGATAGAGAACCAGAGATAGAAGTTGAGAGAGAGGGAAGTATAGAGAGAGAAAGAGAGAAGGGCTGCATCCAGGAGGGGGATGGCCGCCGTGGTGCTGCGCGATGGGGACAAGGGAGCGCGATGCATGAGGGAAAGGGACCAGCCATGCGGTCGGCAGGAACGATGGCTGGTGCAGGAGGGAGGCGTACGAGGCGGGTGGTGGAGAGGGAATCTCGAGGGGCGACGATGCGAAGTAGAGAGGCAAGGGTGTGTGGAACGCGGTGGCACAAAGGGGAAGGCAGAGAGGAGAGATCGGAGCGCGACGCGAGGAACGCCGACCCGGTGAAGCGGAGGCCGCCTTGGAGCGGTGGTGTGGCGAAGGCGAGACGGCAAAGGAAAAGAGGGTGGTTTCATGGGTCAACTGGAGGTCGCTACGGTGGCTCCAGCGGGCTTCTTGGAGCTTCGCGAGTGGTGCGACAGGGCGCTATGAGGGCTCACGAGGTCGTGGTGGTTTTCCGCATGCGTGGAGTTAGGCGCGGTGCGTGGGAGAAGCAGAGCTGCGCGACCGGTTGGGCGGGGGGTGGTCTGGCGCGGGCTTTGTGGTGAATCTCAAGGTGGCGGTTCGGGAACAATGAAGAATGATGGAGCCCGGCTGAGTGATGATGAAAGGGGAGCTGCGGAGCTGGACGCGATGGATGGCAAGGCCGCGACGACCACGACGCCTTCGACAGGGGTGTATGGTGGTTCACGAGCGGTTCAGGGAGTTACACTGGAGCGGCGTTGGTGGGTACCGATCCGCCGCTGGCCGACCCCAACGATCGAAGCTTCGCGTGCTTGGAGAAGGAGCGGTTCGAGCGACGGCATGCGGATGGGGATGGCGGCACCGCCAGCATGGCACTCTCCCTTAGAGGTTCGGTTTTTCTTTTTGCTTTGGGTTTTGGAGGATTTGGGATGTGTATTTGGTTCAAGTTTGGGAATGAAATTTCAGGTAGATGGCTTGGTGGTGGGATCTGGAGGAAGAAGATGGAGCGGCCAAGGAGGTGACTATGGTGGCAGTTGGTTGTGATGGAGTGAAGATGATGGAGTTGTATGGAGATTTCATGGAGACCGCGGTGACGGAAGAGGAGGCCGCCCCTCTCCTCTTTTTCCTCTCTGTCTTTTGTTAAAAATTTCTTTATGATGATGATGTTGTTGCAACTGAGTTTACCTTGTTCCTTTTTTGTTGTTGTTGCTGAATTATCTTGCTGAAATTGTTGATAGTTTCTTTGCAGGCCTCTTTTTTTTTTGTTTCACCTCTGATCTGCCGATTATCAGGATCTATTCTTTTATTTTTTTAGTGTTTGGATTTTTTTCATTCATCCCTCCTTTCTAGGAATGAGGTGAGGATATTTATCCTCCCGTGTGATGATGGAGATGTTGGCTGCACATGGTGAAGGGGTGAGAGCATTCACGGTTCTCTTGGGCTCTGCATCCTCCCCACCCCTTCTCACCTTCACCGAAAGAATTTTGACGCCTTGCATCAAGTGGGAAGAACACCATCATTGTGTTCACCATTTTTGTTTTCTAATATTTCCCCCATTTCCTATTGCTTCACGTGTGCAAGGAACACGGGTAAGGAAGCCCATGATGCACCTTTTGATCTCTTCCTTTTTGTCATTTTATTTTATTTATTATTATTTTATTTATTTATATTTTATTCTACATATGAAATGAATCTAAGGACATTTTTTTTTAATGGACATGGACTAACAAATTATGGACTGTAATGAAAATGGGCTAAACAACTAAAATTGGTTGAAAGAGATTAAAATGGGCTGAACATTTTTTAATTTATGTTTTGGACAATTTGAAATGGGTTGATATGGATTTTTTATGGAAATGAGTTGAACAAAACTTTTCTTCAAAAGAACTAAGTGAAAAAATTATAAAGGAAATTCATTGCAAATTTTGGATTTTAGTTTTATCTGACAAAATGGGTGTTCACATGGAGCAATCATGATCCTACAACATATAATTAAATCAATGAGACTCCTTCTTGTATTTGAAATATTCAAACTTTTAAGACTTGTCTTTAAAAGAAATTCATCTTTCACATTAAGGGTATATGTTTGGTTAAGTGTTAAAAATAGAAGGCAAATTTTCATATATGAGCTCTATGTGTAAAATTACACATGAATCTCATTCATAGAAAATTTATCTCCATTTTTACTCCTCAACCAAACATAAAATCAAGATTTAATTGTTTTTGACGTCCTTGTAGTATTACTCAATTTTCAATTATGTTACATTTTTATAGTTTAAAAATTTATAATCAAATCCCTATATTTTACCAAAATTTTCAATTCGAATCCTTGTAGTTTAACAATTTATGATTAAGTCCCTATAATTTTATACATGGATTTAATTAAAAAAATTTATATAATATAGGAACCTAATTAAAAGTTTTTGTATAATTTTTAAATTATAGTGACTTAATTGAAAAATTTTATACAGTATAAAGATTTGATTATAAACTTTTAAATTATAAGAACTTAATTAAAAATTGAGTGAAACTATAACTATCTTCACGATAATTAAACCAAAAATCAACTATGATTAGTTTAGAGAAGGGTTGAACACAGAAGTTCGAAATGCGAAAATCTGTTTTTAATCTTGTCTTTCAAATTTGAGCGTTTTCTTTAACTCGTAGGCATTTGCTAGCTAGCTCAAACGAATGAGAAAGTTGAATTGATACAATAATAAAATAAAATATTGTAAGCTAAATAACAAGAACTTATACAAGGAAAAAAGCTCCCAAGCGCAGCAAATACAATACAAAATAGATGCCTATATCAAACACAATACAAAATGCAAAAGGCAAAAATTATACAAGGCTTTACCATATCTTTTATGTTTTGTTTCAGGAATCCCCTTTATTTTCCAACAAGTACTTTCATCATGGCCACAGCTTCATCATACACCTTCTTCTCATTAGGAAGTGTCTTGGACACAGTCTCTCTTTGTATACATCTCTTGACCCAAGCCATCAGTTTGGGACACTCAGCTTCCATTTTGAAGCTGCCGCACCTCTCATAAGTATAAAAGCAGCTGTAAAAAGAGATCAGACCAATATCAAGAAACCCAAATGTGCCACCCCCCATAAAAGGCTTTGTCACCCGATGTCTCTTCTAGTAGCTTAAAAATAGAGATCAACTCCTTCTTCCATGCCTCACGCTCTTCTCCTTCTGAAAGCAACATTTTCGTTGAAGTATCATACACCTGAAAATTCAAGATCACAAGTTAATATTGAATTCAGATATTAAAGAGTTTAAGACAATGTAAAAAAAGTGATTAAGTCTCTCAGCATAACTTGAAAAGTCATGCAAATAGATAAGTTAATTGGATGATAATGTAAATTTTTTTACACTATCAATATATGAAGATCAAATTCTTAAAATAATCCAAAATCCAGCACTTCTCCCACCAAAACATAAAAAAATATCATATAGAAGCAATTCATACATTTCTCTACCTGATTCATAAATAATCTTCCCCAAAAACTGTCAATTCATAAATTATTTTTTTTCTAAAAGCATCATAAATAAATTCTCTAAATGCGGAAATTATTAAGTAGAGACCCTGAGACGCATATATTAGCTTTTATATCTTAGAAGATTTGGTGTAGACAAGACTCTTTTCTTTTTTTTCTTATTTAAAACAAGTAGATAATGGCAAGGATGAAAAGCAAATTTTCAAGTTTTCAGAGACAATGAAAATTAAAATCTGTTTTCAGAAATCAAATGAATCATTAATTTCGAATTGAACCCCCAATTGAGGAGACAAGAGAATGGAATTCACATCACAACAAAGCAAATTAAAGAAGCTACCTTCTTGTCTATGTAATCTACCCAGAATCTAGCTTCAGCTTTCTGGTAAGGGTCAGAGGGGATGAGTGGATTTTTGTCCTTCCAAACCTCATCTATGTACTGCACAATAATTGCAGATTCACAGATGGGCTTGCCATTATGGATGAGAACTGGTATCTTTTGATGAATTGGGTTCATCTTCAGAAGCAAAGGGCTCTTGCTCCTTAGATTCTCTTCCTTGTACTCATACCTGACACCCTTTTCAGCCAATGCAATCCTGACCCTTATGCCAAACATGCTGGCCCAGGTATCCAACAGAACAACGTCATCTGCCATCGTTGCAAAAGGGATCCACCAAAATCAAAGTGAAGTTGTGAAGTAGCTAATTAAGTTACTGTTCTGAGGTACCAGTCCGATCAAATTGAAGTTAATTCAAAAGGACAAGGACAGCCTTTTATAAGGAAAGAAAGGAAGAAAGGAAAAGAAAATAACTGTGTTATTTGTATTCATTGAAATATAAAATATCATATTAACTCACATCCTATTTATCATTAGATGGAGAGTAAATTCCATTTAATAGAATTCACACCTATTCAATAATAAATTGGATGAGTTTACATAATATTCCATAATTTATAAATATCATTAATATTTCTCGAAGAAAATGGGGACTTTCATGGCCCTCCCAAAATCATTCAACCGTTGCTAAAATTTACTTTCATTGACAAGTTAAAGGTTACTTATGGATATAAGAGGAGAAATGACATGATTGCAATAAATTTTTACAATATTCTTATAATATACTTAAAAAATAAACAAATGCAGTGGTGAACCTAGAAAATAAGAGATTGAAATTGACTAACAACCTTATTTGTTTTTTTTTTTTTTTGGGTCTATGTTTATAAGAATGTTATACAAATTAATTGTAGACATATTATTGTTCCAGTTCTCCCCAGACTTTTTGGCACACAATATTTGAGAGATGATATTCTGCACAACTAGTCCATTAAATGCTGTGGAAATAGTTAAAGGTTTCCTGTCTAAAGAAAAAGGCAATCAGGACGGCGGTCCAATCCATCCCACCCATCTGATGTCATTTTCAAAATCGCTGACAAAGGTGAAACATACATTACTAACATGGCGGTTGGAAGCTTGAAATTCAATTTTATTGAGAAATTGAATTAAATTTTAATGTTTTAAAAGTAATTTAAATAAAGGAATTAAATTATTATTGGAATTGAAATTTAATAAAATTAAAGAATTAAAATTAGACTTAAAAAAATGTGATTTGGTGTGAAAATTAAATTTCAACAAATGAAAATATTTAAATAATTTTACTTGAATATAATTTTTTATTCCTAATCTATAAATGAAGGATAAAATATTAAAAACAATTAAATTCATTTATTTTTAAACTAATTCTAAATTAAGAAATTGAATTTAATTATTCAATTTACTGATTCATTTGAAATATAATAATTTAATTCAATTCCACTTAATTAAAAGTTTCCAAATGACATGTAAATGAAATGAAATATTACTGTAAGCCAAATAACATGGGCATCTTATTGATCATGGGGGCACTACTTAATTATACAAACCTAAACGCTTTAATTTCATCCCTCCTAGGCTCCAAACCTTACATACTCCCCGCCCAAGTGTTTATCAATCCATTAGTATTCCAATTGTTCCGTTGCATTTCAATTTTGTATTTTTTTTTTGTTTCCTGTCATATGTCCATTTCCCAAATTAAGATGGTATTAATTTTTATTTATCAGTTATACTTTTATTATAAGTATATATTACCTACTTTTATCAATATTTATTCATTGATTTCTTAATACGTGTTTTTTTTTTTTCCTTTTTGGATAGTAGAGACTTGAGATACAACTTAAGGATTCCAATACAAGATAGATGCCTACCAAACACAGGAACTTGCAATACTGTATATTTAACTTGAAAAATATTGAATGGTTTGTTTCTGGAATTCCCTTTATTTTCCTAGAGCTTTTTTCATGGCCACAACTTCAGCACACACCCTTTTCTCATCAGGAGGTGCCTTGGACAGTCTCTCTGAGTGCATCTCTTGACCCAAGCCCTTAGTTTAGGACACTCAGCTTCCATTTTGAAGTTGCCATACTTCTCATAAGTATAAAACCAGCTGTAAAAAGGGATCAGACCAACATCAAGAAACCCAAATGTGTCACTACCATAAAAGGCTTTGTCACCCAATGCCTTCTGTAGTAGCTTAAAAATTAGATATAAATTACTTCTTCCATGCCCATGTTCTTCCCCTTGTGAAAGCCACATTTTGCTCCATGTATACACCTCCATTCAAGATCACAAATTATTTATTGGTATTAAAATCATCAGATACTACCAAAAACAAAAATCCAAAACTAATTACTAAAAATCTAAGTTTAAATATATTTTTAATCCTTATAAATATAAATCATTATGATATCAGTTCTTCTATTTTTGTTTTTGATTTTTGGTTTCTTTTTTGTTTTTATTTTGAACATTTTGATTTGGTATTATCATTCTAAATGTTGGTCTTTATAAATATTTAAAAATATATGTTTAATACTTATAAATATTGAGTTTTTTTATAAAAATTTTAATTTTTTTTATGATCCTTAGAAATATCACCATGAACATTAAAAAAATACTAAACAAAAGCCAAGAAAATTTTAAAGAGACTAAAAGCAAAGCAACCTGAATTTATGGAATAAAAATATATTTAAACTAAAAATCTATTACATATATAAGTCATTGATATACCTTTATCTAATTGGTAAACCATTTCTTCCAAAAACCTTACTTAATTCACAAATTATCTTTCCTAAAAGCTTCATAAATATTATTTTTCTAGAAGCTTAATTTGTTAAATAAAAACGCACAAATCGCTATTTATCTAACAAAGTTGGTTTTAGACGATAGATTTTTCCTTCTCTCTTACATTTAAGACATAATATTCAAGGATAAAAATAAAATATTAAAAAATATGCATAATATATATAGAGGAGGGATCCATTTACTTTAAGAGTAAATATTGGTATACTCATTCCATTGAATATCTTTTTATAAATATTGAATTTTATCAATCCAACCATTAAATTGTAGGTTTTCACCACATATATCAAGTGTATAAAATTTCATAAAATCTCATAACAGTTTGATATTTCATCATCCCTTTTTATTTGGACGCATAACATAGTTTCGAAAATAAATATAAATATTAAATATTAGATAATATATCTATCAATGTCTAATTTTTCTGAAATTTGGTATTCTTGATCATCAAACACTACTAGAAATCTGAATACCGACGAGTGTTACCAATGAGTATGGATCCGTCAGTAACTACTGAGACGTTGACACATTTTTTTATTACTTAGATTTTTAACAAAAAATAGACAAGTCGTTGATATACCTATTGGTAGTGCTTGGCATCATCATGTGTCATATCACTATAAGATTTTTGTGGAACACAGATGGATTTGATCATTACAGACGGATTTATAGACGCGTAAGACTCAACTAGTTTTTCCTCGTCTATAAGCAATATAGATGGATTTTTATTCCCATCTGTAATTTATATCGGCAGAGACTGATTATACAGTCTGTATAAGTTATAGATGGATTTATCCATTTGTAAATAGTTGAAAAAATGCGTTCAAATTTTGCCATTTACAAACGGTAAAAGAAAGAAAAATTGTTATGAAAATTAGTAATTACAGACGAATTTTACCGTCTGTAATTTTAGAGACGGTAAAATCTGTTTGTAATTAATTAAAATTTTAAAAAAGGGAAAATTTACTACCTGTAAATCCGTTTATAATAATTTTTCTTTCGATAACTTGTAACTATTGGTTATTTTTATGATCATAATGCACGTTGCTAATTATTGTAATAATCGGTAAACGTAAGGAAATTTATGGAATAAAAATTAAAATTTAGAAGGTAATTTTTATTATAAATTAAAATGTCACTACAATAATAAAAGTAAACATCTAAAATAATAATATGAAAAATAAAATAGCAATCCCAAGAGCAGGACAAAAATAATTACGAGTACTCGAGCATCAATATCCGCCTCGCCCTCGTCGCGGTATCATCGTCATCATCATCATCATCAGCATCATCTTCATCAAAGGAAAATGAGCATCACCTAAAACTGGTGGTGCTAGAGCTGGTGGAGGAGGAGGAAGATGCGTAGCCGCTCGCTCTCATGAGCTTGAAATATGCATGCATCTGCATGTGCATATACTATTGTGCACCTCCTCGCATCCTGATGCCACTTTTTTCTCGACTTTCTTCTCCATTTTCTTGGCCCACTTCTTCTATGCAGCCTCCTTATTCTTCCACATCTCCTTATTTTGCTTTCTGGAGCTCTTCATTTAGGGCATGGACTTGAGTGAGATTATGTCCTCCACCACCTTAGGCGTAAGAGAAGGGGCATCCTCGATGATAGATGCAAGGGACATCGAATCCGCAAAGTAGCCCCCCATGCCACAAATCCGTCCTTTATAGTAGCTGCCCACCGTCTCTGACCAGAGCCCCCTCATCAACGGACTCTGGGTCCTTAGCAGATGCAACTTCTAGCCACTAAACATAATCACCCTACAATTTATCAGACAATTATATATTAGGCTCAAACAATATTTTTTATGTTCGAAATTAGAAAATATAGAAAGAGACACTCACATATACTGACTTAGATCGCGGATCAACCCACATTGTCTTATTTCCCTTGCGAGTGTGTGTCTCCTTAAACACCTCTTCCTATGTAGGTGGTGGTCTCTTTAACGTCTTCTCCTACAATTCCAATTAATAAACCTCTTAAATTCAATTGATAAATTGAACAACAAAAAACTTTAAAAAAAATGGAAATCACTAACCAAGTTGGTCTCAGTGTTGACCAAAGTTGTGGAGCCACCGTATGCAATGAGCCACCTTTATTAGATGCTTTGCTCGTCTTGGCCTTTAAGGAGAGATTTTGAAACTCTAGCGTACGCCAGTACTCTTGCAAGGCTTGAAGGAAATGAGGTACAATCCAATCTGAGATGATGGGTCCTAACGGACCTCAATGTACATCTACCTTAGTCATTTTGCAATGCGACTCTTCCAGCCCTTGAATATCATCTTCTCATCCTGGGGGAATGGTGAAGTAGCTCTACATGAATAGAAATTACTTAATACATCTAAAACATTAGAGATCAAAGAAAACTTTAAATGAATCAATTGACTTTTATTACCTTTCAATCTTTGTACCACTTCTGCTTTGTTTTATGCACCTTACCAAAATTGATGTAAGGCGCATCATACATTTTCTTAATGGTATCCGTGACCTGGTGGATACCCTTCTGGGTGATACCAACTGAACACATAAAGATATATTATATAGTGGATAATGACAACATAAAAAAAGAAAATTATGTTAACATTGACATAAAATACATTTTTGCGGTATATTTCATAAATATCTTACCAAGTGGATCCATCCCATTTCAGAATGGGTGGCGATCTCCTGGGTACCTATCTGACCGCGCCCAGAGGAAAATACAACCGAGGGGATCCTTCACCTGTGTGCGTGAGGGGACAACATAGCGGATGTAGTTGGTGGTGCGGGCGTGAACCGCTCCGGAGGGAGGAGGCCTATACCTAGGGTTAGGCACCATAATGTACTGCTCCCCCCAGGTTGGGATGTCTGACTCTGTGTGGTGGTGGAAGTGGGAGTGGTGGATGAGGAAGTGCTCGACTACCACCGACGGACGTTGGAGAGCACCTTCTTCCCTTACCTTTACCTGCCATATCTGAATGAAACATAATATATGTTTAGGGTTTAGGAATATGTGGAATATGTGTTTTAAAGTACATGAATGAATTAGAAGCAAAAGTGAAGTATTTGGTGTGTTTATGTTACTGGAGAATTGATGTACTTGGATTTTGTGTTTCATGTATGTGTTAATGATTGAATTGTGGCCAAGGAAGAGGAGTAACATTTGTGTCGATGATTCATTGTTAACCTTTGAGTATCTTTGAGTCCTAGACGATGTCTTTGAGTGTCCTAGACGATGTCTTTTAGAAATTTTTAGAGGGAAGGAATTACAAAGTAAGCCTACATCCAAAAATTCACTTAATTGATCCTATATCTATAATTAATTGAATTACTAAAATTATTAGAATATCAAAACCATGCTTTTTATCCTTTTTAAGATCACATCCTTGTCTTCAATTCCTTATCTTCAATAATTGAATATATGTGTGTCATACTTATGCTTCTAACTATGATCAAATGTTATCTTCTTGCTATCATTTATCTTAGAGTCTTATAAATGATCTGAGATCCACATCTACACTTCCAATTTAAATAAGCATTTAGCTTGTGTGTTTTAAGGCTTATCTAATAAACCAGCATGTTTAAAATTTCATGTGGAAAGCCAACAATTGAAATTCAATGTTTACAAAAGTGAAGAGTTGGATGTTTCAAAATAAAATTTGATGACTTCGATATTAAAGCTTTGAAATGTGAAGCAAGCTAGTGTTGGTTTAAGACTATAACACTATCAGCTAGATCTTTAAGGCTATAACACTATCAGCTAGATTTATAGTAGAAATGTCAAAACGGTAAAGCCCGCGGGTTAATTCGTCAAACCCATTTTAACGGATTGAGTTGAAGTTTTGAGCTCGCCAAAAAATTTCAAAGGCTTAACCCGGGCTTAGGTGGGTTGGGCAGGCTTGGCCGGGGCAAGACTTTTGTATTTTTTATAAAAAAAATTCATAATTTATTGGAAAAAAAGTAAGAAATATATGACCAAAAAAGAAAAAAGTAAGAAATATATACACTTACTAATATAGTATCACTATATAGTTGATATTATTCACTCAAAGTTAAAACTTAAAAATAAAACAGTGTCATAACTTACAAATAACACTATTAACAATAACATTTTTTAGTCAAAGTTAGTATATAATTATTATGAACCTTGAAAAATTAGGTATACATAAATAAAAAAAATTTTTTAAAATATTTTTTTTTAAATTCATCAAATCATTAAAAAATATTTTTTTGAATTTTTTTTATTTTTTTTATGGTGACTCGCAACCCGCCCTAAAATGGGCGGCTATTTGCCCATTTTATTTGGCGGGCCAACCGCCTGGCCCATTTTTTGTGGGCTTTTGGCGGGCTGGCCTAACGGGTGGGTTGGCCCGTTTGACATCCCTAATTTATAGCATTTAGAAATTGAATTAGTAAAGCATGTTTATGAGAACTTAGATCAATCTATCAAATTCATTAACTCTTGGGACGTTACAATTTGAGTCATAGAAAATATCATACTAATATTGATATATAACTTTTAAAATAGTTATAAAAAGAGTCAAATTCTTTTAATGTAAACTTCGACAAAGTCTCCCTTAATGTATGAATATCCCTTATGTATATCATGGTATATTTTAAAAAATTTCAACAAGGTTTTCCCTAATTTAAGACTATCACATTAACTGAATATGTCTTCAATGATCAATTAGTAAGCCACATTTGATTGCAATTATACAAACAAATAATTACACAGCAAAATAATTATATACAAACAATTACATTAGACTATAGAACCATTAATCAACACATACATTACACATCACAATCCTAAATTCTAGAGCGCATCCCCTTATAACTCCACAACATACATATTCTACAATCTCCACAAACACAGATAATCTCACAGCAAACAATATAAACAAGTCGAGGAAGGACTTCTATGCCCTTCCCCTCAGTCATGCAATTCCTAGTCCCATAATTCTATCCTAGAAATCATAAGTCTGTATCCTACATATATTATAACAAATCAATAATAAATATTTCATTACTGACCTATATGCCAAAGCATCGTTAATAAACACAGCAACGGCTACAAGCATGCGCCCAACCAATCCCTGAAAACAAAAATTAACAAACAAATTACATTATAAATACAATGTTTTTAACTTAGCACAATCAACTTAAAAACATTAACAAACATAAAAACTTATAAAATCAACTTCCTAAATGCTATTACTTCCTAAACACCAAAATGAAAAACATTAACAAATATAAAAACTTACCAATGTACTATAAAAGCTACAACCAAAGTGCTCCAAATTACTCCAACAATACTTCAAATGTGGTTCAAATCCTAAACAAATGAAGTTTCTACTAATTAGAAATACTAAAAACAACAAACAATCACCAACTGAAAGCACAAAAATAAAACATAAAAAAAACTAAATCGATTAAAAGGTAGAGCACCATACCAGGAACACAATGGCGCAAAACATTTACAAAACGGTGGTTCCAACCAGGTAGCAACCAAAAACACCATGGTAGCACTAGAGAGAAAGGGGAGATGAGAGAGAGTGACAATGGAGAATGGGGAAGAAGAAATAGAAGGTGGCGCACGTTTTGTTCTCTATTCCATGTGTTCCAGATGGATTTTCTTTCATCAATTAATGAAATGATGTGTTTTATTAATCACGTTACAGATGGATTTTACCGTCTCTAACACGATTGAAAAAAATCAACAATTGAAAAAAATCATAGTTTAATTAGTCACGTTACAAACATATTTCCCATCTGTAATGCAAGTGATGAAACGCATTGTTTCATTAATTGAATTACAGACGAATTTTACCATTTGTAATTCGCACTTGTAATTTCAAATTACAGAAGGATTTACCTATCTATAATTTTTTAAATTTTTAATTATGTGTTTGCGTATCTATTGTATTGTTAACAAAAAAAAATTTCAAATTTTTATGTCTTTAAGTGTCATCTGTATCTATTACGCGCCATGTGCAGGTTTTTGCACCAATATTTACAGACGGATTTACATATGGATTTGCCACATTTACAGAAATTTTTTTCCCAATTTTCCATTTTCCCATTTGTATTCTCTGTAAATTCTGCTTAATACAGAGGAAAAATCGTCCCAAAAATCAATCTGTGTTCCACGAGTTTCTAGTAGTGTGGCACACACAATTTCCGAGGGGTATATCGACGGGTTTACCAACAAGGTGGATATTTATTCTATGCCCTGTCGGTATTTGCAAACGCACCACGTCGCGTGAATGATGTATCGGCAAATGCCCGGATGAGTATATATAGGGAGAATGGGTCATTAAATGAAACTACGTCGTTTCGGCCTATGCTTCTTGGGCACCACTATAGCGGTCGAAACCGCTGTAACGGTTGACAAAAACAATCATGGTGAAGCACACATACTTATGATTGCTATAGTGGTCTCCAAGACCGCGACACCACTAGATGAACAACTTGACCGCTATGGTGGTCCCTTCTCTAGCCACCACCGCTATATATAGCGGTCTCAGAGATGTACGTTTTGCATTTTTGCTGCTCTCATGCATTCAAGGCCTTCCCAGCAATCTAGATGGGTTCTGGGACCCTAAAACTGATTAGACTTGTTTAAGGACATATAAACCTGAGGTATTATAGCAAGTCCACACAATCCACGCATTAGTCAAACCAAAAATGTATATACAATTGCCTCGTTGAAGTAAGAAAATTTTTTGTTTTGTGATTTATATGTAATTCATGAGTTTTCTCTTTAAATAAGACACAATGTTTGTGATATGACTTGTATCAAGCTCAAGATTCACAACAAGGGAACAACATGCATGAGATTAGTGTTAATGAATATCACTCTAATATTTTAGATACTTTGACGAAATGTTTGGTAATTTGGATAGATTGGCCATATTTCGAATATTTAAGGTGTATTTGAATTTTTTCATCCCACTCACTCATTATATTTAGTAATGATAATATGCGTGGTGTGTATTTATTGTATAATTTTATTGTTCTTATAACATTATTCTTTTAGATTTAATGTACTTTTTTCTTTGGTGGAAAGACTTAGTGTACTTGTCTTGATATGTTTCAAGTGTTCAAGTATCGTAGAAGATTTATTTTCAATTATTGGAGGTTGGGGGTTGTGTCGTGTGTGTACCTATTTGAGTTGTTAATGTAAAGAAATTGTTTTCAACAATTTTGAATACTTGCTTAGAGTGAATTTTTAAATAATTTTGAACCATTCTGGAATCAAGTAGAAATTAATCATGCAATCACCATATTAGCTGCACACGTTGAAAGGTTGTTTATCCACAGCACGAAATGTGGCCAATTGATTTTCTAAATGTGGCTAGTTGACAAACTTTGTTATAGTGTCTTTACATTACAAAATCTTAAGAGGGCATATTAGGAAAAATGAGATCAAGGTCCCTGGTAGTTCTACGAAAGAAAAAAAAAAAAATCATGCGCTTGTTTTGAAGTTTGCGGAAAATGTTATATACCCAAAAGTATCATTTCCAAATATTTTATAAAACTTATTTATTTATTATTAAATATTTATGGGATTATTTTGAGATTTCCAACAATAAATTTAAAACTCATTTATTTTATAACATATATTCTTAAGAATATATCATAAATTTCAAAATATCTCTAACATATTTAATAATATTATAATTGAGAGGAGAGGTAAAATAATTGAGCAATACTTTAATATTTTTATTTAATAATTATCATTCTAAGGTCATGAAAATCCTCTATCATGGGGATGGAAGCTCATTAAAATATGAGAATGTATATATTTTTCCTGAGAATAGTTATATCCAAAAATAAATTTAAAAAACTTGTAACAAACATAAGGAATGGAAACAAATACACTCTAAAATTTTAATCTTTTCATTTTATTCTAAAGTACTTTTTTATTAAAAAAAAATCATCACTTTCCACCCTAATAAATAGTATTAGCAGGAGGCTCAGATATATCCCAATACAAAAAAAAAAAAAAAAGAAGGAAAAATAGTAGGAGCTACATATCAAAATCCAAAGAGAAACAACCTTTGATCAAGAACCACACCAACACACAATTCCAAAAGAGAATGTATTAGGATCCAATTCCACGGATGTGAATCACACAAAAGCTTAATTACTAGTTAATCTAGGTACCATGAAACAGTCTTCCTTATTTATCTTGCACAAGGACTCATCACATGCACATCACTCACTATTTTTTTTCCCCCAACTCTCACTCAATTTTAAACCTTTTCTTAATCTCCAATACAAAGTCATAGACCTTAAATGGGTCAGGAAGAGTCTTGGAAACACTCTCCCTCTGGCTACACCTTCTGGCCCATTCCATGAACCTTGGACACTCTTCCTCCACACTAAATTTGCTGAGCATCTCGTACGTATAAAACCTGCATGTGATTGGCATCAAGGCTATATCCAAAAGGCCAAAATAATCACCTCCAAAATAAGGCTTGTCCCCAAGTTCATTTTCCAAGAGTTTCAAGCACTCCACAAAGTCTCTCTTTGCACCCTGTTGATCTTCTCCCTTGCTCACCCACATCCTCCTCCCACAGTCAGCTATCTGCATGAATAAAAATTTGACATCCAATAATGTCCCTGCTTTTTTCTCATAAGCAAGCAGTATGAAATTTGGATTAGCTTATAAATAAAAAGGTTTATCAGTGAAATATTAAACTGCTGCATCACCTTTGGTCATCAGATTATGAAGATAAAAAATGTTGAAATCAAAATTTTCATGAATTCATTTTTTTTAAAGTTTAGGGAAAAGGAAGTTGGTTATCCTATTTCAAGATTCCGGCTTACCACAACAAAGTCTTATTACACCAGGAGGGGTCAGTTACTTGGATCAAATGATGTTATAGGGCTCTCATTTCATGTTTGTAAAAATAATAATAAAAAAAAGTTGAACGTATATCCATATAACATGTATATATAGGAGCTAGCTATGGGAATTCATACAGTTCATAAATCAATTTGACCAAATGTGAGAGAGAAATGGTGACCTTCTTGTCAAAGAAATCAATCCAGAACCTGGCTTTGGCTCGGTAGTAAGGATCATCAAAGAGCAGCTGTTTCTCTTGCTTCCAAACCTCATCAATGTATTCAAGAATGATGAGGGACTCGCAGATGGGCTTGCCATTATGAATGAGGACTGGAACTTTCTTGTGAATAGGATTTGATTTAAGGAGTAAATCACTTTTGTTTTGGTTTTCAAATATGTCCTTTTCTTCCTTGTATTGGAATTGAATTCCCTTCTCTAACAAGGCAATCTTCACTCTCATAACATAAGGGCTAGACCAGAATCCCAGAAGAACTAGTTCTTCCATTTTTAATTTTTTATTTTGGAGCAAATAACAAATTGTCTACTCATTCTTGTTCATTTATATAGCACTACAATAAAGGGTCCACGTTAAATGTGGCTAGACTAGATAAATGCATTTAAAATATTATCCACACAAAGTTTGAGTATTTGACAAGGAAACTTTGACAACACTTTGAATATAATAGAATATCAACTTTCCCTTGACCAAAACGACATTAAATGAGGAATTACGGACACTTTCACACTTACGACACTTTCACCGTATACTTATCTCATATTAAAGGTTAAAAAATGAGTATTTTCTATGGAAGGATAAAGTGGGAAGAGAGTAAAAAAAAACTTCTCTCACTTATCCTCTCTCCAAAACTTTTTGTTCTTTCTCGCTCTTTCTCATTTTCCTCTCTCACTCCCTCACAGAGAGAATAACCTCCTATGGCTCACAACTCTAGTTCATCGTTAGTCATACAAAGAAAAAGGATGAGAGAATCAAGTTTTCGCAGTGACACGTGTCGGCATATAATTTTTCATGTGTTTGTAGTTTATGTTTCCTAAGAAATGGATTTTCTAAAAGAATTTTTTAATAACAAAATAAATTGAGAATGACTCTGTTAGAAGTTGAGATGTATTGTTATTGTTGAAAACTAGAGTTAAAAAATTATAAATATGTATTACGAAAATGTAAATTAATATATAAAAGTTATAAATTATGTTTATAAAATATGTAAACCAATTTTAAAAAATTGTAAATCAATTGAGGATAAATACTAAATAGATTCATAATAAAATATAAATGATATGTAGAAAAATTACAAATCAATATATAAAAAATTATAAATTATATTTATAAAATATTTAAACTAGTTCTGAAAAATTGTAAATCAATCAAGGCCTAATACTCAATGCGAAACGACCATTTCCTTTCCGTTTCTTTCATTCTTTAGTTTTTATTGCTTTTCCCTTGATGAATAAAATAACCCTTTGAATCAAACCCTGGAAGATTGGAAAAAATGCCATTTACAATAATTCTCTGCTATGCTGTTTACAAATTCATGATGTATTAGTATTAGTGACTGGAACTTTGAGGTATGAACTAATAATAAGTCATTATTTAAGTTATCATGTAGTACTTGTTAGCATAAATAAAGTGATTCAACTACATCCATGTACACCTAGCAATTGATTAGTCCTTTGTGTCATGATAATAATAGTACGAAAAAATGTTATTTGTTTATAACTTATGTGGGGTAGTGTGCTGATTTTTTACTCATATTTTATCTATTATTAATTACAATATGGATCTCATTTAAATAAATCCACCATCTCATATACTAATATAAAAAATGTGAATTAGCATAACATCACGTATTAAGTTAAGGATCAACAATATGAATTTAGTAGTAATATGCATGTATGTGTAGACACGAGGTGGTTTTCAGAAGCATTATTCTATAAATTCAACATCATTTGGGTCAAAAGACAATTGTGACAAGACAAATTTCAATCACAACGTCTGTCCCAAAATCAAATCAGAGGAAAGCATAATTTTGCCAAATCATTGCGTTTCTTACATTCATTATTCGGTATCTATATCCGTAGGTAATCTAGAAATATTAATTTCCTTTTGAGTTTCTAAAATTTCTTGTTCTCATGTTTTATGATGATGTCTTATTTTATGACTTGGGGTTCAAAATAAAAGTGTAAAAAGAAAGATCATGTTATGATGCACTACACTGATTTTCTTGTCCATCTTCATTGTCATTCCTTCCTTTCCCGTTTACCACAAATGGCATGAGGCTCTAATCCAACCCAAAAATATAATGTTTAATGTTGAGAATGATGTTTTCCACTCAATTTCTTTCTAAAGAAAATTATGACTTTGAATATCTTTAAAAATTGTGAAAATATATACAAGTCCAAGCAAAATGGGATGTATGCAAAATTCTTATTTTATGACCGAAAATCAGAAGGGGTGGCACAGAAATTTACAATTTATATTTCGCCAAATTGTGTAAAATCATAAAGATAATGATCATTACAATTCAAAGCAGAATAGACCTAAAAGCTTGAACAACTTTTGTATGTTCAAACTCACTAGCATAGGCATGAAACAAATGATGCCTTTGTAGGAGATGAGTGAGGTTTGCTAAAACTAAATGGAATCATAATACATGTAAAGGTGTAATAGATTAGAGTAGTTTGATACTGTTAGGATGGAAAGTTTTCACAGAAAACTCAGGAGATTGATTAGCTTCACATGAAGGACACCTGATTGGGTTAAAGCACCGCATCTGATTCTCAGGAACCGACTATACACTCTTCTTGGAGGGATAGAGTGAAGCCTACAAGTTACAAATCAAGACCATCTGCACAAACCATAACAAGCCAATTAGTTTTCTGAAATGTCAAGGAATTGATCAAAAGAGGAAGTTTGCAATAGAATTTCTGTTTAGAGATGTATTAAAAGGAAACTTGAGGAAAGATACATAGCATAAAGTTGGCATTGCAATTTGCCTATTCAGACTTTAAAATCTTCAAATTTTACTTCAATTCCCCTTGGATAGTCACTTTCCTATTAATATCATAGTTACAAAAACCGGCTTGACAGCGGGTTGGACTAGTAAACCAATAAACCAGCTAACTAACTGGTCCGAGTCAAGCAACAGATCGGTTATGCAATTAAACCGGTGTGATTCGATGTGAACTGGCAAAAAATTGCATGCTATAAGAAGGAAATATGACAATTTTTCTCTTTATAAAGGTATAGTCTAGCCACTATATCTCAGGGAAAGCATAAGAGGGCCTATCAGGACTCACTATGAGAAGTTAAGAACTAAAATTCAAAGGTTCATAAGTGAGTTTAGGAAAAGAAAATTCAGTCCTATTGGCATCTATTTATTGAATTCTTGTTTGTGTGTATACACTTAGATAAATGGTTTCGGTCAATTGACTGCTTTGGCTTTAAAGACAAATATTAAACATTAGATCAGGAAACTGAAATTGTATGAGGTGATTTGATCCTTAAAGAATTTGGCCCATAAAATTTTCAGGTAACTAATTAATATGGAAAGTAGCTCTTTTATTTTCAATTACTAAAAATAATTATGAACATCTAAGCTTTCTAACCTTTTGAAGAAGCACCTTCATCTAGTGGAGATTCTGATGTAGGAGTGGATGGTGAATTGCTGACATATTCCCTAGCATCAATCAGCATTGCGATGACTTCTCTCATTGTAGGCCTATTAAGAGGAGATGCGCTGGTGCAAAACAGAGCAATTTTGAGAATAAGAGACATCTCTTCAAGTGTTTTTTGCGCACTCATATGCAATCGCTTGTCGAACAGTTCAGGTGTCGGTACTGCAGCTTGGATTGATCTTCTCACCCAAGTCACCAGATCACCACCCTGTTCCAAAGGTTGAACAGGTGACCTTCCAGTGACTAGTTCCAGCAAAACTACCCCAAAGCTATAGATGTCACATTTCTCAGTCACCTTCATGGTATAGGCATATTCTGAAAAAAAAATAATCAACCAACCATAAGAACACTGACAGATCACTATGATTATAAGCTTTCAGATGAAAAAATCTACTTAGAATACTGCTAAATGCTATCATAAACTTTTCGATAATATGCGTTGTCCGGTCTGATGAAAATGTATATTGCAAAGTAATTTACTAATCAGTAAAGCTATAGTTGCAGCAGCTATATAGTGAACTTATTCTTACCTGGAGCAATGTAACCATATGAACCTGCCACAGCAGACATGGATTTTGAATAGGAAAAGTCAACAAGCTTCGCCAGGCCAAAGTCTCCAACGTGAGCCTCAAACAATTCATCAAGTAATATGTTGTTCGACTTGATATCACGATGGATGATTTGCGGTTTACAATCGTAATGAAGATAGCACAGGCCTTCTGCTGCTCCCAAAGCAATTTTATACCGAATACTCCAATCCAGCACACACATGCTTGTACTTGAATGAAGTTGTTCCCCAAGGCTCCCATTTTCCATGTACTCATACAAGAGAAGATTAGAATCCTCATGGTAACAAAATCCATACAGCTTCACAATGTTCCTGTGCCTGATCTTTCCAAGGGTTGAAATCTCAGCACGGAAGCTTCGGTCAACATTTGCTCCTTCTCCGCGCGAATTCAGCTTTTTCACAGCAATCACTTCACCATCATTCATAATAGCCTTATAGACAGTACCACAAGCTCCTCTTCCAATGACTGCTGATTCTGAAAAATTGCCGGTGGCTTCCAAGAGATCCTGGTATGTAAAGCCTTCTTTCGGAAAGTAATAGTTATCCATGACATGAGGTTTTGTTTGCCCTTCAAGTGAAACAAAAGCAGTGCTACGTCGCCTCATTGCCCAACATATACAGACTATGAAAATAAGAGAAACAAATCCGACTACCCCAGAAACAATGCTCACTATCTTTTCCCTTGATGAACCATCTCTGATCCAGCTTGGTTTTCCAGCACGGTTTGAAGATATAGATGGATGACAATGATTAATACCTAGTGGCACAACCCATTGTTCCCAGCAAAATTTGAGAAATCCATCTTTCTAAATGCAGGTGTGTCTGGAACAGTTCCTTCCAGCTTGTTGTCAGATACATTGCATACTATAAGACTAGGCAGGCAACCAATTGATTCAGGAATTTCACCAACAAGTTGATTGCCATTCAAGTAAAGGGATTCCAACATTTGTAAGTTCCCCAGGCCATCTGGAATCGTGCCAGAAAGTTTGTTGTGACTCAGGTTAAGCGCAATCTGAAGAGCAGCGAGTTTTCCCAAATGAAAAGGGATGCTTCCTGAGAATTGGTTGCCACCAAGCTCAAGCTCCGTGAGACGAATTAGATCCCCCAGAGTGTCTGGTATTTCTCCAGAGAGGCTATTATCAGAAACTTTCAATAGTTCCAAGTTCACCAGCTTGCCAATTTCATTAGGAAGCTCAACAGTGAATTGGTTCCGGCTAAGATCAAGCCTCTGAAGCTTTACACAGTTTCCCAACTCATGAGGAATACTTCCAGTGAAACCATTAGAGGAAACATTGAATGTGACAAGTTGTGCCAAATTTCCAATCTCAGAAGGGAGATTACCAACAAAATAATTATCTGACAAGAGAAGCCTCTCTAGATTCTTTAGTTGACCTATCCCTGGGCTTATTAGCCCTGAGAATCGGTTCTGATAAAGTTCAAGTGCAGTAAGATTGTGAAGTTCATACAATTCAATAGGTAGGCTTCCTGTCAACTGGTTGTCACCAAGCATTAGCTGCACAAGAGACTTGCAAGTCCTCAGCCTATAAGGAATATTCCCAGACAACCTATTTGACCCAAGGCTCAGGAACTGCAGCTTCTGATATTTACAAAGATAAGCAGGTATTGTACCAAAAAGATTATTTGCAGATATATCAAGAATTGTCAGGTTTCTAATGGCTCCAAGATGAGGAGGAATCACGCCTCGAGTTTGTTGTCAAATAGCTGCAAATCCTCCATCAATGTAAGATTTTGAAACTCCATTGGGATTGTACCTGTCAAGTTATTCATAGATAGGTCTAGATTTCTTAGCTGCCTCAACCGCCCAAGCTCTTGAGGAATATGACCCTGCAGATGGTTCTCAAACAGATGAAGCAAGCTAAGATTAGAGATCTTACCCAACTCTTTGGGAATGATCCCAATCAAACGATTTTCAGATAAATCTATCTCAATTGCATTTGTGCAGTTCCCTAGCTCTGGTGGAATTGTTCCATTCAACTGGTTGGTGTATATGTACAACCTGTTCAACTGGGACAGCTTTCCCAGCTCCTTGGGGACATCACCACTAAACGAATTTTGATGCAAAGCAAGCAGTTCCAGGGTACTAATGTTTCCAATCTCAGGAGGAATCTCCCCAGATAGAGAGTTTTGCCACAGAATCAAATTGGTAAGGTTCTGAAGCTTTTGAAGCTCCTTTGGAATGGAACCTTCTAGCTGATTCTGTGCCAAACCCAATATCTCCAAGCTCTCGCACTCGCTAATTTTGACAGGTATGGGCCCTGAGAGGCCATTGAGGCCTGCTCTAATAACTCTAAGTTGCTTCAACTTACTGATTGATGCGGGAATTCTTCCAGTTAAGTTATTGCTATAAATGACTAGCTCCTCAAGTGAGGTTAAATTCCCAAGCTCTTCTGTCACTTCACCATACATATAATTTTCACAAAGGTAAAGCTTTCTAAGAGTTGTGATTTTCCAAATATGGGTCAGAAGTTCTCCATGGAGCCTATTTGTACAAAGGTCTAAAAACTCTAAGCTATGACAATCAACAAAATCCTCAGGAATGGGGCCAGAAATGAAATTCTTTGACAGATTCAGCTCACGTAGCCAACGAAGATTACAGATGCTAGGAGACAAAGTACCAGACAGGTTAAGATGATAAAGTTTCACAGAAGTTACCACTGAATGAGTACATTGCACACCAATCCAACTGCAAGGAGTCAAATCAGAAGAATCCCAGTTATGAAGATTGTTCTGTCGATCAACAAGAGAGCTTTTGAACTGCAAAAGACTAGAACCCTCTTCATTGATGGAGCTCACAAAGACCATGCCAAGGCAAAACAGCATCATCATAATCATGCAAGACCCATTTTGGTAGTGGAAATTCCACTCCAATGCCATTTTCTCTTAGAAAAACCAAAAGAAAAAGCATCAAGGGGTGGCCTTATTTTGTTAGGCCACAAAGAACAGCAGTTAAAAAACGATCAAAGCCACTTACAGATCAGACAGCATGTGGGAAATGGAAGAACTGCAATCAGAAAAAAGATTTAAAAAAAAAAGGGCCTATAAGAACAATATGTCAAGCTTCACAGGAGCAGAAAAAAGAAAAAACACTAGTGTGAACACTGAACAAATTCAGATTATTTCAGAAGCTTCAAGACAAAGCCGAAGATGACAGAGGAAAAACAGGAAAAAAAATTATATATATATATATTGAAAAAAAATACTACCGTGTTGTGAAAGGAAGAGTAAGCGGTGAGAGCAAGTTGAAGAAGCAAAAACAGAAAAAGAAAAACCCAACTTTTGAAATAGCCCTTTTGGTTTCAGAGAAAATAAATAGACCCACCAAAGCATTCAATACAAAAACGCAGGGATAAGAGAAGAGAAAGAAACACACAACCCACACAATAACACAGCACAAAACAGTGACAAAGACATACCCTTTATGCAGATAACACCGGTGACAGAGAGAGATAGAGAGAGAGAAAGCAAAAGACAGCAACATTGATTGATGAGAGCATGAAAGTGGAGCTGAAACCGTGAAAGTGGGGAGATAGTTGAAGTTTCTGAGTCAACGCTTAATGTTATGTGGTTAAGAGCACTTTACAGCAAAGTAGCAAAGCCAGTTGCTGTTGTTGTTGTTGCTGTTGTTACTGTGTTGTGTTCAGTTTCTATTTTTGTGGTTTTCTTTTCTTTCCTTTCTTTGTTCGCTCTTCATATCTGTTGTTGGTTCTTGTTTCTGGTGGCATTAATCCACTGCCACCTTATGGTGTGCTCTCTTCCATTGCATGCACTGTTACTATCATATCTGCGTTTGACATATGATTGAGTTGACACGTTAACAATAAACGGTGGAGATTGAGAGTGCCCTGAGACGTGTACATCTCTTAGGATTACAATCCCCGCCATTGTTGCTGGGCCTGCCAATATGGAGGAAAAAAAATTAAAAATAAGAAAAAAAAATTGTGGCAAATTTTTGCTGTGCTTTCAAGTTTCAATGTGTGTGTTCAGTCTATAGTGTAATGATTTCCCTTATGGACTACTTTCTCATTGTACACTACTCAGTGCTTTAGTGCCTAATATTCAGAGCCCAATTTTCTACCTCTCGTTTCCCTTTGCTTACTGGGGACACACTTGGATTTCTGGTACATGAGGAATAGTATCCACATGTTGGTCAACATACGCTTTTTTTTTTTGGTTTATTATTTATCATTTTGTCACTGTATCATTATTATATATAATAATATATAAGACAAGATGATGAACAGCTAATGCAACAGTTACAGAATATTCTATTGTCCTTGGCTGAATTGACACCTACCAGATGCAATATTTGTGAAGTTTGGTTTTTGTTGAATTTTTTTTTCAGTAACAGTAGTAATTGATTACTGGATCTACTAAAACAGATAAATTAACACGTTTGATATGCGAAGGTGGATTTGCATTGGTGGATTTGTATTGATAACAGAAATACTTGATTTCAGGATCTACTTAAAACTGCTTTGCCTTGAAATTGAGGCCTCTCTCTGTCACTCTGCGCAATTTAGATGAGAAAATAGATTTGAATTTTGGAGTAATATATGGAAAAATTAATTATGGGATTTAATTTTTATGAACTGGCATCATCTTATCAAAATATTCAATTTACGTGACTTTAAATAGTAAATAAAAGAGTCAAATATCATGATTAATAATATATAATTAAATTATGGTGTAAAAGATATTTACAGTGCATAGTAATTATTAGTGGGCTAAATGTATTAAGTTGATTGCTGGTATCAAAAGTGCCCTTAAGTTAATGTACCACCACCAAAACCTTAAAAAAAATATTTCAAAGTAAAAAACTATTTTTTTTTACTATTAAAATTTAGATAAAGAGAAATGCTTGTTTCAATATAGGATCAAGATATACATACGCCCTATGATTTATCAAATGCTTACAAAAGTATTTATAAGTTATCCCTCCGCACACAAAATTTAAGAATCAAACTCCATGTCGTTACATATCTGTAAGACCAATCAGCAAATTGCTTATTTTATTTGTTTCACTTATACAACGTAGGTAGTTATCCTTTTAGTAAAAAAAAACTCTATCAAATTTTTGCATTATATTTCAAATAACTTGGGTTTTCTACTAATATTTTTTTATATAAAAAGAGTTGTACTATTTGCTAATGAAAAAAGCACTTATAAACTAATCAAAAGTATCCAAGTTCGGATTCTAACATATTAGGTACATTGCAATGTATAAGACAACATTGTCTTTACTGTCATTATTGTCTTCACTGTTGTGGTTGATAATAGCATAGTCAAGATGTCATCCTCGCTTGTACCAAAAATAGATGTCCCCCTCATTGTGCCTACCTCTCGTATAAAGAGAGTAAAATGCAAATTCCTCATTGGATGTCTCGTATTGTTTTTCATAAAGTTCTTCTGCTTTTGTCATATCACAATTGGCAACATTCCTATTTTCTATAGGGGCATTATGGTTCAACTTTCTACTTGCGATTTTGTTGGCCATATATTAGGTCAATGAATTCATTTCAAATAAAAACACAATTAATCCATCAACTACTATGATGATCATTCTTCTTAGCGGCGTGTTTGATTGGAAATTAATTAAATTGGAGAGAAAAATTTCATATGTGAATTAACTCCATATATGAGACATGGTAAAATTAACACTATGTATTTGTTTGATTATTTTGTTTTAACCATTGTTATTCAGGGTATATTTGAGAATTTTATGGATGATGAAAATAAATAATCATTGACGAAATGAAAAAGAAAAGTGAGGAATTATAATATAAGTTAATGGAATGAGAAGGAATGTTTATTTTTTACTTGTTCTTTGATTTTGTAAGTATAATTTCTATGGGTGTGAAATTTAAGGGTTAAAATAGTATAAAGGAAGGCCACAACACAACTCTTCCTCCTCAATCTCCCGATTTGGGGGAACACCAATTTTGTTATGCATGATGGTGAGAAAGTCTTCCCCTCCTTGCTAGTCCTTTCTCTTCCGTCATATAAATAGTATCCAAACACACGTTTGTCACGACTTTATTTGAGAACGTGAGGACGCGTAAGAAATCTTATTCTCACGTAAGCTTTGTGACCTCTAAGTCTCTATATGTATATTTAAATTATAAAATCCAGTTAAAACATAAATTCATTTTCTACATACAAATTACCTGGTTTTTAAAATCAATATAATTGCAACTGATATTTCATAAATCAACTCTAAAGTCTAAGTCATAATACCATCTATATATAAAAGCACTCTTATACAAAACAACCATGAAGGTTAGATCAATAAACACAATCCAAAATGACATCATGGTATGTAAAATACAGAACATGCTCTATGGTCCAGGACTCTGCAGATAACATCGAGTATCTATAACAAGATACTTCAGCCAAGTGAAGCTCACCAGTTGAAACTCTAATGCTACTCGGAAGAATGCAGTTGGGAAGAACTCGAGCAATTGCTATATCTCTAAAGGGAAGAAATGAGAGGGTGAGTTTTATCCAAAAACTGAGTGAGTGAATCCTCACTTGCAACCCCCTTCATGAAACACCAAGGAAGAATGCATAACATCATAATCATAATAATAATACCAATAAAGCTCTAAAACATTTCATATATACATACATCTAATCAAAATCATTGTTTTCAATAAATCAAAACAATAGTACTGTAATAGATAAACATGAATCTATGGTTATGCACAAAATATGTGATATAACAAAATTTGTGGTTATGCCTAATGTTTTGGGCATAACAAATCAATCTTTGGTTATGCTTGTCAACCATGACATAACAAATGCTCTGAACTCTGGGCACCTCACTAACTCCTGTCTCTGATTTTCTAGCCTTGGTGGGCAACTTGGTATACCAAGATTAATGGAATACCTCCAACTCACAATCTGTTTCTCTCAGCTACTATCTAGTCCAACATCATAAATCTAGTCTTTTCTCCAAGCTTTGTATCTGGGTTCTAATCTCTGTATTTGGGTTCTAATCAAGTTTAAAAGCTATATCATATACATAAACCACTTTCATAATTCATTCTGACATTCATAAAAGTCTTTAATAATCACATTTATCATCAACTTTATATAACATCAATTTAATAATAATGGTCCAATGATGAGTTTTATTAAAAATATGTTTCATGCTCTTAAAACCATAAGTTCACAATGTGACAAATCAGTAGTAGTCTCAAATATCTTTGCAGTAATATCTAAAATCATGCATTAAGCCATATTTTTTAAGAGAATGTCTCTAATGATAACATGGAGATCAAGGTTTGAACCCACTCACTTGGAGGGGTGGAATATGTAGAATCAATACTAACAAACTCTGGGAAGAAGAAATGACACTAATATCTATCATAACAGCCATAAAACTCTAGATCAATCTTTAAATAACTCTAATCTAACTCTAATACAATGGAAAGGTATCATAGCTTGGTAAAATGGAAGAACATTAAGCTAACCCCAAGAACCATGAAAGATTAGAGGAAAAATAGAGCAAAACTAGCAAAACAACTTACCTTTGAGATTGGAAAATGAAAGATTGGAGCTAGATTGAATGAAATGGAGGTAGAATGGTGTAGGAGTTGAAGTTTTTGTGTTTTTTGGGTGGGCGTGAGGGTTGTATTTTTGGTCTAGAAACCCGAAATGGGAAGTTTTTATAAAATCAGGACCGCTGCAATGCTCAAATGAGCACTGCACTCAAAGATTGTGCCCTTAGTGCACCGCCTTAGTGCACACGCCTTATGCACACGCAACTAATTGAGTATTGTAGTGCTCTCCAGGGTGCTTGCTCTCCTATCCACATGCCTTACTCCTGTGACCGCTGTAATGGTCATCTTAGCACTACAACGCTTTCCAGAGTGTCTTTTTCCAAAATTTTAGGTTGTCATGTACATAGGGCCTTTCAAATAACATGGGTGGTTAAGGACCCAAGGCTATACTAAACTTATCTAGGGACATGTGTACCTAAGGTATTACAACATTTAAGGAAAATGTCTCTTTCATATTTGCCACTTCTATTTTTTGACTCCCAACCATAGCTTTAGAGTTTACTAGATTCAATTAATTTTATTTGAGCTGGATTTAATTTGTTATATGATGAAGTTCTTCAGTGCTAGTTCTTTTTTTTTTTTTTTTGGAGAGGAGGCATTCTCACTTTGTGATCCAAATTTTTTTTTTTTGGGTTAAATTCTAGTTCTTTTTATATTCAAAAGGTTTAAACACAAAAGTTTAGTTAAAAAAATAGCAAATCATTTGAATCAATAAAGCATTAAATTGATTGTTTTTAGTATGAGAAAGGAACCAATGGTCAAAATTTGTAGACGCTTCAACCATTTCATAATTGTTGGTTTTAAATAACACATTTAATTTTATTTTTAGAGAAATTATCATATGCTCTTAAAATAAGAGAAAAATCTTACTTTATATCATTCATCAATCAATATATTATTTATTCCATTAAAAATATTATGAAAGCAAAAGATAATAATGGTCTACAAATTAAAATTAAATGTGCTAATTACTCCCTCTATTTTAGAATAACTGTTGGTTTTTTTTTTCATGTTTCAACCTATCTCCCATTTACAATATCTAAATAGTATTAATTTTTTTCTTCTATGTATGCCCTTAATATAAATGTTTAGTTAAGTAATCAATGAATAATAATTATTATAGAAGGATCGTTTTGTCAACTCATATAATGGTCTACTTTTATCAAGATGTTTTATTGTCTTTCTTAATATATATATATATATATATATAGAGAGAGAGAGAGAGAAAGAGAGTTTGGTTTTTGAGAAAATTACACTAACCTCCCTTGAGGTTCAAGCAAATTACACACACCACTCCTCTAGTTGTCAACCTTACAATGACCTCCCTTCTGTCAAATGCAACTGAACACCGTTAATAATATAAGTCTATTGTCTAAAATACCCTCACACCACTAGCCCTCCATCATACCAGCATATCCTACAACACATTCTCATCTCACCACCCAAACTTACCCACCCCAAATTGCAAAAGAAAAAGAGAATGAGAGAGCGAGGGACAAAGAGGAGTAGCGCTTCAGCGTTGAGAGGAGGTGGCTTGCGACGGATAGAGGTGGTGACAAGGCTTTGTGGCGGTCTTTCTCGGCGAGCTTTGGCCTGGGCTTCGTGAGGATTTGCGATGGTGCTCCTGCACAAGGAAGGGAGGCGTGGGGTTGGTAGCTCATGACGGAATGATGGCTAGTTGGTGACGAGGGAGGTCACGGCGAGGGCGGGATAGGGTGGCTTCGCACGGCGCATAGGGGGCGGAGGAGCGAAGCTTCGCGGTGGCGAAAGCTAGCAAGAGCGAGAGGTGTTGCGGTGATTTTCAGGCGGAGGCAAGGAAGGACAACACGGTGGTGAGGTGGAAGGTGGAGGTCATGGCGGTGGCTTCAGATCTATTTGATGGCCGTGGTGGTGGTGAGTGAAGATGCGGCTAACTGCGAGGTGGATGTTGAGATGCTGGTTCGTGGCGGTGGCGCTTTTCGTGGTTGAGGGTGGGAGAGACCACCACGGCTTCTCTTGCTTTTTATTTTTATTTTTTTATTTTTTGGTCTTGGGTTTGTTTTGGTTTTGCTCTACTGTTGGTTTTATTTTGTTTCAAGCTTGATTGTGGTTGGGTTGCGGATAATGGAGGTTGTAATGGTTTTAGATTGTAGTGATGGTAAAGGTTGTGGTGGTGAATGATGGTGGTGGTGCAATGGTTATGATGGGATGATGGTGTTTTTGTGATAGGGACTAGAATTTGGCAAAGGAATCTTGGAGTGAGAGATGGTGGTGCAGCGGTGAGTCAGGAGGTCGATTTGAAGGGGAAGAGGCCGCGGAGGTTGTGGTGGTGCGAGAGCGATGCGGCTAAGAAAGGGAAGAGAAGCGTGAAGGCGGAGAAGGAATGGAACGATGGTGGCAAGGAGTTAGTGATGGTGGTATTTGTGGGCTGGATTGGTGGCTCACGGCGGGTGGAAGAGAAAGGTGGAGGACGGTGGTGGAAGGTGGCGATGGTGGCAATGAAGCCGCCTGTCATCTCTTCTGTTTCTATTTCCTTTTGTTGGTTTATGTATCCTAAATGATAACAAAACACCATTTGTTAATCTTAATTAGCTTTTTGTGTAATTAATCTTTTTTTTTTTTTGAACCTTCTAATTTCTTTGTTTAGTGTTTCAGTTTTATTTTTAATTTGTTTGACCACTACATGTGGTCTTGCATTTCAAGCAAGACAACAAAATAAGCTTGCACAACTTCAGATTGATGCACAAAAGTAGAACCCGAAGATTAAGGGCAAGAAAGCTTTTGCCAAAAATGGCAAATGTTGAAATTGGCATAATATTGCTTGTTGAAGTAGCTAATATATGTGTGCTGCTAATGTCTTATCAAGTTTGAAAAACAAAGCCTGAAAGACTCTCTCTCAAGCTCTCAATGGACAATTCCCTTTTCATGTCAACCTAGGACTGCATTGTAAAAAGGAACAAAAAGCAAGTAGCAAACTCCTTCATGAAAAAGAGAAAACCTCATCAGAAACCATGTGCTACCTTTCTTCAAGCTTCCAACGGACATAATACTCCACCCTCTTATAAAAGTGAGCTTGGAATACATTCAAACTAAGAGGAAAGAACTAGAAACTGATATACACACTTCTGCCAATATTCAAATCCGAGATTCAAGCCAAAGCTATTTTCCCCTTCTCTCAAGTTTGTTGTAATTGTTAATATATTTTTTGAGAGTGTTTCAAAGGCTGTTGTATTGAGTGTTACATTTCTTTTAGAGAAAAACAGCGAAAACAAAAATCAAACACTGTTGTTATAAAGCTTTATCTTGTAAGATACAAGCTAGGTTGATTGAGCTTGGAGAGGCTCATTAAAAATACTACTTGGGTAGAGCTTGGAGAGGCTCTTAGAAAAAGACTACTTGGTTGAGAGCTTGGAGAGACTTGGTAAAAGAACACTCACTGTTGTACTAATTGTACAAGTTGATAGTGTATTCACTCACCTAGAGAGTGGGGACTGGATGTAGGTTCTAAGTTGAAACGAACCAATATAAAACTTTTGTGCCTATTTTCTCTACTTATCACTCTCATACCTAAGTTTTGTTAAACTGAAACTCAAGATTTTTATCAAAAAGTTCTAATAAGAACATTTATTAAAGGAACTTGTTTTTTACTAAAATCTTCTTTCAAGTTCTATCTTTGATAAAATATAAATTTCATTAAGATTCTTGAGAACCATGTTGTACTATTTCTAAGAAAAACATCCTTTGATTTATGCATTAAAACCAAGCATTTACGTTAAGTTTCAACTCTTCACTGTTCTATTTCGTGAGAAAATCTCCTGCAATAACAGGAGACATTCTGCGAACGTGTTGTTTTATGTGCTAAGTGTAAATTTTTTTTTTAAAAGGAGTACTTAATTCAACCCCCCTTCTTAAGTACTCTGATACCATCACCTTTTTTTTTTTGAAAGGTTTAGATATGTGTTTGATTTTGGTTTTGGGTCAGATTTGTGTGGGTTGAGATGAGTTGTTGTTGATCTTGGGAATTGTATGAATTGAATTTGTGTTGATGAAAATTGATATCTAGTTTTTTTTTCTGTTTGCTTTTGGTTTTGTAGGTATTGTATCTGTTTGGGGTGATAGAAAGTGTTGGTTTACAGGAGATTTTTGAGGGTGTTTGAGTCTTTTTATATATTAAAATCTTCTAATTAATTATAACTCTACCATTAAAAATCATATGAATGGCACGTGATCTAACTTCTATTTGCAATGTTAATGGAATGTTAACTTCACGGTGGTTAGTGTAAAAGTTAATAAAGTTCAGGGAGGCTATTGTAAGATTTGCAAATTAGAGAGGTGGTGTGTGTAATTTTTGAACCTTAAGGGAGGTTAGTGTAATTTTCTCTTAGTTTTTTATAGTTATTCTGAAATAGAGGGAGTAATCTTGAAGCATTCAAAAAAGTTTCAGTATATTTTCTCTTTTCAAGGATTGATTTGAGGGCTAGTTTTATTAAACACAGGAAATATATGTAGATGAGGAGTTTGACGACAAAATCAAATATGCAACTAGAACAACTACTATATATATCGAGCTAAATAACAATAACTAAAGCAAATGAAGCTCTCACCCAAAAAAGGAACGACATGTTTAATTTTGTGGGTGGATAAATGGTCTAGAAACTACATTTTTTTGTTTAAGGAACTGCTCATGCCATTTCAGCAGTGGTGATTATTAGGTAAAATGCTCTCTAAAGTGGCTGGATGTGGTGGTTAGATAAATTTTTCTAAAATAAATAACATCTATTCCATTATTACAATATTAGCATAAGATTGAAGGAGGGGTATTCTTAAAAACAATTTGATAATTTTTATTCTTCATTTTTTGAGCATGAGTGGATAAAAAAGTTTTGCGTGAAACCGACACACGAAATTTTCTTTCTTGACCAATTTCTTCAATAACTAAATGGGAGAAAATTCCAAAACTCATTATTTTCTATCTCCTTTCTTTCTTTCTATTCCATCAAAGATTCTTTCTATTTCCATCAGAGCAAGCGATGGAGTAAGGCTTGTTTTCGTGGCAAGATGTTAATCGGTAATAACCATATTGCGCTCAAGTTTTTTTCTACAATGAGAAATAGAATTTATTCTTATTCATTGCCATTTGCTTAATCGTTTGGCATTTTTTTCTCCTTTAGTGAAATTTCAGAGTTCGATAATTGTGGAGCTGCTGAAGTAAATGCACTACTTTCACAAGCCTATGATGAGCTTCATATTACATCTTGTAACTGCTTCCAAATTACCTGACTTATTCCTGGAAATGGAATCACAGAGAAGTTTACAATTATATTTCTCTCTCTCTCTCTCTCTAAAGTCTAAAACAGAAATAGATTGGAACTAACCATATAACATTAATTAAACTCTGAAAAAATGTAATAATAGAAAGGAAAAAGCTATAATCTAATCAAGTGTAGTCTCAAAATTTTTATAGGACTATATAAATAAGTAGCGTAAGAATGCAAATTTTGGTAAATATCATTACTTTAAAAAAAAATCTTTTAAGAGAGCCGATGAATCTTAATACGGCCCTTAATTGATTGTAGAGCTTGACAAACACATGTCGGGTTCATTCTGTGTAGACCTACACACTGATTTAAGCCCAATTATGTTTAACCAAGAAGAAGCCTAATCCTGTTGAACAACAAAAACAAACAACTTCAGACCGAAAAAAAATTTTCACAACTCATTTTAAACGAAGATACGTTCCAAAAAAAAAAAAGATGAAAAGTAAAACATATCAACCCAAAAAATTCAAAGAAGACATCATGATAAAGCGATTATATTTTGAAAAACAAAGGCGATTATTATTATTATTATTTTTGCACGCGAGGCACTAGTCTAGTGGTCATGGCGAGCCTCCGCAGACGGGTATCCTGGGCTGCGAGCTCAAGTCAACAAGGGTTTAGAGCAACTCCAATGGTGAATACATGCGTCCCGGTTGCAGAGCACGGCCCACCAGCTGGGCAGGGCTTGCGACTGCCATCGTTGGAGCAAAGGGAAAAAGTTGGACGCGTCTCACTGTGCAAGGACCGTCCCAACTTTACTGTAGCTTCCTTTTTTTTTATTAATAAAAGTAATATAAATTTTGTTATAGCTGTTGAATGGTTATTTTTAAATTAAAAACTACATGTGAAACTAAAATTGGGACTTTCCATTGGATAGAAAATTTCACTTCAAATCCAAATTTATTTTTTATGAGACATTGCCCATGTATAGTATATGGTGGGACTAGAAATTTGTAAATTTATAGAGACCTTTTTTGTGAAATTATTACACTAACCTCCTATAAGTTTATAAAATTATTACACTGATATTCTTTCAATCCCATAATGAATAATGCATCTAAAGAAGTTAGGATTATTCCGATAAATAAAAGGGTTGAGGTAAATTTTACCAAACCTCAAATAATTTCAGTGTAGTTTACCTTTTTTATTTAATTTATCTAATTCTACCCATTCACTTATTATCATATTATTAAGAATTTAACTAATTCAATTTGACCGCAGAATCTCAACACAAAACACAAGTAAAACACTTAACCACTTCGACTAATCCATTTTGGTCACGACGAAAGAAATTGCACCATGTTTGTATCACCATTTATGCGCCGTTCGAGAGTTGCCAACAAACAAGCCATTCATGAGATATTGTATGAAAGAAAGAGAGTTACAAAGATGGAAAGTTGAAGCAAAACGCTGAATCATGAATCTGTTTTGTGTATCATTATGATTCATAGACAACAGTCAATCTCTGTCACGAAAAACTACACACACCCAAAATTGAAAACTATGGTCACACTATCCCTATGTCTCCAATGTTTACAAACACTATTCAAAACTGTTAAAAGGAAAAAAAAAAAGATCAGAGGCGCGGCACATCACCTATAACCTTATAACTATTAACATAATGATAATAATTACCATTACTATAGTTTGAAAGCAAATTATACTTGGCCCCCTTCTTCCTCATGACGTACTCAAGCCCTTTCCACCACCATCTCCTCCTCTTATTATGCGTCACGTGACTCACGTGCTGCGACCTGCTCTTCCTCAACAACCCCCTCACCTCCGGTGCCCTGTACGTCCTAATCAGCGGCCACTTGATCCCATCAAAAAAGGGGTGCCGTTTAACATCCGTTGCACCCCTGGCGCACCCTAGCCTCCTCCTAGGATCCTTCACCAACAACTTCTCTATCAAATCCCTACCCTCAACCATCCCTGCCTCCTCCCTCCCCGCCACGTGTTGGAACCTCACGTCCTTGCTCGATGCTATATTGCGCAGGGTGCTCTCCTTACTGCACCCCTTAAACGGCGTCGTCCCGTATAACAACTCAAAAACAAACACCCCAAAAGCCCACCAATCGACGCCGTTACCGTGACCGTTACCCCAACAAGCTCCGGCGCCAAGTATTCATGAGTCCCAACACACGACCGTGAAAACGCCGCCGTCGGTTCCGCAACGAACTCAGCAACCACCCGCTCCGTAAATCTCTGGCGGTTATAACAGAAATAACGGTTCCTCGAAGTTAGTTTCGGCGAGTGGGCCCTACGCTCGAACCTTGGTGCCACGTCGGATTTAAAGCACAGATCGAAATCCGAGAGCATGACGTGGCCGTCCTCGCGCAACAGAACGTTCTCAGGTTTTAGATCGCGGTACACGATTCCGAGGGCGTGGAGGTACTCGAGGGCGACGAGAACCTCCGCGGCGAAGAATCGGACCGCCTGGACCGGTAGCCGGTTACCGGGCTGTTTACGGAGGAGGGAGTGGAGGTCGCCGCCTGGGCAGTAGTCGATGAGGAGGCACGTGTAGTGTGACGCGTCGATGCGCGCGTAGAGCGTGGGGAGGAAGGGGTGGTCGAGCGCGTGGAGGATCTCAGCCTCGGTTTCCACGTGGGAGAGCTTCTTGGAGCTGAGGAGGTCCTTGTCGACGACCTTGAGGGCGAAGCTGGCGCCGTCGTAGTCGCGGAGGCGGCAGAGGAAGACGCGGCCGAGGTTTCCGGTGCCGAGGTGGCGGAGCAGCTTGAGGTGGCGGAGGTGGAGGAGGCCGTCGGAGGAGAGCGTGGTGGCGGCCTTGATGGCGGACCAGTGGGGGTCGGAGCTGCGGTGGGGACGGCCGGTTACGGTGGCGGATGCGGCGGCCGAGAGGCGGTCGTTGAAGCTGAGGGTGAGGCTGCTTGTGCGGGCGAGGCTGGTGCGGGCGGAGGAGGAGGTGGTTGTGAAGGTGCGGTCGGTGGTGGTGCTGGTGAAGCTGAGGTCCAGGTCCGTGTCCGGCGGAAACATGAATGTGTCTTCGTCCATTTTTCTGTTGTCTTGTTTTGAAGAATGAATGATCGTGTGGTTTTGGAGCAGCTAATGTTAATGGTGGTGTTATATGGTGTTGGTAATGTGTGTATGTGATGAGAGATTTAAGTAACGTTGGTGTTTATGGTTTTGGTATATAAAATGGTGGGTGAAGGTGGGTCCGAAGATTCATGAAGTTGACCCAACTGGAGGGACATGGACATATGGACAGTCGACAGATGCAGAGGTGAGGTTAGGTTGACCAACTGGGGTTTGCATACAATAATGTTAGAACGCTGCATTGTGCTATTATTTTATGATGATATTATTATTGCGTCTATATTGAATAAATGTAGTGATGGGTGGGTTGATTGGGGTTGTGTGTGAGTGAGAAATGATGGAGTAGTAAGTAATCGATGGGGTAAGAGATAGGTGCTAGGTTGAGTGTGTTGGGTAAGGGGAGCACAACTTATTATGGAAAAAAATACACCAGGTTTGGATTGGTTTGATTGGAGTTCACCATTTTTTTATGGCATGACTCAGAACCGAGCAAACTGATTAAATTTCATTCAGTTCGGGTCTACGGGTGCCCAATTGAGTTTTTTAAAGAAAAAATTATATGCAAAAAATTCCAAACAAAAAAAGGAAAATCTGAAATAAATGGAAAGAAAAAGAAGAATCTTTACAATAAACAATTAAACATATAGAAATTATTAAATAATATAATCAGGCAAACAACTTTTTTTGGCTTTCTTGTTTTACACTACCAAAAAAACAAACAAAACGAAAAAATAAAAAGATGCGATTTGAGAAACAAAGGCTAAACTGAGAAAAAGGAAATATCTCCAACTAGGTTCACTCAATAGGCATATTGCACATGCTTACAACTCCATACAATGTGATGCACATACCAGTGAAACTAGAACAGCAGAATAGATTGGAACAGATTTTTGGTGGAATGGAGCTGGAGCTAGCTGCGGAGGAGATGGAAGGTGGAAACGCGGTGGCTGAAGCAGATCATTGACCGAAAAATGCGACGGCAATGGAGGACTGAGCTGTGGTGGTTGAAGGCACGATCTGTGCTGTGGTGGCAGCACGGCCAAGTAGTGGCTGCAGGATGGGCTGAGGGGTAGCACACGACGGAGAGTAACAGAGGCCGCGATGTTAGGTTGGGTTTTGAGGGGTTGGTGTTGTGTGTTGTCGTGTAAGCCTACTGTAAGAAACAAATCAAGAGTGTGAGAAACACTACAGAGTGTTAGTAATAGTGAAGTGAGTTTTTTTTTTTTTTTTTTAACTTTTTAAGTTGTTTAACTACTTATGTTTCAGGAAAAAGAAAATATAAAGGTCTGGCTGGACCACCGGTTCGACGACGACGAACCGATATTCGAACCAATTAATGTTCGGTTTAATCGGTTTGCATTTGAACAGACCCAATGATTCAAATCAAATATCTCAATTTGGTTTGGGTTGACCGAGGCAATCAGACCGATCTGCTTACGCCACTAGTTCGAAGACATATGAATTGGAACAAGGTTTTTTATATTAAACTAAACTTTAGCATATATTAAAAAAGTAATTGGATAAACTTTAAAAAAGCCATTCAAGATAATATAAGAAAATATAGTTTTTAGTCTTACATCAGCTATTCTTTGTATTTTTTTTTCTAGTTTTTGGTTTTTGGACTTTTCTTTTTCTTTTTCTAGTTGTTCATGTAATTTAAGGGTGGGAGAGTAATGATTTAGTAAAATACTCTAAAGTAACCACTTCGGATTCGATTAGGTGACATTACAAATAGAATTTGTTTGGAGCGCAAGTGATTTTGCAATTGTTCGTTCAAGTATATAATCTCCCAAAGGTCTTTACTTTCATCGTAGGCTGATCTTGCTCGGACTCAGATTGTTTGGCATTTTGTAGATATTGAATACCGATGATTTAGACCAAAACAAGTGTAAATTATATCAAATTATTATGAGGTTGAACTATATTATGCTTGATTTATTAGGTGCTATATTACATATAATATCTGTTTCCTTCCCCAGGATAGAGGGTAGGCTAATGTTTAGGCTAGAGAGTGAGATCCTTTTCCCTATGCAGGGGTATATATAGTCGGGCATTAATAAAGAGGGATTGCAAGGCATTAATGAGAGAGATTTCTTCCCTCACTTACCCTCACATGTTTGGTCGATGCCCGTTGGGTTGGCGAGGATGGATCCGAGACTAGTCTGGATGAGGATGTAGATTAGTTTAGTACCGACCGGTCCATAAACTCACTAGGCTTGAGATCTGGAGGGTCAAGAGACTAACCACGAAGGCTGGAGATTTGAGGGTATGGGTCAAGCTAGTTCCAACCAGTCCACCACTTCTCATCATATATACGAACTTCTAATAAATGGTTATTTTTCAGATTTTAAGATTTAAAAGAATCTTATTAAAGCAATTCAAGTTATATAACAAGTATCATTAAAATAAAAATCACTTTCTGAATACATAAAAGCTAAAAGAAATGCATTCTTACTTTAAGAGAGTCTTATCCATTTCTAATGTTGTTATCCCGGAGAAAGTGACACACAGAAGCTACAATTACTTTCAGGTAATGCGTATTATCAATTATATTGATTATATTGATCCATATATTAAGAAAACTTATGTAGATGTTTTGCATGGTTTTTATGGTTTCTTGTGACTAGTGCTAGCTAAGCTAGGTGCAGGCCGTTTACCAAACCGAGACTTTGCTACCAGGAAACAGGGAAGCTGCATAGTGTCTTCTATCGTCATGCAATTCTGCAAAATTATATACAGGGAAGATAACGGCTAGAGTGGATAAGGAGCTGGTATCGTGTTGAAGTTAGGTGGTTTTAACATTTAGCTATTGAACATTATACTAGTAGTTAAGAGTTGAGACTTGTGTTATTAAGTATACTTTCCTTTCGAGCATGTCATCTGAGATTTTGACTCCTGTAAGGATAATATAGGTAGTTGAAAAAGATATCAATGCATAATATGCATTCAGCTTAACTTACGATGACTTCGTTACAGACTGTTTTATGAATAGATAACCCAATATAATTCGTTTTATGAAATCCATTTAATTTGTTAAATATATTTTGTGAAGTTCAAGAAAATATCAAAAAATTAAAGATATGAGCTTTAGTTTTGTTGTTCAACAAAACCATTGGAAGCCAAGGCCCCTATAATAATAACTCTCGTTGCAAAAAGACTAGCCCTATTCCCATCATCCATTTGTAGGCAAAGTAATGTTACATATTTAGAAAAATATGTATACATTTTTTTACAGAAATAATTGAGATTATTAAATAAAATAGGTATAATCCACTAAATTTATCTAAAAATAAATAATTGCACGTATTAATTCATTTTAGATAAGTTTTTAATCGTCTAATATTTTCCTTGGTAGGTATTAATCATTCTTCAATTGTAGAACTGCACATTAAGGAGCAAAAACAAGGTGGTCGTTATTGATTGTGTTATTTTGTGACTACATAACAAGGTTAAAGTGAAAAATCAACGAGGAAATTTGGGAGGCGGTTATGTTCCCATGTGATGTGAAGGGTTGGGACCTACGTAGGAGGGAAGGGGTAAGTGATGCTGTCTGCCACGTGGTCAACATTGGCCCTACATGGTTGCCAACACAATTCATTATTCCAAAATTTTCACCCTCTTTCCAAATATATTATCACTTGACGGCAAGCTATGGTAGTATACTCATACATAATTCATCACTAATTAATAATGGGCTTCCCCTTCCTTGGCTAGCAAGAGTGGTATTCAGTGCGTCTAATAATAATGGAGGCTACATCAAAATTATGAACTTCCTCGTGATAAGAGAGATCCAACTGCTCTTCTTTAATGAGGAAATGTTGAATTTAAGAAAGTGTTTGTAATATTCAAATGAAGCAATAATGAAGAAAGCATGGGTGATGTTCCGTTGCTACTTCTCACTAGCAGACTCTAGTCAACGCCAATTTATGTTCGGGAACCTGATCCCATCCAAACTAAATTGACCCCAAAAATGAACTATTTGTACAACTTATTTGCACAATTAATATGGTTGTATCTCCATTTTGTGGGAAAATGTTGAACAATATAATGTTCTCCAAGTGATACTTCCTCTGGCATATAATATAAATTATTTTTTATTTTTTTATCTGATCTAAAATATAAGTTATTTTTATATTAAAGAAAATATTAATTATTTTTTATTAATTTTACCCTTATATTTATAATGAATGAAAATGAATGGATATGAGTATGATTATCTAATGAGAAAAATTTATGATAATTGATAAAGGATATTTTTATCATTTGTTTTTATTTCTTTAAAAGATCAATGAAATGCAATCATTACCTTGATTCTCATGCATAACTTTAAACGACTTAAATTATGGACCGAGAGAGCATACTAATTTGGTCATGATGTAACCAACGAAATTCTTGCATACTTCGAAGCACATTTAATGCATTCTAGAAATAATCACAATCATTCATTTTGGTTTATAAAGTTTAAAAGTTATATATAGTAGCAGAAGATGACTAAAATATCTGGACCAAACATAGAGTGATATATATATATATATATATATATTATCCCATTTATCAATTTTTCTAACTTTAAATTAAGCTTAATATGATATGAGTTGTAATTTTCACAACATTTCATGACTATTAACTACATGTAAGAGGATTTTAAATTAAGAATTTTTATACACAATAGTTAAAAAGATTTATCATTTCTTGATAAATATATTAACCATGGTCTAGTGATTGACTCATGCATATGTTTCAATAAGTTATGGGAGGTCATGGATTTGACTCTTATCCCCACCCTATCCCCTAATATCCTAGCAAAAAATAAAAATAAAAATAAATTTCAAAATACTAATATGCAAGTAAAATGTCTTGATGATAATATAAAAAACATAGAAAATGTTTTAAACTTTTTTATTATATATTAGTGGGTTTCTTCTCTCATGTAATAAGAAAAATTAATTACATAATAATCATACTTAATTATCTCTCTTTCTCTCTCTCTCACACACACACACACACATATAGTTTTTAAAAACTTTGGGGTAGCTGCCCCCTCACCCTATACGCTTCCGCCATTGGTTATATGAAAAAGTAAGAATGAGTGGTTATAAATGTTTCTAGAGCACGCATTAAATATGCTCAGAGCATGCAAGTATATTTCTCCTATAACAATATTGTGGGTTTGGATGAGACCAACACTACCTTTCAAAAAAGTGATATTGTGTATTAGTTTTGATATTAATTTATGATGAATATTTTAAGGTGCGTTTAGTTTTAAAAAATAATTTTCATTTATTATTTTTAGTTAGTGTCATACTTTTAGGACACTACAAGAAATGCCCGGAATATCGACAATGTTATCTATGGATTTATCAACAGGTACAAGCCATTAATTTTTAAGCTGTGGACAACATATTACCAATGGGTACGCATACCGTCGATAATTTTTTACGGTGTACCAAAAAAAATGAAGAGCAGTTAGTACAATTGTATTAAATGTATCACTGAAGTCGTAGATAAATAATATCACAGACAGGATATGTTAATTTTACAGATGAATTTTTAAAAATAAAAATATTTTTTATTAATTTTTACTGTTAGGTTAATATTTTTTAAAATATTTAATTTGAAAATATAATTCTTATCGTAATGTTTTAATAATTTTTTTAATAACCAATTGTATCGTTGTATAGCTCATCTATATAAACTATGGATTGTTTGGTATTTATTTATTTATGTTTTTATTTATATAATAATTTAATTATCAATTAAAGTGATATTAAGTAAGAAAATGATAAAAGAATAATCAAACAAACAAACTAATGAAAAAAATAAACAAAGTATTAGAATAAAATAAATACAAAGTACAACAAGCATAAAAAATATCCAAAATGAAAAAAAAAAGCTAGATAAAAACTAGCTAAACTCCTCCTCGTCGCGTTGGCGTCGCATCGTTATCGTTGAACCCATTGAGTAGCTCGCCATCAACGGTGAAGAGCCCTAAAAAATAAGGGGAGTGGCATATGGTGGAGATTCTTCTTGCCTGAGTTGGAGGATTTTGAAGCCTGCATGTCCCTAAAGAAACTAGTCACATTAGTAGTGATCTTCTTCTACATCCTCTTGAATTTACTCTTTTCTTTCTTGGCCTTCTCATGCTACTATTGTATCCATGGACAACTTAAGTTGTTGAATCTCCTTGAGCTCCTGCTCCATTATGCTTCCCTGCTACATGCTTCCTGAGCTAAAGGAGTTGTGCATGCGCTCCGCTCTTGCCTGGATGAGATGTGCCTACCTGGAGCTCTTGGTTGAGGGCATGCACATGATCTCTCAGGGTATCATCGCAGGAGCAGACCCCATGACGAAAGATGGGATCTACTGCGAGGGTAGTACCATATATCATACATGAGCCTTATAAGGGCCGCCAACCACCTGGGCCTAGACAACCTCCTCATTTGGAGGAGGAGGGATATCATTGGCCCAGCCTCAACCACCTAGGTCTGGTACTGGGTTTGTGCCCTCCTAAAGCTCTATAAACTCATGTTACAAAGGAAAAAAAGATAAAACACATTGTAAGCAATAATTATGACATAAATAAAAAAAGTAATAAAAATTAATTAGAGAGATGTCAGAATTCAAACTTACATAAGTGGTCTCAAAGCGAGGATCTACCCAGACCTCGCTAGTCTCTCCTCACTACTCACTCTTTTGGGTGTGGGTTCCTGAAACATCTCTCTTTGGGTTGGAGCGATTTAACTCCTTTGATTGCATAGATATGCACAATAATGTCATAAAAACATAGTATTTGCCACAATTCAAATGTAGTAAATTAACATTTAATAATAAATTAAATGTAAAAGATTAAAGATTTAACAGACATTTATGTGTCCTTCCTGGTGCTCGACCACTCGTATATATGTAGCGACTCGCCTTCAGTGAGGCCTGATTTGTCTTCCCCTTGGACCTATCATTGAAGGTCGGGTCAGGCCCAGTGGCAGCAACTCACTGAGGGTGGCCTCATTCAGCTACGAGCTATTCATATGGCCCTTGCGGACATCATGGAAGATGTCTTGCAATTGCTTGGAGGACCTAATCCTCCAAACCCTCTTAACAACGGAATGTAAAATGTCCTTTGCATACAAAAAACTCATAACACATAAGTAATCATATAAATAATATAAATATATTTTAACAAAAGCGAATAAATTATAAAATTATCTTCCAATTAATCTTGCATTCGCTAATTTCGTATGTAAGCAAAAGAAGAAAAAGGAAAACACTTTTCGGACAACATATTGTAAATTAGTGAGTATCCAACATAAGATCACTTCACTCCATATTATTAGCAATTCCATAATTACGTTGAAAATACTAATTGTTGATCTCCATAAGCATTACCAAATATCTTTAGGCCTTAAAGCCTCCTCGTCTCCTTTGCATATGTAATCTCGTTGCTTAATCTATTTTATTGAAAAGACTTCTCAATAGAATAAAAAGTCCACTGTTGAAATCAACATGAACTCAAGCCAATAAAACATGACATAACTAAAATAGAAAATCAATGAATATAAGAAATATAAATATATAATGATAAAGAAAAATTAACGAGACAAAAAAAATCTATTTGATAGAAGCAGATTTTCTATAGCAATTGAAACACAATCTCACTGCTGCATCAATATAAACAATGACTCAATCAGCAATTGAATTGAATTTGAGGATGAAAAAAGATAAATTGCATAATGAAAAAAAAGAAAACGAATAAAACAAAGAAAAAAGAATCGCAGTAAGAGTATAAATAAAAAAATCGACTAATATAAAAAAGAAGAAGAAGAAGAAATAAGTTTTTATATATATATATATATATAAAGAACGTATCATATGAGATGAGTGGTTTATTATAAGAATGAGATGGGTGAATCTTGGTTGGATTTTATATAAATTGTCAAGATTAAAATAGAAAGTTGTATGACTTTTTTAAATAAGCATGTGATGAGTATTAATTATCATTAATCAACTATCAATCATGGCCATTAATATATGGTTATAAGGTCCAAATTTGCTCCTTTCACTCTCATAATAAACCATCCTCTCATGTGATATGTTCCATATATATACACCAAAAAAATAATCAATTAGTGTCTAATATTAATGTCTATTAATGTTTATCAATACATCATCAATAGATTTTAAATGTCAAGATTGATTCTTATATAAAAAATCCTCTTATTATCAATTTGCATTCCATTTATCCCCAAATTATGCCTACATAAAATCAAATCCATTAATATCATTAAATATAAATGGAGTAATGATTTTTGAATTTTAGGGAAAGTACAAACAGATATTATAGTACAATATATATTTAATATCTTTTTTTTAGCATAGATTGTAATCTTTAATTCTATATCATATGAAAATAATTGATAATTAAAATACAAATTGAATTGAAAATATTACTTTAAATATAAAGATTGAGAAAGTGATGAGGCTAAGTAGCTCTATCAATGACATAGATAGATAATATATCACTTAGGTAGCGTTTGTTTACTCTCTTGGACAGAAAATAAGGGAAGAGTAGAAATAGGGACAATGTAGACAATGGAGACAAAACATAAATAATAAATATGTATATGGGTATTATCAAAAGATAAAAATATTAAATTTATCTCTTGCAATCTGTCCTAACTGGACCTACGTTTTGAAGGTACAAAATTTTTATGTTTTTTTGTGTTAGGGACAGAAAATTTTCTGTCTCTTGTCCCTGTCTCCACCACCAAATAAGTTTGTGTCTCTGTATTTCCTCTGGAGACAGGAAACAAACCCTACCTTAGGATACTACTAACAAATTCACTTTTTAAGAGAGATAGTAAAACTACCTAGGGATGAAAATATATTTAAACCATATAATTTTATAAGTCAAATCGCTGAATTGTAACTATCTACAATGTTAATCATTTTTGCCAACTTTTTGAAAATAAACTTCATTAAAACCATCAAACAATTCTTATATACATTGATTTCAAATTAAAACATAATCTAACAGCAGGTCTTATAAAACATTTCTTTGATAAAATGTCATTAATAGTGTAAAAGTTGTATTTGTTAACTTATACGATTCCTTTCATACACACATATATTTATGTACTTATTTAATTATATATAAAATTTTAACTCTTTTAGTTACTTTTTTAAAAGACACATATAATAATACATAATAATTAGATAACAATACAAAATTATTTTCTACTAATATATCTAATTAAATTAGTCTCTATGGCTTACTTTTTTTGAAAAAAAAGGCGAAAGAACTATATATTACTTTTCTTTTTTTACTCCATTAATTAAATATGTCAGAAAAAACTACTTAATTGCTATGTCTAAATTATTTCTTTCTCGCTCTCAACTTAACTACTTGTACTTGCTTATGATTTATTAATACGCGTGTTCACTCTTAATCCTGGAAAATCAAATATATCTGAATACTTCTGAAGCAAATTTACCATAAATATGGTTACTTATGTTAGAATAAACTTTTGGTTAACTTGGCATCCATGATTATACATTCATACAGAAGATTTGATAACATGTGTATATACTTACGGAAATTAGTACTATATTTTTCCCCACCCTTTCTCTTTAATTACACTTATAGAAATAATATATATTTAGAGAACCAAACTCGTCCCTTTCTTTAACAGTCGCTAATGAGATAACATCGGATTCTTCTTTGGAGCAGAGTCTTCTGAATACTAGGAATAATATCTCTCCTGAATAGGGCACAATATCTGTTTATAACAGTGTCTATGGATCTTAAATGTGCTTAACCATGTGGATGACATGCCCACACGTATAATTTATGTATGAAAGATGCATATTAATAGCTCAACTTGCCTAATCTTGCTGGTATCCAAGGTAAATTTTCATGTATGCGTGGATAAGGGATCTCAAATATTTTCCTTCACGTGAAGTGAAGCTAAGGGGTCCAAATCAAATTAAACTTGAGTGCTAACTAATTCAGAATTGAGTAGACAGAAAAAGAAATTAAAATTATATATATATATATATATATATATATATATAATTATGATTTTTTTCTTCTTACTTCGATTGCCATTCTTACATGATTATCTATTTACATCACAATTTTTTAATTGACTTTAAATCAACTTAAACTCAATTGCATGTGAATAGAAAACTATAAAATATAATTATCAATAATAATAGTTGTTACTATCCTATAATCAACACGGAGCTTGGTTGTAGACCAGGTCCTAGGACCTGCCTGATCACCCTGCAAGCAACATGGAGCTAAGATACGATCATGCCAGGTGCAGGGACCTCAGAGGGCAACACCCTGGAGTCATCTGGGGTGTGCGAACGGACTCCTGGAACCCCAAGTCCAAAAGGAGTGCGAAGCAAACACATGTTGAGCGCGTACCTTGACAAATCTTTTAGAAGGATTCCTAACGATATTTCATGCCATTTATAATAGGGCTAAAGCCTAAATCACCTATTTTAGACGTATTTAGACGGTATAAATAGAAAATAGAAAATTTATCATTGGTAAGTCATTCATTCCAATTGTTTATTTCCCTTTTTCAACTCTTATAACTTTGTGAAGTTCCTTCCAGGACCCACCCCTGGTGCTTGGAACACCGTGAAGAAAGGAAGCAACCAACATCGCCACGATCGTACAAGGAGAAAGACCTTAGAGTTACAATCCGTAACAATAGTAATAATAACAATAACAAGGTTTCAATATATACACATGCAAGTGATAATATATACTCCAAAGTTCTCTTCAGATTCCATAATACCTCACAGAAGCACGAAAGCACGTGCCATTCGCCACCCCCCCACCAAAAGTTGTTGTGCCTTCAAGTGGATGACTTATTCATCGACAAGCCACAATGTCTGTCCGCAGAATGCACATCACATGAGAGCGCTAAGCTAATGTGTTTTGACTGATCTTATACAAATCGCGTGGCCCATTACCAATGACTGAAAATCGATCAATAGAATCAACTAATGGCATGACATTGGCACAAACGAACTAATCCAAATTTAGTCTGCCCTACAAAGAAATATGGTGTCATCTATTCTCCATTAATTTGCTGATGAATAGTTGATAACTTAGGTGCTGGGCTATAAATCTTCAACATAATCAAAGAACTTATAATATTAGAGTATAAAATCATTCCTGCAGGTGTCTTGATCAATAGAAGTTTTAGAGAGAGATGATTTGTTACGATGATTAATAACTTTGTCTTAAAAAACCTTAATTATTTATCCATGTAATTGTATATATTGGTTATTGTATTTTATTCGATCATTAGCTACACTGAAGTACATTAAATTAAAACCCTCAAACTCTAACTTGGTAAGCGCATATATATGATGAAAGGGGAATCGATATTATATGCATGATGATGCATCCTCCTTATTCGTGATAGCTAGAGTTTCCCAAGCATTAGATAGATATATAGGTACGCGCGCTATAGTCCAGCTATACTGCATCATCGATCTTTGATGTTGTACTCAATGCCCAACAATTTATTTTGATTCAGATAAACGGAGTTGAATTTGAAGAAATATGAACAAGGTTAAATGTACGTGCTTTTTTTCCTAAAAAAGTTTATATGGAGATAAAGCGATATCCCATTAGCAAGATTATCATATTTGTGAGTTTAAATAGACTCTAAAGTCATGGTAAATTTGAATTAAATTTGGCTTGTAAATCCACAAGAGTTTATATATTTTAAAAATATTGCTTAAAAAATATATCTTTGTTATTGAGTATAATTAAATAAAATTTTATGATTAATATTGAAGGATTTTAAACTTATAACAGTATAAATGAAAGAAATACCATAAAATATACTCCAATAAATGTCTTAACTTTTATATCATACTTTATTCCATGTTTTTATTATTTTGTAACAAACAACAATACTCAAATAATAATAAATAGACAAAATAAGCTAAATAAAATACATAAGTATTGCATAAGATAAACAAGTATGACAAATAATTTACATTAGATTAGCAAAATTAAGCATAAATTTAAACTCACAAGCTCATTAGTAGACTCGAAAGTTTATCGATTTTGTTAGAATTTACTTAAACTCATATGAGTTTGATCGAAGGGAATTTATGCATGAGTTAAGTTGAAAGTTTGTAACCATGCTGGCCGGAGAAGACCCTCAACTTTAACTAACTATGCCTACGCACCATCGTGGGCAAACATATGGGTTTAATTATGATCATGAAACTGATTTGTTTGAATATATTATATAATCTTATAAAGTTGAACTTAATTTTATATGATTATTTGAGATTCTTAATTAATTAGCTTTTGTCAAAAGCCGAATGTCGAGAAAAAGTGTATGCATGACCATAACAAAGACACACTCTAACGAAAAGCAAAAAATATCTATTAAGAAAAAGTAAACAAAAATTATTAAACTAAGTTTAAATTAATCAAATTTTACATTAGGTGAATATGGCCAGGAGTACAACCTAAGACAGACATGCTCCCTGGCCTTTCAAGCTTCATAAGGATTGATACATTGTATTTGGCTATTCTCCTACAAAGCTCCAATTATAATTGTTAGTTCATGATTCTAAACATACACCTGACCTTTCTCCTATTTCTTTAATTTTTCCCATTTGGTCTTCTCCCACAAAATCACATGCATCAACTTCCAATATTGTCTATCATGCACCCAATTAGAAGCCCTCAATCATTAACTTAGATCCCTTTATATTATTTAATTTATCAGTGTTTTAAAAAAATGCTTGAGAGGGAAATCAAGGACTCAATGCATGGCCCTCGACTAATTAAGGATACCCATCTGAAACTCATAAGAATTGGTCTGATCGATGACCCCATAAAGTTGTTTCTATTATTACAGTTGGCTAAAGGCTCTTCTTGTTTGGTGAACCAGTAGGTGTTATCATACAGAGGCAAAGAAAATTATATATGCGAGAAGATGCTCAAAGTTGTCAAAGTTAACTAAGTTCAATGATTATTCCATAGAACCTGAAACTGCAAGTTGCTTGTAGTTATTTCAGTTAGAAACCACCGGTCTCGGGCGCAGACAATATACAAAATGAAATTAAAGAAAAAGAGTAAAAAAAAAAAATTGTTGGCACCACTCAAACGAATTTTTATTTATATCCATGTGTATGCAAGAATCAACAAAAGCGAAAGATAAATTATGATAAGGACGGTTTGCTTATATAATAGCTATTTTCTGATGATAACCCATCACACAGGCTATTTAAAATATTAAAATTTGTATTGTAATGTCTCTCATATATGATAAATTGATTCTCTATACTGACCCCGCCCCATCCCTTCATGTTGAACTACTCTCTTAAATTGGCAGAAACCTAATGCTATAATTTGAATATATGTTGGCATGTAGCGCCCGCGCCCCAATCTATTATATATAGGCTACAAAACCATACATATGTTTTTTTCTTTTCGGAACCGAGAAATAAAATAATAACTTTCAACTTAAATTAGTCATCCAAGCAGTTTCACTATATCAAATTAGATATCAAGTTAGTCCAAATATTAGCCTCCTAAAAAAACACTAACTAGTGTCTCACTATACCATATTTGACTTTTAGAAACATTTATTAATAAAAAAATGTTAAAATATTTTGAGGACTAAATATGATGTTCCACAATTCTTTCGAGCTAGGATATAAGCTAAGTTGACATCTTTTTGCTTTGGTCTTGAAGTTGTTGCACCACTAGGAGGAATTGATTTACTTGATGGAGTGAGATTGTGGCTGTTGTCCGACAAGATTTGGTGGAATGGAATAGAGTTTGTGTTACGGTTGCAAGTTATTGCAATGGAAGGGTACGTTGGTTTTACCGAGCCCTATAGCCGAAGCTAATGCTCTAACATGTTCGCATGAGGTCAAGCAGATCCATATATGTCTGAACTCTTGACGGCACTGATGATGCGAGATATGCAAAGGGCTCCGACACACAAGTTAGTGATAATATTTTATGGATATTCTGAAATGGTTGTATTACTTTCCTAGATCAAAGACAAAGAGGGTCATGTGTAGTTGAAATCGGGAGGGAGGGCTAGTTGTTATAAGTTTGGTGATCTTGTTCCAAGTATCTCCGGTAGTTCATAAAGTAAAGGGAGCATTCAAATCCAAATGCGCACAATATACTCCCTTTTCAATTTGGCGGATTCTCACATATAATTGCTAGTCAATGCAGTTGGTACAATTGCTTTTAATCACATTTTATAAAGTGGTTAAATATAAAACAATACAGCTAAACAATCTATGCCCTCCTCTCACTTACCCTCACTCCCCAACCTCCGCCACACCTCTCCTTCCTCCAACAACCTCTCCCCATTGCTACTATTTTGTGAGCCAAACCTCAATTCAAATAATCAAATTTCAAACCCCAACCAACAAATAAAACAACGAAAGCCTCACAATCAGAATTTACTTTAAAAAAAAAACAATTACAGATTCCATAAACCCTAAAATTCGCGTCATCATCATCAATTAAAGAACTCCACTAATCACAAGGAAAAGAAAGTACAAACTTGACAATCCAATTCGAAGAGCAATTGTGCATCCTCGGCCTCGTGAATGGTCACCTTGTCCTCCATGGCCATAAAGAACTTGTCCCCGTCAGGAGTTGAACCTCATGAGGCTACCCTCCATGTCGAGACGGAGCAGAAGCTCCTCCAACCATGGGCGAGGTTGACCACGCGAGGAACTCATCATGACCAACTGAGAGCACAAGCTTTTCTAGGGGTGGAGGGCGAGGTTGTTGACTGTCTGGTAGATGGATAGGAGGTCTTGAAGGACAAAGCCATCGTCGTAGAAGAAGGAGAGGAGCCATGGATCGACGGAGAGGAGGTTGCGGGGGAATGCATGGGAGGGAGGGAGGGGAGTAGAAGGAGAGGGCGATGGCGGTGAAGAGTGGTGGTGAAGGAAGCCAAGGGAGGGAGAGGAAAGGTAGTAGATGGATAGTGTCGTCGTCCCCAAAGGCCAACAGAGCCAAAGACGACAACACACTTGATGAGGGAGAGGTAGGATGGTAGGAGAAGAGAGAGGGCAGACCGTGAGCTATGATTGTGTTTAATTAGCTACATCTTCTAATTTGTGTAACCACATTTACGAAATATGGCTAAAAGCAACCACCCAATGCCCATGCTTCCATCAAAGTGACTGCAGCATAAGCATTGACCATCAATTGTATTGTAGCAAGGACCTTCCAAGTTTAGTAGTAAAGTTTTTTACTTTTTTATTTTATTTTAATTTTTGTACTGAAGTGGTAATGTTATTGAAGATTTCTTTTTGGCCTCAGCATTATACGGGCGCCCAAGCTTACAAGCCCAAGAAATATTACAAACCATATTTAATTATAAATTTGAACTAAATGTCATAATTTAAAATGTTTATTTTTAATTATAATTATTATTAATATATAGTAAATTTTACTATATAAATTGAAAATCATATTAAATATTCTTTATTTCAATATTTTTAAAAATATTTTTTATTTAAATATTTTATATGATATTAAATAATTAATTTCATATTGATTATTAATTATTATTAAAATTTTTGTTTCAAAATAAATATATATTTATTTATGTAATTTTATTATTTCCATTTATAAATATTTATTTATTCAATAATTACGTTTATAACAATAAAATGTACAAATATGAAAGATTGAAAAAAATATATTATGCATTAAAATCTAGGCTTTATCCAACCACTCTATAATTGATCAGGTTATGCATCAAAATGGTGGATAAAGAGATTTAGCAGATAAACTTATAAAAGACATCGTTGCACTAATTAAGCACATAAAGAGATAATGTATTAAAACAATTTTTTTTAAACAAAATTGAAACAAAAATAAAACAGTGCTTTTATGCCAAAACAACTTGGATACTTTTTACTGCCCAGAAGAACAGAAAAAAGTAAAGAAAGCAAATACAAACAAATAGGGAGAAAACAAACCGAAGGACAACGACCCACTAATCTTTCAGTTTGTGGTTCAACAAAGTAAAAAAAAAGATATCAAAACGATTCAGTCCAGGAAAAAGAAAAACCAAGCCATAAAAACAAAAACAAAAAAAGGTTTCACCAGTGAAACTGCCCAAACTAAAACTATAGGAGGGGCTAGTGTGGCCTCAGATCCAGACTAGTGGGCTCTTTGGGCCTTGTTGTTTGCAGCTTGGGGCTACTTGTTTTGATGTTTATGTTTTCCCCTTGTTAGGCTGGTTGTTTGGGTTTTGTTCCTGCTTTAATGAAATCACCTTTGACTAAAAAACATAAATAAACAAATAAAAACTAAAAACATCAAATTAATAAAAGCACTTCCAGTTACACAACATACAAACCACACTTCGCATTCCATTGACATTTCACTCACGTTTGACATTTTGTTTTTTGAATTGGCGAACCAACAAGACTAACTTTTTACTTTCCAAATAGAGATATTGAAAAGTAAAGGTTTGACATTCAAACTCTTATATTTGTCGATGAAAATCTAATTTAAAGCAATTTGATCTCTTAAGCAAAGATATTATCGATTATTTGTTATCAACATAAAGTATCAAAATCAAGATTGTTAAATTTGAGTTAACTCTTAAACTCTTGAGTTTACGATCTTACCACTAAAAAAGAGTTTATTTAAACTTTCAAGTTTAATAACCACGTAAAAGTGCATTATTATTAAATTCAAGTTAACTCTTAAATCCTTATGAATTGCTCTTACCATAAAAATAAGTTTAAACTCTAGAGTTGAAATATCTTTGTCAAAATTTGCTATAAACACACACACACACTTAAGACGCCTTAGAAAGGCAGGTAAAAATGCACCATATAAAAGAGTAGGTGACTTATAAAAAAAGGAAACAAGAGAAAATACAAATTGCAATTACAACTTACATACACAGGAAGTAGGACTAAGTAAATAATATAATCCTCAAAACAAGGATCATGAACAACTATGATCCTTATTTAGGGCTGGGCATGGTGCGATTAAAATGAAAAATTGAACTAAATTGATGTAAATTGGATTTATAATTTAAAGAACCGAACCAAATTGGTGTTCACATGCGCGAACCGGTTTTAAACCAAATTAAAATTGGTTCATTACCGATTTGAATCGGAACCTTTAAAAAAAAAATTGCGCACATTTAAGTTGTTACTAAACCACCGTTCCCTCTCATAACTCGCTAGTCCTTCATCAACTTTTCATGCCTCCCATGTGCACAAAACAAATAATTTTGTTTTCTCAATCATCACTTCTATTTTGGCTTTCTCCATTTCATGTGTGTTTGCCTTTTCTCAACAGCAAGCACACTATTTTAGGGAGAGAAATTTAACGAGGGAGATATTATGAAAACTTGGAGTGAGAAAAAGTGGTACAAGGAAAAGTGATGTTGTTTGTTTTGGTCTTTTATTTTTAGAAAAAGTGTCACACTTTAGGTAAAAGTGATTCTAGTGAAAGTAAAAAATATTAGCTTTTATTTTTGCTTCTCACATTAATTTTTTTAAATTCAATTTTAACATCTTTTTTAAAGATAAATTAATTATTTTAAAATTAATTTCTTCAATATTAATTATTTCAAAAATAATTTTATCAAAATCTAAATCAAATGTAACCGAGTTCTCTTTCTTGCACAAGTTGTGCAGAGGAGCTTTGTCGAGCCACGTAGCTCACCTGCGATTAGTCTTTACTATTCCTGTTATTGAAAATCAATAATGGATACAAACAAACGGTTTGGTTATATGAGGCGGACCAACTTGTTTTTCAGTTTTTTAAATTGCTCCAAATTGAATAATATACCCCAGTTTGGTTTAAAATCCATTTTTTAAAATCCAATTTTTTAAGTTGTGGTTCAGTTACATAATCGCATAGCTTTCATAATCAGGCGGGATTAGATCAAAAACCTATGAACCGGCCTCCAAGAAAATTCTGAAATTACTTAAAAATTCCAATGGTGGGATTCAAACCCCTTTCATAAGGGAAGGGATGTGCACCTCTTCCCATTAAGCTAATTGCAATGGTTCATTATTTTTACATATTATATATTTAGTTTCATAAAATTATATTTTTATACTAATTTAATTATATCCTGTCACTAGTGAACTAATTGAATTGATCAACTTGTACTTTAATTGAGTTAATTATCGGGTTAAGTCTAAAAATTATGCATAATTAGTTTAGTTAAGTTTTTTTTTTCTTTTGGACTAAAATCTCAATTTAGTCCCTCTAATTTATAGTAAGGGATAAATTATTTCTCAAATTTGAAAATCTCATCGTGATCCTCAAATTTCATAAATGGGACAAGTTAATTCTCTGTCAAATTCTCATCTAAACCATTAATGGGAATGTCCACGTATCTTATTAACTTGTTTACGTTCCTGTTAATTTTCACGTATGTCCAACTTGCCTCACTCCTCTAAATGAGGTCATTTAATCCTTTTTTTTCATCTTCTCTTTTGTCATAGCTCTCTCTAGAAGAAATATTTTGACTCAAAGTTGTCTTTTATTTTGTGGAGAACAAAGGTTTCTAAGGTTCTTATCTTTCTTTTGCTCTCATAAGAAAGATGTCAACCCGCCTAGAAAGTGACCAAGGTGATTTGGATCCCCATGAAAACCTCTATTAACGTGACGTCTAATATACATAAATAAATCAAATATTATTAAAATATCTCAAGTTTAACTAAATTTCTTAATTATGAAAATGTTTACAATCATAAATACTAAACATAAAACTGCATAAAATTCATAATCTGGGTCAAAGCTAAATATAATAAATGACTGAAATTCTAAAATAGTCAAAACAATATAGTGTATGTCTAATCTGCCTACACAATTATTGGGCACTACTAAAGTGACATAACCAATAGTAAACTCCGCTCCAAAGCGAAACTTACCAAAGAAGCTGGAGCACTCCCTGAAGATCTGTGCAACTAACCTGAGCTGGATCTGTAAGGAGAGAAAAGAGAAAGGTGAGTTCATCAAAACTCAATGAGTGAACTTACACTCATAACCCACATGGGATAACAATAATTATACATAACATATACATGTAACTAATGTAAAATATTTTTATATATAATTACATATAACTTACCTGAAAATTCTAATTTAACCAGATTCATGACAATAATTAGTAGAGAAAAGAGATATTTTATACATAAATAACTAAGCTGATGGCTAACCCCAATGGCTAACCTTATGGGATCTAACTAGGTCCCATAAATGGACACTACTTATTCCTTATGGTGAGCTAGTTCCTAGCGACCACTTGGTACCAAGGTTAGCGATTAATCCTCCAACCATTAACTCGTTATTCGTTTCTCACTAATTATTATAAAATGACTTGTACATAAACTGAATAAATCGTAAAACTCTAATTCATATAATTCTAACAATCTAACTTTAGCATAATTGAGGTTCTAAAATCATGCCCAATGGATCACCAGCTTTAGACATAGTGATTTCAGAAGCCTCCAGAGTATGTATCTAACAATTGTTATGAATCATACTTTGTTCCACACTTTTAATAAATCATATATGATATTCTAAAATCTTAATAGGAAATCCATAGTGCAAATATGATAATCCATACTTCTACTGTAAACATTAAATTGAGGTCTCATGATTTCAATAACTGGAAAAAAGATATTTCATGACATGCAAGATATCAAATATGGTCCCATGAGCTTTCTAAAATAAGGTTTTTATGATAATTGTGAAAAATAATAATTTTTCTGAAATTTTGGCATAATCCGTGAAAGCATGTATTTAACATAAATCATTCTAGAATTTCATAAACAATTTAAATAATAATGAGAAAATACTAATAATGACCAAAAGTATCGTTATGAGCTTAAACCCACTTACTATTGGTAGCCAGGAGTGTACTTCGATTAACAACTTGACTCAGAGAAGCTGGAATACACCGGTAGCGGAAGAGATTTAATCGAGAAAGTTGAAAGAAACCATGCTTTTTTCTAGGAAAAATCCTTAAGCGGTTAGGGTATTTAGAAAAATATTTTAGAGTATTATGATATACCAAATATATATTAGTGGATAACAAGAACGGAAACTCAGTGTCCCAAACATGCTGTGTCCTTCACAGCTTTCACGTATATATATATATATATATATATATATATATATAGATAGGAAAAATAATATTTAAAAAGTATCGTGCGACACGTTTTAATAATATAAAAACGATCATACGTTAAAATATTATTAAAACGATCTATCATGCAATGTGTTGTCGAAAATAATATTATTAAAACGATAATACGTTATAATATTATTAAATCTTTAACGTTTGCAGGCGTGTATTAATATTAAAACGATAATTCGCTATAATATTATTAAAATTTAACGTCATGCAACGCGTATAACGCATATAATAATATTAAAATGATAATACGTTAAAATATTATTAAATGATAACGTCATGTAATTCGTATAATAATATTAAAACAATAATACGTTAATATTATTAAAGATTGTTCGTGCAACAATTTTTATAATAAAATAATATTAAAATATTTATCAATTAATAATAATAATAATAATTCAGATACTAATAAATTTCGTATTTTGGGTATTACAAAAGATTTCTTGGAAGTTCTTTATATTTCTTCTCAAAAGACATGGATGGTACAATACTCTATCTCTGAATGCTAGACATGAGGCAAGTTAGCACTCACCTGAAAATTAACAATACATATAAATAAATTAATATGACACTAGACACTTATGTTAACGACTCAAATGATAATTTGACAAATGGACTAACTTTTTCTTATTTTTTAAATTTGCTGGACCAAGATAGAACTTTTCAAATTTGAGAAACTAATTTGTCCTTATTTATGAAGTTTGTCCCTCGCTATAAATTTGAGGGACTAAATTGAAATTTTAGTTTTTTTTTGTTAACACGCCTTCCGTTTCCGCTCCTAAAAACAAAGGATTATTACTTCTACCCTCCTCTAACACTTTGTATAACTATAGTTTTTATTTGAGTAAACCACTAAGTTGGTTCCTGACAATTTTAATATAGACAAGTTGGTCCATAAAAATTAGAAAGTGTCAATTTGGTTCTTAACAATGTCAAAAGTTGGACACTTAGTGGTCCCTATATGGAAAAAATTAACGGTGTTAGTGACAATTTCATTACCGGATAAATTGGTCCCTAACATTATTTACACAAAAAACAAAACCATCCTCATCCCCATCAGTGAGTTAATGCTCACTTTTTTTCTTCTTGAGACTATATACACAAATCATTTAATTCTTGAAATTCAAAATCTAATTAATTACTCCCTCCATTTTATAATAATTATCAAAAATCAAACAATACACATGTCAAGGAAAATAAAAAATATTTGGTAAATATAAAAGTTATATGAATTGTCAAAACTATCATTGTCCAGTTATTATTATTCATCTTGATAAATATATTGAATATTTAACTAATGCATTATATTAAGGGTACAAATGGAAGAAAAAAATTAATGCTACTAAGATATTATGAGTGGAAAGATATTCTAAAATAACAAAAGGTCAAAAATCAACAGTTATTATAAAACGAAAGCAATAGTTTATGTGGAGTGATTATTATTATTCCCTTTTGTCTATTGTCATTTTCAAGTCACTTGTGACTTGTCTAATTGGCCTAAAATACCCTTTTTCTTCCATAATTAAATTAATAATCTATTGTTCCTTTAATATTAATTAAACTTAAAATGTATTAGTATTTTAAATTTTTTAGATATTTTGTTATTTGTGCTTATGTGATATTCTAATTTATGAAGAAAGTTTTATTTTTTACTACTTTTCTCATGTAGCATATAAAATTTAATTTTTCCTATAATTCAAAACCAAAAAAATATAATTGTGTCACAAATTGATGTCAAAATTTTATTAGGACCACATTGATATCAAAATTAAAAATATTGATGTAAAAATATTTATCAAATCAAATTGTTGCCAAATTAAAAATTGTTAGGATCAAAAAATCAGTTACTCTTATTTTTTGTGCATATTACATTAATAATAATATAAGTAAGGTTTTTGCATTGGTTCCCTTTATGTAATCAAGAGTTATGATATGATCTTTGATTTGATAGATTTCAAAAATTTGGATTAATGGGATACATAATTCATTCTTAGTTACAAATAATTAAAAAATGCTGATATAATTAAATTTTATAAAGTTACCAAAAAAACTTCATTAATTAAGTTTTATGCATGCAATGGAATATATACACATGAAGGAGTTTTTTTTAAATCTTCTATTTTATATTCAAAAAAACATGCTGATAAATATAAACATATTAAACGATGGTCTTAACATAGGCAAATTATAAGATGGACCTTAATTTTTTAGGTCCATCATAGACTCTTTATTATTAGTCATTGTATGATTTTCATTTTTATTGGATTATTTGATTCAATAGTTAATAATAGGGGGTCCATAATGAACCCAAAGATAAGAGGTTAACCATAAAACCCACCCTTAATATATTAATGTAAAAACTAACTCATTTCAATTTAAAATTTAATTTGAAGTTTATACAAAATTAGTTTCAAAATTTTTAATTTATTGAAACCAAACAAATCAAACGAGTTTTCAGTGTTTTCATTTTTGGAAATAGAAACATGAAGTCAAAACAAACATATTTTTCTAAAAATTGAAAAATTGAAAATAAAAACTTGATCAAAATATTTTTGGAGACCAAACAACCCTAAACTTTTGTAAGGGAGAGAGATGGATTAGGGACGAGAAATGTCATATAGTTCCCTTTCCAAGGTTGAACTTCAATTATATCGTTTATGCTCTCAAGTGGTGTATAGTTTAGGGGACCAAACAACCCTAAACTTTTGTGAAGGAGAGAGATAGATTAGGGGGACTGAGAAATGTCATCAGTTCCCTTCCCAAGGTTGAACTTCAATTATATCGTTTGTGCTCTCAAGTGGTGTATAGTTTAGGCCTGTTTGTTTGAGTTTCTACTTATCAGTTTTTAGTTTTTAGGATTTTGTGAAGGAAATACTAAAACTGGAATTTGTAGTAGGGCCTGTTTGGTTTCAATTTTTAGTTTTCATTTTCATTTTCAATTTTTAGGATTTTGTGAAGGAAATATTGAAAACTAAAAACTGGAATTTGTAGGGCCTGTTTGGTTGGAGTTCTCAGTTTCAATTTTCATTTTTAATTTTTCAATTTTTAGGATTTTGTGAAGGAAATGCTAAAAACTGAACTAAAAACTGGAAACCAAAATTTGTAGTTTTCAGAATTTTTAGTATTTCCTTCACAAAATCTGGAAACTGAAAACTGAAAATGACTATTTTCAGAATTTTCAGGATTTCCTTTACAAAATCTAGAAACCTGAAAACTAAAAATGAAAACTAAAAGTGGAAATTCAAACCAAACATGCCCTCAGTTTTCTAAGTTTCATTTCGTTAAAATAAAAAATTGGATTTCAACACATGATGACAAAGATTGATTTCATTTAATACAATGAACCTATCTTTCTTTTCATCTTTCCTTTATTTTCTTCCCAATATTATCTGGACAAATTTGGAATGAATTCCCATTAGTCACGGCACCTCTTTGTTTTCCTTTTTAACAAAAACAGTTAACCTACTAAAGGGTCTTGGAGGTTCTTGTAGATCGGCATAATGTTATTTTATTACTAGAAGTTAAGCACAAACTTTGAAGGAGCAAGTAAGCATCATCTTCTTCTTTTCTTTTCCACCCTTTTTTTTTACTTTTTTTTTCAAAATTTGCATGTAAACATCATATATTAGCTATTATGAAAATCCTAAGAGGAATTATATATGCATATCACTACAAAGTCACCATACACTTACACCTCACTACAAGACAAAATAGGAGTATGACACACGAGGGATAAAATGGAAAAAGGAAAAAGAAAAAGCTTCCTTTCCGTTCTCTCTGTCTTTTTTCTCTCACCTATCATCCTCTAAAAGCTTTCATTCTCTCTCTGTCACTTTTCTCTCTGTTTTTCATCGTTCACAGGAAGAAGAGGGAAAATTAAGATTTCTTCATCTTTAATCTCTCTCTATCACGTTCTCTCTCTCATTCTTCATTGTTCAGGAAGAAGATGAAGGAAAATCAATATCTATTGGCAACAAAACGAATTGATTTTTCATATGTTTATGGTTTATATCCCAAAGAAAAGATGTTCACCATATATAGAACCCACCCTTAATATATTAATATAAAAACTAAACTTATTTCAATTTAAAATTTAATTTGAAGTTTATATAAAATTAGTTTCAAAATTTTTAATTTATTGAAATCAGACAAATCAAACGAGTTTTAGTGTTTTCATTTTTTGGAAAGGAAACATGAAGTTACAACAAAAATATTTTTCTAAAACTTGAAAAAATGAAGATAAAAACTATTTTCAGAAAATAAAACTCGATCTAAATGTTTTGAGACCAAATAGCCCTAAACTTTTGTTCGAGAGAGATGGATTATGGGGACCGAGAATGTCATATAGTTCCCTCCCCCTCCCCAAGGTTGAACTTTGATTATATCGATTGCTCTCATGTGGTGTATAGTTTGAATTTCTAAGTTTAATTTCTTTAAAATAAAAAATTGGATTTCACCACATGATGACAAAGATTGATTTCATATAATACAGTGAACCTATCTTTCTTTTCATCTTCCTTCTTTTCTTCCCATATTATCGCACAAATTTGGGATGCGTATTCTCATTATTCCTGCACCTCTCCTTTGTTTTCCTTTTTAACAAAAACAGTTAACCTTGTCTTGGAGGTCTAAGCTTAACATAATGTTATTTTATTACTATAAGTTAAGCACAAACTCTGAAAGGGCATGTAAGCATCGTTTTTTCTTTTTTTCTCCCCTTTTTTAAACTTTTTTTATTTGAAGTTTGCATATGAACATCGTTTATTAGCTATTATGAAAATCCCAAGAGGAATGCTATATGCATATCACCATAAAGTCACTATACACTTACACGTCCCTACAAGACAAAATAGAAGTATGACATACGAGGGATAAAATGGAAAAAGAAAAAGAAAAAGCTTCCCTTTCACTTTCTCTTTATGTTGTTTCTTTCTTTCATGCACCATTCCTCTAAAAGCTTTCATTCTCTCTGTCACGTTTCTCTCTTGTTCTTCATTATTCATAGGAAAAGATGAAAGAAAATCAATATTTTTTCATCTTAACTCTCTCTCTCTATATATATATGTGTGTGTGTGTGTGTGTGTGTGTGTGTGTCACATTTCTCTCTCATTCTTCATCATTCAGGAAGAAGATGAAGGAGAATTAAAAATCTGTTGGCAACAAAATGAATTGATTTTTATGTGTTTGTAGTTTATGTCCTAAGATATGAATGATTATTCTTTTTCAGTTTTTTCAATAACAAAATGAATTGAGAGTGACTTTGTTAGAAGTTAAGATTTATTGTTATTATTAGAAACTGAAGTTTGAAAGTTATAAATACGTGTTATGAAAAGTTGTAAACCAATACATAAAAAATTCTAACCATGTTCATAAAATATGTAAACCAGTTCTAAAAAATTATAAACCAATTAAGGATAAATACTAAACAAGTTCAAGATAAAATGTGAAACTATATGTGAAAAAATTGTAAATTAGTATGCAAAAAATTATAAACCATGTGTATAAAATTTGTAAACTTGTTCTGAAAAATTATAAATCAATTGAGAATAAATACTAAATAGGTGTGGCATAAAATATGAAACCATATGCAGAATCTGATAATGTTAGTACATATAAATGTAAATATTAAAAGTGATAAAAAAAATCTTTTTCATCCTTGGCAATAACGTGTATAAAACAGCTATATCTAGATTACCATATACAGAAGTTTTTTGTTTTTGGTACCCAATTTTGTGATGCTCCATATATCCTTTTGACGTTGACCAAAATAAAAAAGATTAACGAAGCAAGTAAATTCTATTAGCGTAAATTGTAGTTTATGTGTTGATTGAAATCCAGAAGTTATAAAAAATGTGCAAACGTTACGGTCACACAGATCGTTAAATATATGATGATGGAATTGCAACGTGACTTGCGCTAGAAATGCTCGTTAATAAATTGGAATACTTGATAACGTGAACTAAATTTGACTTGTGGAAATTGATATGATGAAAATTGATATCATAAAATGTGAAAGCACATACAAAAAGTTATAAATCAGTACACAAAAAGTTATAAATCATATTTACAAAATGTGTAAACCAGATTTGAAAAATTGTAAATCAATTAAGGACAAACCAGTTTTTGTATATGGTTTTATATTTTATCTTGAACCTGTTTAGTATTTTCTTCAATTGATTCATAATTTTTCAGAACTGATTTATAAATTTTATGCACATGGTTTATAATTTTTTACGTACTTATTTATAACTTTTTTGTATATGGTTTCACCATTTTATCCTTAACCCTTAAGTATTTGTCTTCAATTGGCTTACAAATTTTCAAAACTGATTTACATGTTTTATGAATATGGTTTACAATTTTTTGTAACACGCATTTATAATTTTCTAATTATAGTTTCCAATAATAATAAAAAATCTCAACTTCTAAAGAGTCATTCTCAATATGTTTTGTTACTAAAAAACTAATAAAAAAAATAATCATCCATATCTTGGGACATAAACCATAAATATATAAAAAATCAAATTGAATGAGCTAAGTATTCATGCGTGAGGATTAGCTTTATGCACTGTCAACATATCTTGATTCTCCTTCATCTTCTTCCTGAACGATGAAGAACGAGAGAGAAAAACATGATAGAAAGAGAGAATAAAAGCTTTTATGAATGGTAATGAGGTGAAAAACAAGACAAAGAGAGAGAAAGAGCGAAAGGAAAACTTTTTCTTTTCTTCTTCCCTTTATCCTTTCGTATCTCATACTCATATTTTGTCTTATACTGAGGTGTAAGTGTATGATAGCATTGTAGTGGTGTGCATATATCATTCCTCAAATCCCAATGCTAATTCCATGTTTAAAGTTGTCATGTTGACCAGAGCATATTTAATTTTTGTGTACACAAATTGGGTGGTTTAATTTATCTTGAAATAAAAGATGTGAGGACTTAATTATTGTCGAAATTAAAAAATTTAAGACTAAATTGATATAAAATTTTTTATTAAAATTAGGCTGATGTCAAAACAAAAAATAGAGTACTCCATTTGGTCCTCTAAGATTTTCTCATTGGACTATTTAGTCTTCCAAAAAAGAAATTGAACTCATGATTTCTTAAGATTGAAAACAATGGACATATTAGTCCTTCAATTAGTTTTTTGTTGGTGAACTTACACATGTACCACCGTATAATAATAACATGTTATTAAAACGTTAGATGCAAGCAAAACAATGCTATTTTGGAACATATTACACTCTTTTGGTGTTTAAAATTGCGCAAAATAAATTATTTTATGACTTATAATGGAGATTTAAATGACTTATTTTATGTAATTTTAACATCAAAATAAGTTATTTTAAATTTTATTATACTTTTAGATGACACACGTGTCACTTAACGTCATGTTAGTGGGTCATGCGTGCAAATTCCATTAGTATTTTAAGGATAGAATATATGGAGGGAGTAAATGTGTCATATTATTATAATCTTAAATGATCACGAGTTTAGTTTCAGTTTTTAGGGACTAAATTATCTTACAAAATTTGCTTAGGGACTACCTTGGGTATTTACTCTAAAATATATTAAGATCAAATTGATGTAAAAAAATTTAGACAAAACTCCTCATTTTAGTTCCTCTAAAATTTCAAGTCCAAATTGGTCCTTGTAAAATATAAACTCTCAAATTAATATCTATAAAATTAAATCGTCAAACAAATTGGTCTTTGTAAAAAAAAAAAAAACTCTTAACTTGTTTGATAATTTATTTTTGCATAGACTAATTTATGAGTTTTTTTTACAAGGACCAAGTTTGTTTGACTTTTCAATTTTATGGGGGCCAATTTTAGAGTTTATTTTTTACAAGGACCAATTTATTCTACATGAAATTTTAGAGGGACTAAAATGAGGGTTTTGTCAAAAATTTATTAGAACCAAATTGCTATCAAATTAAAAAGTTTGAATTATAAAACCGCTTACTCTTATTTTTTGGTGTATATTACATGAATTAATAATAATATAATTAATTTAAAATAGTTATTTATGCAATTATGTATATACACACGAAGGAGATTTTTCTCCTTTTTATTATCTATTTTATATTTAAAAAATAAATACAGATCAGTATAAACATATTAAACGATTATCTTAATAATTAATACATTAATATAAAAACTAAACTTATTTCAATTTAAAATTTAATTTGAAGTTCATACAAAATTAGTTTCAAAATTTTTGATTTATTAAAATCAGACAAATCAAATGAGTTTCAGTGTTTTCATTTTTTGGAAACAAAAACACAACATCATAACAAACATATTTTCTAAAACTTGACAATTGTAAATGAAAAAATTGGGTTATTTCAACACATGATGATTGATGAGAAAGATTGATTTCATGTAAGTTAAAAATTTTCTTGCATGGTGAAACACATTAAACATGTCAAGAATATGCTAAAACAATTCATATAATATAAAACAGCAAGCTGACTCGTCGTTATATGTCTAATCATGACAAATTTTAGTAACTTTGGCACAGTCCTTTTCCACTTAGTGGTTCTTTGTTCCCATATTATTTTGATGCAAAATTACAGACCAAGCATGATAAACGAGGGATAACTTCAGTACACTTTAATTTATTCTGATTAAAATATAACTCCACTATCGAGTAGGGTAATTGATTGGTGCTCCACGAAGCATTTAATTATAATATCTCCATCATCGATCATGGTTTTGCCACTCATCATCATCATCTATAAAAAGGCATGATTATGGTGCCAACAATAAGCAGAACAAATTCCACAAAGTGCCATCAAAATTAAACTTCCTAATAAAGTGCATAGGTTCATATCTCTTTTCCCTTTCAATTGCTAGCTAATGGATCTGCCAGCAAAAATTGCTCATTCAATCCCATCTAGATTCACCAAAACACTTACTCCTCCGGTAAAAAGATCATCATTTCTACCCATTAGGAACTTCAATTTCCCTTGTCCAATTCAATGCAATGCATTGAATCAAGTTTCTAATGATAGTCAAACAATACTACGTCGTCAATCTTCTAATTTCGAGCCTTCAATTTGGCATTATGATCATATCCAATCATTGAGTAGTGAATACAAGGTATGGTTTCATACTTCCATGCATTAATTTTATATATATATATATATATATATTCATATATGAAAAGTGTTCAAGCTAAGGCAAAGTAGTCAAATTAATATTTAATATTGCAGGAAGAAATGTATGTAGAGCAAAGCCGAGTGTTGAGGGAAGAAGTAAGAATGATGCTTTGCAAAGTGGAAAATCACCTTGATCAACTTGAACTTATTGATGTCTTGCAAAGACTTGGAGTGGCTTATCATTTTAAGAATGAAATAAGGAACATATTGGACAATATCTATAAGATGGATAACTCTAAGAAGGAGAAGAACTTGCATGCCACAGCACTCGAATTCAGGCTCTTAAGGGAACATGGTTATAATATATCAACAGGTTTATGAACTTCTTGTGACATTATACTAGTCAGGAATATTAATATATAATTTCGTTGAGACTGACTCAAAAATAATATATATATATATATATGTTGCAGATGTTTTTGTTAGCTTTCGAGATGAAATGGGTGATTTCAAGAAATACCAATCATTTGATGTTGAGGGAATGTTATCACTTTATGAAGCCTCATTTTATTCATGGGAAGGTGAAACTATATTGGATGAACTCAGAGATTTCACCTCAAAAATTCTTAAAGAATATTTAGATGATCAGAATGAAGGTGACTACTTGTCACTCCTAATCAGTCATGCTTTGGAGCTTCCATTAAATTGGAGGGTTCCTAGGTGGGAGGCACAATGGTTCATTCATGCATATGAAAGAAGGCAACCCATGAGTCCTGCTTTAATTCAGTTAGCTAAATTGGATTTCAACATTGTTCAAAACATATACCAGGAGGAACTGAAGTATTCATCAAGGTGATGATAGCCACTATATTTAAAGCTTATAAATTAATTAAGTACATGCATAGTTTTACTTTGTATGCATAACAAAATTATATTACCTTCTTTATGGAGAGGAGTAGATAGTGAATTATCTTCTCTTATATTATTTTTATTATATATATTTGAATTTATACTATATATTATTCTCTTAAAAGCATTTATTTATTATAAAATACATATAAAAAAAGGAACGATAAAATAGATCGTATATATAAAAAACTTATCAAACCTCTCACCAAAAGAAAAAAAAATAACATTGATCAAACCCAATATGACCTTCCAGGTTGGATAAAGTTATACATCACTTTAATATATAAGGAGTTATGGTGGAAAAACTTATATCATATATTGCACCAAATAGCAAATAAAGACACAATGTCTAGCATTTTATCCCGCTATGCCTAATGTAGCATGCCAAACACACCCCTATTGCATCTACATTGGTGCTTTAACCTTGTGCGACTAAAAATAGCTTTATATGTTTAATTTGTGGAAATTCTAAATATTTTGTTCTCTTTGTTTTTTTTTTCAAAGATGGTGGAAAAGAATTGGCCTTGCAAAGAAATTGAGCTTTACTAGGGATAGGTTGGTAGAGAGCTACTTTTGGACTGTGGAAACAAATTTTGAACCAGATCTTGAGTTTTATAGAAATGTCATAACAAAGGTCAATTGCCTAATAGTCACAATTGATGATTGTTATGATTCATATGGAACCTTAGAAGAACTAGAGCTCTTCACAGAAGCAATTGACAGGTGAGTGATCCCTATTCAACCATTTTTTTTCTTGCCTACTTTATTTTTGAAATGTTTGCAACATAAATAAATATTTATTATTACCTTTTTTGTGGTACTAGATGGGATCCAAGGACCATTGATAATCTTCCAGATTACATGAGAATATGCTTCTTTGCTTTATATAACTTTGTTAATGACTTGGCTTTTGAATTCCTAAAATTGAATGGGTACAACATCACTCCGCACTTAAAGAACACAGGAAGAAATATTATGTTTTATTATCTCTCTTATTTTTCTGTACTCCCTCCATTCCATAATATAGATTATCTTGGACAAATTGATATATTAAAAAGTCAATGTACTAGCTAGATACATTGATTTTTCAATGCGCCAATTTTTGTCCAAAATAACTTATATTATAAAATAGGGAGAGTGTTTGGTATAAATTCCCAAATGCATAATGTTGCAGTTAATTATTCTAGAGTATTATCAACTATTTTATGAAAATTTCAGTGGGCAGATTTATGCAAATCATATTTTATTGAGGCAAAGTGGTACCATAGTGGATATAAACCAAGCTCTGAAGAGTACATGGAGAATGCATGGAAGACCATAGGCATGACTGTTATACTAGTTCATGCTTACTTTGCACTTCCACATTCATTTAGGAAGGAGGACATGGTCTACCTAGATGAATACTGTGACATAATTCGATTGTCAGCAACAATTTCACGCCTTATTAACGACCTTGGAACAAATAAAGTAACCTTCAAAATCTCATACTTTGTTCTTTACAAAACTCTCCTGCATTCAACTTATATCTTATTCTTGTTTTTTTCTCTCATATTTTTTTGTTTGTAATTTGTAGCGTGAAAGTGAGATGGGAGATGTTCTGAAATTGGTTCAGTGCTACATGAATGAAACTGGATCTTCTGAAGTTGATGCTCAAGAGCATATAAAATCTATGTGTATCTCAACATGGAAACAGATGAATAAAGAAGCTCATAATTCTTCTGTGTCTCGAAGTTTCATAGAAACTGCAGTGAACCTTACAAGAATGGCAATGTGCATGTACTACCATGGAGATGGCCATACTAGTCAAGATCCTCAAATCAAGAATCGCATATCATCATTGATTATTCAACCCATTTCCTATTATATGGAGGGAGAACTTGCTAAAAATTAACTAGAAATAGTCCAATTAATAAGACAGGGCATCATGGGGTTGGGAAAAATGTTCTCATTCAATGCTGAACTTTGTGACTGCTTTTGTGTTGGAATAAAGGGCAAAACACTTGTTCTCTCTACCATTTGTGGTGTACTTTGGTAGCAAGTTTATCTTCTTCTTTTTTCTTCTTTATGTGTATGGTAACTCTATATCTTCTCCAATAAATTTAGCTAAAATATTTTAAATTTGTTATTTCTAAGATAGTGTTTTATTTTGATTTTCTAAAAAAAGTGATTTTTTTGGATCTATTTAAAACGCATGAGCAAATCAATAGGGGATAACTCACATGATTAACTTTCAATCATATATCGTTATGACTTAGGTTCAATTATCAGATTTTCGCTATTGGTGGAGAGCTTTCCCCTTTAACCTAAACTTTTAATCATCAAAAGAGGGAGGAAAAAAAAAACAAACACCGAACAAGTAGCTAAGAAGAATTTCTGTCCAGGTTGGAGTCAAAATAATGGTGGTATAGATTTTCCTTTAGTTAGGTGGACCCTAATTCTATCATTCAAAAGAAGATGGAGGATTAGGTGCTGTTGATTTGATAGAGGAGGGTGCAGGTAAATCTTTTGTAGTCTATGAGTTGAGCACAAATTAAGTGGCGCAATGCAGGCAAGAATTATCAGGAGTCAAGATTATGAAACTTTGGCTAAAGAAAAATTATACACCTCATATACAAGATTTACTTGCTCCACGCCCCATATGAAAAAAAAATTACAAATTGAGTTTCATAGTAATTTGCATTTCCACATACATGAAAAATGATTTTTCATGTTCCTTGAAAGGGTGACACACAAGAAATCATTTCTATCTATCCACACATTACAATAAGAAAAATAAAAAGTCTAGATCAATTTAATCTTCTTTTCATATCCATCCCCTTTCCTTATCCTTTTGGCTATTCTTTTGTTGGTTCTCCTTGCCTCTTCTAGCACTTACCACTTGAACCCTTTGTCCCAATCTCCCTCTACTTCCAATGGAAACTCTAACCTTCTCCTTTCTCATGTGTTGCTGAGTGGAGACTTCACGTGTATTTTCTTATATAGGCTTCTTCTTAGTATGCTACCTATCTTTTTAACACCACTTCTTACTTCTTTAGGACTCTCACAGTGACTCTTGCTGGCCGCACACTTTTGTTAGGGAGAGATATGGATTAGGGGGAGAAATGTCATATGGTTCCATCCCCCTCCCCAAGGTTGATCTTTGATTATATCGTTTATGCTCTCATGTGGTGTATAGCTAGTTTAAATTTCTCTAAGTTTCATTTCTTTAAAATAAAAAATTGGATTTCACCACATGATGACAAAGATTGATTTCATATAATACTGAACCTATCTTTCTTTTCATCTTTCCTTCTTTTTCTTTCCCATATTATCTCATAATTTGGAATGCGTATTCCCTTATTTTGGCACCTCTCTTTGTTTTCCTTTTTAACAAAAACTTAACCTGCTAAGGGTCTTGAAGGTCTGAGCTATAGATCGACACAATAATGTTATTTTATTACTCTAAGTTAAGCACAAACATGTAAGCATTGTTTCTTTCTTTTCTTTTTTCCCCTTTTTTTAACTTTTTTTTTCTTCTGAAATTTGCATGTGAACATTGTTTATTAGCTATTATGAAAATCCCAAGAGGAATGACATGCATATCACCATAAAGTCACTATACACTTACACCTTCCTACAAGACAAAATAGAAGTATGACATATGGAGGGATAAAATGGAAAAAGGGAAAAGACAAAGCTTCCCTTTCGTTCTCTCTTTATGTTGTTTTTTTCTCACGCACCATTCCTTTAAAAGCTTTTCTCTCTCTGTCACGTTTCTCTCTTGTTCTTCATCATTCATAGGAAGAAGACGAACGAAAATCAATATTTCTTCATTTTTAACTCTCTCTCTCTCTCTCTCTCTCTCTCTCTCTCTCTCTATATATATATATATATATATATATATCACATTTCTCTTTCTCGTTCTTCATCATTCAGGAAGAAGATGAAGGAGAATCAAGATCTTGGCAACAAAATGATTTGATTTTTATGTGTTTGTGGTTTATGTCCTAAGACATAAATGATTATTTTTTATCCAATCTTTCAACAAAATGAATTGAGAATGACTTTGTTAGAAGTTGAGATTTGTTGTTATTGTTAGAAACAAGAGTTAGAAAGTTGTAAATATGTGTTACAAAAAGTTGTAAACCAATACATAAAAAGTTATAACCATGTTTATAAAACATGTAAACCAGTTCTAAAATTATAAACTAATTAAGGACAAATATTAAACAGATTCACGATAAAATGTGAAATCATATGTAAAAAAGTTATAAATCGTATAAAAAGTTATAAACCATATGTATAAAACATATGAACTGGTTCTAAAAATTGTAAACCAATTAAGGACAAATACTAAATAAGTTCATATGAAACCATATGCAGAAACTGGTAATGTTTGTGGAGGGTTCAGAGAGTCTTGTGCCATCTCATTGGTTTGGTACATATAAATGTAAACATTAAAAGTGATAAAATCTTTTTCATCCTTGGCAATGAAGTGTATAAAACAGCTATATCTAGATTACCATATACAGAAGTTTTTTGTTTTGGTACCAATTTTGTGATGCTCCCTATATCCTTTTGACGTTGATCGAAAAAAAAGATTAACGAAGCAAGTAAATTCTAATAGCGTCAATTGGAGTTTATGTGTTGATTGAAATCTAGAAGTTATAAAAAATGTGGAAACGTTACGGTTACATATATGATGATGGAATTGTAACATGTGCAAGTAAATTCTAATAGTGTAAATTGTAGTTTATGTGTTGATTGAAATCAAGAAGTTATAAAAAATGTGCAAACGTTACTGTCACATATATGATGATGAAATTATAACATGACTTGCACTAGAAATGCAAGTTAATAACTTGGAATACTTGATAACGTGAACTAAAATTGACTTGTGGAAATTGAGATGATGAAAACTGATATCATAAAATGTGAAACCATATGTAGAAAAAGTTATAAATCAGATTCACAAAATATGAAAACCAAATCTGAAAAATTATAAATCAATTGAGAACAAACCAGTTTTTGTATATGGTTTTTGTTACGTACGGTAACCCAAAATGGGACTGAGTTGGTGAGCTCCCCTGAATGACTCTTTGCGATCCTCCCGGGCGGTGCCTGAAAAGGACTCCGACGCCCAAGTAAGAGATCAGGAAAATAATTGGTGGTGGTTAAAAATTCCCTGTTACCTTTATTGTTCTCCTTTTATACTAGCTGAGACGTCCCTTTTTAGGGCTAAGCCGTCACGTCCAATTGGAATATGAATCGTAAAGTATTTCCAGCTAGTCGAGATAAAATGTACCTCCATGTATATTTCCGAGGTCCTTCCATACCCCTTGAGGTCCCGTCCTTAATGCTACCGGGCACTTGATTTCTCCTATGTCCAAGGTACGCTTCAAAGTTGACCTAGGATAACCTGGCCCAACTCGATTATCGGTCATTGGGTGACCGAGTTCATGAGTCAAGGCATCCTGATCCGGGATATCGAACAGTTGCCCCAACTCGTTATTCATTTACCGGTTACAAGTTCACGAGTCAGGCATCCTGGATACCGAATACATGAACTTCCGTTGCTCGTGACTATCGTTTTCCTTCTGACGGCCTTCGTTTTCGCTTCCTTTTATGGTCGAAACTGGGTCGGACCGTACAAGGAGGACAAAGGGTCCGATGTACGTCCAACGTTCTCGCATCCTTATCCTCTTGGTGAGGGCATCCTTATCCTCTCGGTGGGGTGTCTTTTCATCTGCGGAGCTTTACTTTCTCCAACCATTGCACGCCATGTGGACGATTATAGCGGTTCCGAGGCGTTATCCTTCCTCTCTGACGGTTTTGCCCTCCCTACACTATATATATACCCTTATCTTCCTTCCCTTTCACGCTTTCCTTCTCTTTCCAATTCTCTTTCTTCTCTTTCTTTCACTTTTAGCATAGCCTCCGTCACGCGCCATCGTGTCGCCGCCCTCAGCCTTGCTTCGCCTCCTCCTTTCCGCCATCGCCCCTTCAGTATGCATACTCCTCCCTGTGTTTTATGTTTTCGAGTTGATCAATCTCCCCCTTTCCTTTGAGTTTTTCCTGGATTTCCTGGATTTTCGCGCGGCTTTGTGTGTACCGCCTCTCCTCACGACCTATTTGGCCCAGGTGCCCTTTGGATAGTGGGGAACCACCTTCAGTTTTCATCTCCTTTTTTATTTCCCTCACGAATTTTGAATTTTTTCCCCAATTTTCTTAGGCGCTCTGGTGGTTCCCTTGTAAGATATGGAGGACAAGATCATGATTCCGAACTCCTAGACCGAGGTCTGGTATAGCAGTTTCTTCCAAGATAGTCGGAATTTAGAGCATTATGAATGAGAGGATGCTCGAGAGGTACAAAGAGTTCCCCATCTTCCCGATGCTGAACTGGGCGCTCGCCACGAGATCGTGCTTCTGGAGAGAAGAGGATATGCGGAGGCCCACGACCAGGGGAGAGGAATTTTTATGGATGTATGATACGGAACATATAGTTTGAAGGTCCCTCTCCCCTTTTCAAAATTTGAAGTCTCGCTATTTGTGAGGATGAATGTAGCTTCTTCCCAACTTCATCCAAACTCCTGGGCCATTCTTCGGGCTTTCAAATGATCTGTTCTTGAATTCCCTTATCACAACGGGTATTCTTTCTCTCTTCCTCGATGAATTTCTGGGGAAAGAAGAAGCGCCTGGTATCCTTCTGAGCTCTGGTAAATAAGAAATGCTTGAGATATATGAGGAGTCCTACCATGGGTTCAAACGCCAGGATTTCAAAATTTGGGCTAAACTTCAGGTCTCCATTCTTTCTGTCTTCCAATGGAGCTCCGTTATTCCCCTTCTATGGCAATCGTTTCTTCTTCCACGTATCGTCTCGAACCTTACTCCCGAGGAAGCGTCGCTGTCAAGTTTTTACTGATACTTGGGGAAGCACCCTGACCACGTGAACCTCAAAAAGGTCATTGACGTGTCTATGGGGGATGCGAAGTCGTACATAGGTTCATTCTAGAACTTTGATAATTTTTAACTTCAAATTCTTCATGTATACTGATTTTGTTTTCTTCCTTTGTAGAGATGTCTTCAAGTAGGAGTTTGGCTCTCCTTGCTCCCTCAATCGACTCGACCACTACATTTGCTCTAACGGATTCCGAGGCTACTTTCAGGTCCTCCTCTTCCCTCTGAAAAGAAGAAGCCCGAGGAGCCGAGCCTGGTTCCTCATGAGTCCTGAACCTCTCCTGGACCGAGGTTATCCTTTCCTCTCGTTCTTGGGGGGATTCCCCTGTCTCTTCTTGCTCCAAATTTTCGTTTCAAGGAGTTTATGTCGCATCTCAACCGCATTTTGCCGCTATGTTCGTTAGTGAGATTCAAGAGGTGCTTAGCCCTTCAAGAAGATATGGTGAAAGCGGCTAGTTACATCTGTACGAGGAGGAACTGTCCAGGCTCCTGTGCTAAGGCAGGTGAGCACCTTGGAGTCCGAGAAGGTAGGACTTCGAGAAGTGGTGGCGGCTCAAGAGAAGGTGGAATCGCTCGAGGCTAGGGAGAAGGGCTGAGGAGGTGGTGTCCGATCTTCAAGGGAACTGAAGGACTCCGAAGAGAAGTACAAGGCCTTGGAGGAGACAAGGCGAAGGTTGATGCTCACATTGCTGAAGTCCAAGGCTGAGCGGGCCAAGTTGGTCAAATCTTGGTCGGAGTTCTCCTATCATTTGCGAAGGTGATGGCCCAGGTTCAGGTTTTGGTTGGCAACGAAGTGGATCTTTCCGAAGTTGGAATGTTCTGCCATGTTGTGGATGGCCGTATTGAAGATATCCCGAAGAGGAGGACTAGGGAGCATGTAAATCCCATTCTTTTACTCGTCTTTTTTTTTTTGTAAATCCCTTAGGGCACCTCGTGTAAAAAATTATGAATACTAATGGATGCTTTTACGCTTTCGAATTCCTTGTGCTCAATTGTATATCCCTATTTTAAATTTTCAATATGTTGCGTGTTATGCCCAGGAGATGGGGAGTGAGGGTAAGATTTAGTACCCATCTCTCTGCCTACATTTTTTTTTTTTTGGTGATTAAAAGGTCCTTGTGCAAAGTTATGTTGCTTGGCATCGGACGAGTTTTGAATATGACCCGTGTTGGTGAAGCACGTAGTTCGGACGGATGTCGGTTTAACTCCATCCAACCTTCGTGATTCTGCGCCCTTTGGTAGCGTACGTATTGGTAGTGACGCAGTTCGAACTTATGCGATGCTTTGCTCGCTTTGCTTACACGGCAGGGCTCGAATGTGGCCCATGGTGAAGCCGAGTTCGGATGGATATCAGTTAGTTCCATTGAACTTGTGTAAGGCTTTGCTCCTACTTTGCTTGACACAGGACAAGGTTCGGATGTGGCCCGTGTCGGTGAATCTCGAAGTTCGGATGGATATCGGTTTGGTTCCATCAAACTTGTGCGAGGCTTTGCTCGCTATGTTGCTTGGAGTCAATTTACTTGGTTTCGCTAAAAAGACTTTTCATTGATTGAGAACCGATTGGCTATATGTCCAATTCGGCCTACGTTGTCAAGGTCTCATTGAAACCTTCCCAAGAAAACCCATTGGGACAAAACTCGGTGAGGAAAAGAGTACCTTGACAAACCATAGATGTGATTACATTGCTCCCTACACATAGTATTTTCTCAAATTAACTACGTTCTAGGTTGGTGGGACTTCCTTTCCCTCCATTGTGACGAGTTTATACGCGCCTTTTCTTGGGACTTCGCAATCCTCTGTGGTCCTTCCCAGTCAGGCCACGAGTTTCCTGTCCGGGTTTTGGTGGTCCAATGTCACACCTTTCTGGTACCACCTCTCCTTGACCAAAGGCTCATGGAATTACCTTGCGATTATATCTCTGAGATATTCTTCTTTTAGCTCCAGTTCTCGGATGTGCGCGTGTCTCCAACTTTCCGAAGTAAGTCAAGCTCTTCCTTCCTTCTTGAGGGGTTGACTTCTTCGGAGTATAGGATAGTTCTGAGGGTTGGCTTGCCAATCTCCACTTGGTATCATGGCCTCGAACCGTAAGCAAGGTGAAAGAGGGTTTCTCTGCCGAGTGTGGGGTCCTGATAAGCCCAGAGCACACTTCCCAGTTCATCGGCCCATGCTCCTTTTGCTTGGTCTAGCCTTTTTTTGAGTCCTTGGAGGATGACTTTGTTCAGCTTCTACTTGCCCATTCGCTTGTGGATGCTCTACCGAGGTGAATTGGTAGGTCACTTTGAAGTTTTCCAATAGTTGCCTAAATTTTTGATCCGTGAACTGGGTCCCATTATCGGTGATGATTTTCTTCGGATTCGTAGCGGGTGAAGATGTTGTTCCACAAGAATTTTCGACATCGGGCTAAGGTTATACCTGGCCAATGCCTCTCCTTCAATCCACTTTGTAAAGTAGTCTATTCCTACTACAAGATATCGAAGATTCCCAGGGCGTCAGAAGGGTTCGAGGAGGTCCAGGCCCCACTGGTCAAATGGCCACGCGGAAGTAACTAAAGTCAACCTCTCTGCGGGGTGATGTGAAACCTCGCATATTTTGGCACTTCTCACATTTCTTTGTGAATTCGATAGCATCCTTCTTCATCGTCTGCCAATAATACCCGGCTAAGGGTTTTCAGGGCCAGGGTTTGGCCACCCAAGTGCTGTCCTCCGACTCCCTCATGGATTTCTTGTAGTACATAATCACCTTGCTCCGGCCTAGGCACTTCAACATTGGTTGAGAGGAACTTCTCCTGTATAGCACTCCGTCAATGAGGGTGAAGTGTGGAGCTTCTTTGAGGTTTTTCTTGCTCTCAGGGTCTTCTGGTAAGGTTCCATGTTCTAGGAAGCATTTAATTTCGTTATCCAGTTTGGATGGTTCAACTGCAACAGCTCCTTTGCTATTGTCGGAGCACTCAATGTTTCCATAATTAAACTTCGGTTGCTCCCTCCAGGTTTGGTGGCCAACTTTGACAGGATGTCCGCTAGAATTCCGTCTCGAGGTATATGTTGGATTTGGACCGTCGAGACTCGAGATGAGGTCCTGGACGTGTTTCAGTACTTCTGGAGTCGGGGTTCCTTCACGGTGTATTCTCCAGAGATGTAGGATGCCATGATCTGAGAGTCAATAAAGACTTCAAGCTGGGTGATGGACAATTCCTTTGCGAGGTTGAGTCCTATCAATGCCTCATATTCCGCTTGGTTGTTAGAGGTTGGGAATTCGAAGTTGATTGATATTTCAATTCTTTCTTCTCCTTTTCTAACATGACTCCCGCCCCACTCCCTCTTGGGTTAGAGGAGCCATCCACGAAGAGCCTCCATCCATCCACTGCTTCCGAACGTCCTCGTCAGCCCATTCTAGACGAAATCTGCCAGCACTTGGCCTTTGATAGCTGCCAGGCTCATATCGTATGTCGAATTCTGAGAGCTCAATGGACCATGCTATCATCCGTCCTACCAGGTCGGCTTTTGGAGGATTTTCCTGTGGCTGGTCAATCGCACCTTGATCGGGTGTGCCTGAAGTATTGTTTGAGCCTCCTTGCGATTAGGATCAGGGCAAAGGCCTTCTTCTCGATCTTTTGGTCCGGAGTTCGAATCCGTGAAGGGCCTTGCTGGTAAAATACACAGCCGTTGCTTTCCCTTTTTCCCGTATTAACGCAGCACCAATAGCTTGGTTGCGCCGATAGGATAGGATAAGCTCTTCGCCCTTCTCCGGTTTCGTGAGGACAGGTGGGGTGGACAAGTATTGCTTGAAGTGTTGTAATGCGGCTTCACATTGCTCTGTCCATATGAATTTTTTGTCTTTCTTTAGCAATTCGAATAGCGGAGTGAGCTTCGGCCAACTAGGAAAGGAATCGGACAAAGCGGTAAGTCTTCCTGCAGTTGTTGGACCTCTTTCCGAGTTGATGGGTTTTCATCTCTATTATTGCTGCATTTGACAGGATTGGCCTCTATACCCCGTGCATGAGCATGAACCCTAGGAATTTTCCTGAGTTGACGGCGAAAGAGCACTTCGAAGGATTGAGCCATAACCCATGTTTCCAGAGACAAGCAAAGGTACTTCGGAGGTCCTCCATAAGCGACTCCGAACTAGTTGACTTTACCAACATGTCATCGATATACACTTCTAAGGTTAAAACCCTATTCATGAGGCTTTGGTAAGTAGAACCTACGTTCTTTAACCCAAACGGCATCACCTTGTAGCAATAGTTAGCTCTGGAGTCATGAATGCCGTCTTCTCTTCATCCTCAGGATCCATCGGGATTTGGTTGTATCCCAAATATGCATCCATAAATGAGAGGAATTTGAATCCTAAAGCTGAATCAACCAGGCCGTCTATGCTTGGGAGTGGGACGGGTCCTTGGACAAGCCTTGTTTAGATTGGTGTAGTCCACACATGCGCAGCTTGCCGTTTGCCTTGGGGACCATGACTACGTTTGATAGCCATGTGGATACTGCACCCGAATGAAGTCGGCCTTTAAGAGTTCTTGACTTGCCTTTCCACCTCTTGCTCCTTATTTGGTGCCATTCTTCGCCTTCGTTGCGCTACCGGGTAGTCCAGCATAGACAGACAATGTATGGGTCATGATTGCTGGATCCACTCCCGCATGTTCGGACTAGGCAAACACATCCCTATTCTCTCGAAGAAATTGAGTCAACTGCTCCTTGCATTCTTTTGGCAGAATGTTGCTTATTCTGTCGTTTGTTCGCTCTCTCGATTTGGATTTCTTCAGCTCGTCTTTTGGCTGGGCGTTCACTACTTCTCTGACTTTGGACCTCTAGGTCTACTATGGCCACATCCTTCTTATGCACCTCGAGGCTCGCGTTAGAGCGCCTTGCCATCTCTTGACTTCCTCTGATGGTGACGATCTTCCCTTCGGGCCATGGAATTTCATGACTAAGTGTATTGTGGAGACTATTGCTCCCAGGTTGTTTAGTCGGCCTTCCCATAATGATGTTGTAGCTGAGGGTCTTCGAATAACGAGAAAGTTCACGACTATTTTTGCCCTCGGGGCATTCCAACTGTGTATGAGAGTGACATAACCATCAGATCAACTCTGTCTCCTCAAACGACGAGATCATCGGGTAGGCTCTCAAGCCTTTATCTCCAAGCCCAGTTTGTCGAAGGCGTCTCTGAAGAGGATATCCGCAGAGCTTCCTTGATCGACCAATACCCTTTTTATCTCTGTGTTCATTGTGAGCACGGATATCACCATTGGTCGTCGTGGCCTGAATGACCTCGGGCTTGTCGCATTCAGAGAAAAAGATCGATGAATGGTGTAAGGCCTTTGGCGTACGGCTCCTTTCTTCAACTTTCATTACCTCCTTCATGTCTTCTGGATGATCTGAGGTTCTCCCTCCAGCGAAGCCTCCTGAAATGGTGTGGATGGTACGAGGCACTGGCCCTCCGGGGTTCTCCCTGCTCTGGGCCTTGCTCGTTGGGTGCCGTGTCACGGGCTCTTCTAGGGTCCCTCCTACCAGGAGATAACCTTCGTTTCTTCGAACTTCTCTGGAGGCAACGTACCTGGCCAATTTGCCAGCTCTAATAAACTCTTCCACAATGTCTTTAAGGTCTCTGGATCCTCCGTCCTGTGGCCTGAGCTTCGATGGTACTCAGTACATTGATTTGTCAGGACGGGAGCGACTCTGAGCGGAACCGGTTCAAGGTTTTCCGTGGTGGATCTCCTTATAGAGTTGGGCTAACGAGACTCGAAGCGGGGTGTACTAAAAAGCAGCCTGCCTTTGGTAGGCATTTATCCCTTCGGGCCTTTCCTCTCTCCGTGGACTTGTCCTCGGAAGTCGCCCTTTCGGCTAACCCAAGGCCTCCTCCAAGTTGATATATTTCTTTGCCCTTGACTGCAACTCCTAGATGTTCTGGGCTCCTTCTTAGCGAGGGAGCGTTGAAATCCCACGCTTGAGGCCTCCGATGAAAGTTACTAGGGCAATATATGGGTTAAATCCCTGATCTCGGAGGGCCTCCTTGTTGAATCGTTCCAGGTACTCTCAAAAGGGCTCGTTTGGAAGCTGGCGAAAACCGAGTAAGCTTGTTATGGATTTCAACTTTGCACGGCTGGTGGTGAACTTGCAAGAAGCGAGAGCTAAGGTCTGAGAAGCGATGCACGAGCTTGTTGGCAATTGGTTAAACCACGTCAGACCGATTTTGTAGTGTGAAGGGGAAAGCCTTATCTGACGGATCAGCCGTTCCGTCAAGCATCATCCTAGTTCGGAAGATGTCAAGGTGCTCTTGAGGATCGGTGGTCCTGCATACCTGCTTATGTCTGTGGGAGGTTTGAAAGTAACCGACGGGATACTTCATGATTGCCTCGTCGAAAGGAGTCTGCATATCTTGATCTTCTTGCGGGGCGTAGCCAGTGTTCTCCGCTCTCCCTCCATACGTTCAATTGTCCGCGAGCGAAAGAAGTCGGAACCTGACTCATGCTAGGTCGGAATGTCGATCGTTTCGCTAGGGCGTAGGAATCCCCCGTGCGCTTCATGCCCCTCGGGCCTCCATCGGGCCTCCAATGGGCTCTGCGTCCGTGCCTCCTCGCTTCCCGTAGCTTTTCCTTGAGTTCCAAAATTTTATCATCCCGCCTTCTGAGCGTCTTTCCACCTCTTCGGCACACGTAGTCCCCTGCCTCTCTTCGTGGTGCCTCCGCCTTTCAGCTCCTCCTCTCAGCTTCATCCTCATACCTTGCTCCTGCAACAAATTCAGAATTTCCTCATAGGGAAGGTTGGCACCCTCTGTGCCTGGACCATCGAAGCGGGGTGGGTTCTGTTGCGCTGCAATGTCTCTTCCATCTGGTATTCTGAGGTCCGCCTGTGGTCTCCGGTGGCGAGGCTGAATGACCTTGTTAGCCCATCGCGGGGTGAAATGGAGGCGCGGAAGGCCTGGCATTGAGGCTGGAGCTCGCCGTCTATGAAACTGGTCGGCCAGTGGGCTTTGTTTTGGCCATTCTGCAGCTAGTGGAGACAAGATGGGGATGCAGGAATGGCTGGAATGGCCGTGGGATGGAGTGTGTGGCTGGTCCGGCCATTGGATATGAGGATATGGGTGTGGTGGCGTGGCGACCAATTTCATGGTTTGGGTTGGTTGCTCAGGTGGTGTATTTGATGGTGGGTGGTGGGGTATTATGGGAGTGTCAAGATTGTACAGGGTGAAACAAGGTGTTGTTCCCGGCAACGGCGCAATGTTAATACCGTAACCCAAAATGGGGACTGAGTTGGTGAGCTCCCTGAATGACTCCTTCGGCGATCCTCTCGGCGGCGGTACTTAAAGGACTCCGACGCCCAAGTAAGAGATCAGGAAAATAATTGGTGGTGGTTAAAAGTTCCCGGTTACCTTTACTGTCTCCTTTTATACTTGCTGAGAAATCTTTTTTAGGGCTAAGCTGATACGGATGGAATATGAATCGTAAAGTATTTCCAAGCTAGTCCGAAATGAAATGTACCTCCATGTATATTTCCAGGTCCTTCCATACCCTTGAGGTCCCGTCCTCAAATGCTACTGGGCACCTGAACTCAATTTCCTATGTCTGAGGTACGCTTCGAAGTTGACCTCAGAATATCAAGAGTTTTATATTTTATCATGAACCTATTTAGTATTTGTCTTCAATTAATTCACAATTTTTCAAAACTAATTTATATATTTTATGCAAATAGTTTATAATTTTTTACGTCTTGGTTTATACCTTTTCTGCATATGGTTTCACATTTTATCCTGAATCGGTTTAGTATTTATCTTCAATTGGTTTACAAATTTTCAAAACTAGTTTACATTTTTTATGAACATAGTTTACAACTTTTCTTAACATGCATTCACAATTTTCTAATTCTAGTTTCCAACAATAATAGAAAATCTCAACTTCTAGCAGACTATTCTTCAATCTTCTTTGTTGAAAATACTTGGAAAAAATAATCATCCATATCTTGGGACATAAACCATAAACACATAAAAAATCAAATTGAATGAGTTAAGCATTCATATATAAGGATTAGCTTTGTTCACTGTCAACATATCTTGATTCTCCTTCATCTTCTTTCTGTGAATGATGAAGAATGATAGAGAGAAACGTGATAGAGAGAGAGAATGAAAGCTTTTGGATGGGTGGTGAGTGAGAGAGAAACAAGACAAAAAAGAGACAGAGTGAGAGGAAAACTTTTTCTTTTTCTTCTTCCATTTCATCCTTTCGTATGTCATACTCATATTTTATCTTATAGTGAGGTGTAAGTGTATGGCAGTTTTGTAGTGGTGTGCATATATCATTCCTCAAATCCCAATGCTAATTCCATGTTTAAGGTTGTCATGTTGACCATAGACCATATTTTATTTTTGTGTACACAGATTGGGTGGTTTAATTTATCTTGAAATAAAAGATGTGAAGACTTAATTGTTATCGAAAATAAAAAATTTAAGACTAAATTGATGTAAAATTTTTTATTAAAATTACATTGATGTCAAAACAAAAAATAGAGTACTCCATTTGGTTCTTCAAGATTTTCTCATTGGACTATTTAGTCTTCCAAAAAAGAAATTGAACTCATGATTCCTTAGGATTGAAAATAATAGGCACATTAGTCCTTCAATTAGTTTTCTAAATGAACTTACACATGTAACACCATATAATGATGATGTGCTATTAAAACATTTGATGCAAGGAAAATAATGTTATTTTGGAACATGTTACGCTATTTTGGAACATGTTACACTCCTTTGGTGTTTAAAATTGTACAAAATAATTATTTTACAACTTATAATGAAAATTTAAATGGCTTATTTTATATAATTTCAATCTCCAAAATAAGTCATTTTAAATTTTATTCTACTTTTAGATGACACATATGTCACTTAACGTCATGTTACCGGGTCATGCGTGTAAATTCCATTAGTATTTTAAGGATCAAGTATATAGAGGAACTAAATATGTCGTATTATTAAAATCTTAAGTGACCAAGAGTTTAGTTTTAGCTTTTAGGGAGAAATTATCTTGCAAAATTTTCTTAGAAGACTACATTGGCTATTTACTCTAAAAAATATTAAGACCAAATTGATGTAAAAAAATTTAGACAAAACCCCCCATTTTAGTCTCTTTAGAATTTCAAGTTGAACAAATTGATTCTTGTAAAATATAAACTCCCAAATTAATCCATATAAAATTGAATCATCAGACAAATTGGTCTTTGTAAAAAAAAAACTCTCAACTTGTTTGACAATTTATTTTTACATGGACTAATTTATGAGTTTTTTTTTACAGGGACCAAGTTGTTTGACTATTTAATTTTATGGGGGCCAATTTCGAAGTTTATTTTTTATAAGGACCAATTTATCCTACATGAAATTTTAAAGGGACTAAAATAAGGGTTTTGTCAAAATTTTATTAGAATCAAATTGTTGTCAAATTAAAAAAGTTTGAATTATAAAACCGTTTACTCTTTTTTTGGTGTATATTACATGAATTAATAATAATATAATTTATTTAAAATAGTTATTTATGCAATTATGTATATACCCGTGAAGGAGATTTTTCTCCTTTTTTATTATCAATTTTATATTTAAAAAAATAAATACAGATTAGTATAAACATATTAAACGATTATCTTAATAATTAATACATTAATATAAAAACTAAACTTATTTCAATTTAAAATTTAATTTGAAGTTCATACAAAATTAGTTTCAAAATTTTTGATTTATTAAATTCAGACAAATCAAATGAGTTTCAGTGTTTTCATTTTTTGGAGACAAAAACACAACATCAAAACAAACATATTTTCTAAAACTTGACAAATTGTAAATGAAAACTATTTTCAAAAAATAAAAAAATAGAAATACAAACTCAATCAAAATATTTTCGGAAACCAAACAACCCTAAGCTTTTGTGAGGGAGGGAGATGGAGTAGGGGGGCCGAGAAATGTCATGGTTCCCTCCCCAAGGTTAAATTTGGATTATATCGCTTATGCTCTCAATAGTTTAATTTTCTAGGCCTCATTTCTTTAAAACAAAAAATTGGGTTATTTCAACACATGATGATTGATGACAAAAGATTGATTTCATGTAAGTTAAAAATTTTCTTGCATGGTGAAACACATTAACCATGTCAAGAATATCCTAAAACAATTCATATAATATAAAACTGCAAGCTGACTCGTCGTTCTATGTCTAATCATGACAAATTTTAGTAACTTTGGCAAAGTCCTTTTCCACTTAGTGGTTCTCTGTCCCCATATTATTTTGATGCAAAATTACAGACCAAGCATGATAAACGAGGGATAACTTCAGTACACTTTAATTTATTCTAATTAAAATATAACTCCACCATCGAGTAGGGTAATTGATTGGTGCTCCACGAGGCATTTAATTATAATATCTCCATCATTGATCATGGTTTTGCCACTCATCATCATCATCTATAAAAAGGCATGATTATGGTGCCAATAATAAGCAGAACAAATTCCACAAAGTGCCATCAAAATTAAACTTCCTAATAAAGTGCATAGGTTCATATCTCTTTTCCCTTTCAATTGCTAGCTAATGGATCTGCCAGCAAAAATTGCTCATTCAATCCCATCTAGATTCACCAAAACACTTATTCCTCCGGTAAAAAGATCATCATTTCTACCCATTAGGAACTTCAATGTCCCTTGTCCAATTCAATGCAATGCATTGAATCAAGTTTCTAATGATAGTCAAACAATACTACGTCGTCAATCTTCTAATTTCGAGCCTTCAATTTGGCATTATGATCATATCCAATCATTGAGTAGTAAATACAAGGTATGGTTCATATTTCCATGCATTAATTTATATATATATATATATATATATATATCATATATGAAAGTGTTCAAGCTAAGGCAAAGTAGTTGAATTAATATTTAATATTGCAGGAAGAAATGTATGTAGAGCAAAGCCGAGTGTTGAGGGAAGAAGTAAGAATGATGCTTTGCAAAGTGGAAAATCACCTTGATCAACTTGAACTTATTGATGTCTTGCAAAGACTTGGAGTGGCTTATCATTTTAAGAATGAAATAAGAAACATATTGGACAATATCTATAAGATGGATAACTCTAAGAAGGAGAAGAACTTGCATGCCACAGCACTCGAATTCAGGCTCTTAAGGGAACATGGTTATAATATATCAACAGGTTTTTGAACTTCTTGTGACATTATACTACTTAGGAATATTAATATATAATTTGGTTGAGATTTATATATATATATATATATATATATATATATATATATATATATATATATGTTGCAGATGTTTTTGTTAGCTTTCGAGATGAAATGGGTAATTTCAAGAAATACCAATCATTTGATGTTGAGGGAATGTTATCACTTTATGAAGCCTCATTTTATTCATGGGAAGGTGAAACTATATTGGATGAACTCAGAGATTTCACCTCAAAAATTCTTAAAGAATGTTTAGATGATCAGAATGAAGGTGACTACTTATCACTCCTAATCAGTCATGCTTTGGAGCTTCCATTAAATTGGAGGGTTCCTAGATGGGAGGCACAATGGTTCATTCATGCATATGAAAGAAGGCAAACCATGAGTCCTGCTTTAATTCAGTTAGCTAAATTGGATTTCAACATTGTTCAAAACATCTACCAGGAGGAACTGAAGTATTCATCAAGGTGATGATAGCCACTATATTTAAAGCTTATAAATTAATTAAGTACATGCATAGTTTTATTTTGTATGCATAATGAAATTATATTACCTTCTTTATGGAGGAGAGTAGATGGTGAACTATCTTCTCTTATATAATTTTTATTTTATATATTTGAATTTATACTATATATTACTTTTAAAAGCATTTATTTATTATAAAATACATATAAAAAAAGGAATGATGAAATAGATTATATATATTAAAAACTTATCAAACCTTTGACAAAAATAAAATAAAATAAAATAACACCAATCAAACCTAATATGATCTCCCAGGTTGGATAAAGTTATACATCATCACTTTAATGTATAACAAATTATGGTAGAAAAACTTACATCATATGTTGCAGTAAATAACAAATAAAAACACAATGTATAGTATTTTATTTCGCTATGCCTAATATAGCATGTCAAACACACTCCTATTGCATCTATATTGATGCTTTAACCTTGTGCCACTAAAAATAGCTATAATTATGTTTAATTTGTGGAAATTCTAAATATTTTGTTCTCTTTTTTTTTTTTCAAAGATGGTGGAACAGAATTGGCCTTGCAAAGAAATTGAGCTTTACTAGGGATAGGTTGGTAGAGAGCTACTTTTGGACTGTGGAAACAAATTTTGAACCAGATCTTGAGTTTTTTAGAAAGGTCATAACAAAGGTCAATTGCCTAATAGTCACAATTGATGATTGTTATGATTCATATGGAACCTTAGAAGAACTAGAGCTCTTTACAGAAGCAATTGACAGGTTAGTGATCCCTATTCAACCATTTTTTTTCTTGCCTACTTTATTTTTGAAATGTTTGCAACATAAATAAATATATATTATTACTTTTTTTTGTGGTTCTAGATGGGATCCAAGGACCATTGATAATCTTCCAGACTACATGAGAATATGCTTCTTTGCTTTATATAACTTTGTCAATGACTTGGCTTTTGAATTCCTAAAAATGAATGGGTACAACATCACTCCGCACCTAAAGCACAGTAAGAAATATTATGTTTTATTATCCCTCTTATTTTTCTTATTTTTTATACTTCCATTTATAATATAGATTATTTGGACTATATTCAATATATAGTTAGATTATTTTTAATGTGTCGGTTTTTATCCAAAATGACCTATATTATAAAACAGGGAGAGTGTTTGGTATAAATTCCCAAATGCACAATGTTGCAGTTAATTATTCTGGAGTATTATCAACTCTTTTATGAAAATTTCAGTGGGCAGATTTATGCAAATCATATTTTATTGAGGCAAAGTGGTACCATAGTGGATATAAACCAAGCTCTGAAGAGTACATGAGAATGCATGGAAGACCATAGGCATGACTGTTATACTAGTTCATGCTTACTTTGCACTTCCACATTCATTTAGGAAGGAGGACATGGTCTACCTAGATGAATACTGTGACATAATTCGATTGTCAGCAACAATTTCACGCCTTATTAACGACCTTGGAACAAATAAAGTAACCTTCAAAATCTCACACTTTGTTCTTTACAAAACTCTCCTGCATTCAACTTATATCTTATTCTTGTTTTTTTCTCTCATATTTTTTGTTTATAATTTGTAGCGTGAAAGTGAGATGGGAGATGTTCTGAAATTGGTTCAGTGCTACATGAATGAAACTGGATCTTCTGAAGTTGATGCTCAAGAGCATATAAAATCTATGTGTATCTCAACATGGAAACAGATGAATAAAGAAGCTCATAATTCTTCTTTGTCTCGAAGTTTCATAGAAACTGCAGTGAACCTTACAAGAATGGCAATGTGCATGTACTACCATGGAGATGGCCATACTAGTCAAGATCCTCAAATCAAGAATCGCATATCATCATTGATTATTCAACCCATTTCCTAATATATGGAGGGAGAACTTGCTAAAAATTAACTAGAAACAGTCCAATTAATAAGACAGGGCATCATGGGGTTGGGAAAAATGTTCTCATTCAATGCTGAACTTTGTGACTGCTTCTGTGTTGGAATAAAGGGCAAAACACTTGTTCTCTCTACCATTTGTGGTGTACTTTTGGTAGCAAGCTTATCTTCTTTTTTTTTTCTTCTGTGTATGGTAACTTTATAACTTTTCCAATAAATTTAGCTAAAATATTTTAAATTTGTTATTTCTAAGATAAAATGTTTTATTTTGACTTTCTAAAAAAGTGATTTTATTGGATTTATTTAAAATGCATGAGCAAATCAACAAGAGATAACTCACATGATTAACTTTCAATCATATATCGTTATGACTTAAGTTGATTATCAGGTTTTCATTATTGGTGGAGAGCTTTCCCCTCTTAACCTAAACTTTTAATCATCAAAAGAGGGAGGAAAAAAAAACACCGAACAAGTAGCCAAGAAAATTTTCTGTCCAGGTTGGAGTCAAAATAATGGTGGTATAGGTATATTCCTTTAGTTAGGTGGACCCTAATTCTATCATTCAAAAGAAGATGGAGGATTAGGTGCTGTTGATTTGATAGAGTGGGTGCAGGTAAATCTTTGTAGTCTATGAGTTGAGAATAAATTAAGTGGCGCAATGCAGGCAAAAATTATCAGGAGTCAAGATTATGAAACTCTGGCTAAAGAAAAATTATACACCTCATATACAAGATTTACTTGCTCCACGCCCCATATGAAAAAAAAATTACAAAATGAGTTTCATAGTAATTTGCATTTCCACATAAAAATATAAATATGTTCCTTTCATATTTTTCATGTTCCTTGAAAGGGTGACACACAAGAAATAATTTCTATCTATCCACACATTACAATAAGAAAGATAAAAAATCTAGATCAATTTAATCTTCTTTTCATATCCATCCCCTTTCCTTATCCTTTTGGCTATTCTTTTGTTGGATCTCCTTGCCTCTTCTAGCACTTACCACCCTTTGTCCCAATCTCCCTCTACTTCCAATGGAAACTCTAACCTTCTCCTTTCTCATGTGTTGCTGCAGTGGAGACTTCACTTGTATTTTCTTATGTAGGCTTCTTCTTAGTATGCTACCTATCTTTTTAACACCACTTCTTACTTCTTTAGGACTCTCACAGTGAGTCTGTGCTGGCAACACACTTTTGGTTTGTGATTCACCAATGACATCTTTCTGATCAGCTTGGTTTGTGGTCATAGGTAACAATGGTGATTGGAACTGAGTTAAGCTAGGTATACTTGGGAGTGGAATGAGAGAGTTTCGTCTTGAGGCAACGGCAGAAGGAAGTCGTGCTGTCATTGTGCAGATAGAGGCTCTTCCGGACCTTTTTGGCAGTAGGACTTTATCAACCATCTCAGGGTTGTTTTCTTTTTCGGCATGATCAATGCACTTGATGGAGTTCTCCATTGTGGAAAAGGGGATTGAAGGCTTTAAGATGTTGTTCTCCATTAGTGGTCTAGATGAATTTACTTGTTCTTTGCACCATCCACCACTCAAAGGTTCATTGAAATTCTTGTAACTTCCTAGTGGTCGATTCGCCAGTGCTGGCCTCGGAATTGCACTGTTTTGTTCTTCTTGATGTTTCATTTGGTGCTGCTCAGCTATCTTTGAGTCCACATGTTGACGTGCCAGCTTTCTTTCAATAAGAAGTTGTGCTTCCAGTTCCTTGACCTTCAAAATATAGACGGTAAATGCTGAGAGAAATTCAGAAGTAAAAGTTCAAGAGTCCTTTTCTGATGGAAGAGATCATTTATATGTTAAAAAAAGAAGTCCAAATTCCTGTTTTAATAAGAAACCTTGTCTTGCAGACTCTTGTTTTTATTATCTTTTTCCTTCATCTTGGACTCTAATCCATGGATTGTTTCCTCCATCTTCTTGATTTGGAAGTCCTTCAGCTTTGCTTCTTGTTTGGTTTTCTCAGCCTAACCAAGTGAAATGTTTATAACAGACTATCACAGATAAACAGTGAAATGTTTATAACACAACTGCACAACAACAATCATACCATCTGTTTGTGCCTCAGAAGTTCAATAGTGTCCAACTGCTTTTCGCAGGGCCAAGTTCTATTCCTCTTACTCTACTGGCAAAGTTCAGAGAGCAAATCGTCTCACTCAAATCATTTTCGTTAGGACTGATCTGGACAAACATGAGTGCCTTTGAATCCCCTCCTAGAAAAACAAGTTAGGTCATCACAATTCATGATCAAATTTGAATCCCCTCAAACATAAATGGAAAAGAACCAAGTCAAGATAGAGTTTCTCTAAGGAACATGGATAAATTATTAAAAAATAAGTACCTAATGAGTCTTGGAGCAAGTGTGTAAGCTTAGAGTTCCTGCACCATGAAGAACAATAGACACTTCAGGACTGACCAGCAGTACAGAAGGTGGTTCAATTCAGCAGTTGTGTTTGACAACAAGGGCTAACATTTATTTCCATAACCTGAAAGGGATATGTGGACTTTTTGTTGCAAGGGCTGATATGACATCCCCAAGTGCTGACAGAGACCGATTAATGTTTTGCGTCTCCTTCAGCCTGTCACCTTGCACTTCTGTCTTGGCCACTCGCTCGCTGCCTGCTAAGTCCACCAGCCATAACTTGCTTCTTGTGCATTCCCCATTCAACAAATTCTCCCCCTTAACCATAACACAATGAATGCTGCACCAAAAAAGAACATCCAATCATAAGTGCTGTTTCTAGGAAATATCCTACTAAATATGGTTTAGGACTCCAATAGAAAAATTGAAACTTTACCAGTGGGATCGGCTGCTGTGTTCATTGGCATTGGTTGAGCTTACAGCCCTTGCATTGCTACCAGTTTGTAGGACTTCCCAGACTTCAGTCATATTGTTTACATGAGCCTCAACCAACCCAGGAACATGATGAATTCCTTCACCAACTTGCCTTATTTCCAGTCTACAATTAACAGCATTTTATTGAACAATCAGTTATTGTTCTTAGAAACTTCTAGCATAAGATAGCTGTTTGGGTTAATAGCTTATTCAAGTCCTTATGTAAAAGTAACTTATAAATACGTTATTTTATATTTAACTGCACTAGAACAAAAGTACTTGTTTTCTATGTTTTAAAAAGTGCTTCTTAAGAAGTTAAATATTTTAATTTCTCAAAAAAAACTAAAAATAACTTTTTGAGAAGTAATAAGTTATATGGCTAAATGGAATAAGAAGTTAAAAATATAACTTTTGGCTTCTAAAAGGTTATTAAAAAAAAACCATAAGTTGTGTTATCCAAACCGGCTCAAAATATAGTTTCACTAGATTTTCCTTGTTTGATATTAAACCGGAATGTGTAAATTTTCTCTAAATCCAAGTATACCTTCTTGCAGTTATTCCTGGTAGGTTTCCTGGAAACAGCAAATCTCTTATCTGCTCATTGTACACTTCCAAGACACTTACAGAGACATCATAACGATACAACTTCTGTCTCTCATTGATTATGTCAAACATTTCCTCAAGAGTCCTGAAATTAACCCCGAGCCTCCTTCGTGCCCTCCATTGTGAAAGTTTTTCCTGTTCCGGTCTGCCCGTAAGCAAAAATGCATACATTGTACCCATCTAGAACTGAGGTTGCAAATGGTGCTGTGTCTTCGAAAACATCGGCTACAAATCAAAACAATAAAGATCTGTTAAAATGAGCAAGTGGCTTCCATATTCAACCATCCTAGAGAATTCATGGCATCAATGCATAATTACCTTGTTCAGCTTGGGGGCCAAAGACAGCATCAAACTTAAAAGTCTTTCTAGGAGCTCCATTTGACATTACAGTAAGCTCACCGTCTTTAGCAGATTCAAAATCTATGGCCATTGTGGCTCCTGCTGCTATCTCTTCAGCATTCAAAGGCCTACACGGCAAAAGACTCTTATGTTTCCTGTGAGGAAGAATAGTTGGTCAACCATTCTATATATCATCACATCCAAGTCTAAGAAAACAAGATCAAATGTGCAGCTTAGCTTACCTCGCAATTCCAAAACCTTATTGTAAAGTTCTTTTCGTTCCTTAGCGCCTTCAATATATTTGGACTTGAGATCTTCATGTGATTCTAGTTGTTCATTTACTACAAAAAAAAGATCAAAATTATGTAAAGAAGCTTAGGGACAAACTATTAACCTATAAAAGATTGAAAGCTATATTTTAAAAATGTCTACTTACTTTTGGACTTTATGATAAGCCCCATTTCACTCATATCTGCTTGATATTTCTTGTATACCTCTGCTTCCTCTGATAGCTTGATGTGTTCCAATTTCATAATCTATTCAAGAAATGAATTAACACATTAAGTAAACATTTACCTCTTAATTTCTTTGCCATTCAAATTTGATAGGATATAACTACCTTCAATTTCCTCATCAGGTCTCTCAGTGATGAAAACCACCTGCTTTTCTCTTTCACTTGCCCCTCTATGGCAAATGCTGCAAGAAGAAGACATCAGCTGATCAATAAACTAAACCTTAGATGCTGAATTATAATATCTAAGGAAAGGGTTATTTATACCTAATGATCCTACGTGCATGGACTTGCGCATGAGCTCATTCTGCAGCTCTTTCAAGGAGCTCCAAGCTTCTTGGCATTCTTTACTCTTCTGTTCATTCTCCCTCTTGATCACCCCCAACTCCCTCCTTGTTTCTGCCAGCTCCTCTCTCTGACACTTAAAATCTCTTCTCAGCTTCTCATACTTCTCTTCTAACCCAACATCCTCGGTATCCTACAAAAATTTAATTGAGAGCACTGAGAAATCACTCTCATTTTCCTGCTTGAAATATGAAATTCATCACTGTTTATAAAGAAACGTACTTCTGAGGACTCCAATTCTGCCTCCTGACACCCTCCCCTATCTTCTAGCATTTCATGTCCTCCTGAATTGAAAGGCAAAATATTATTGATGAAAATGAAAAATTTAGATTATAACAGCAATAACACATCATGCATATGGCCTACCCTATTATTCAAATTTCAAAAACTTTGTTAACAATTGGAGATTAGAGATAACAAGATATGAACTCACTAGAGGGGTGGTCAAGGGGTGACTCATCCTTGGTCACTGGTGGTGGAAGAAGCTCAAAGGAGGCCTCAGGGGACAGCAGCACATCCTCTTGTGTAAAAGTTTGACACAAATTGGAGAATTTAACAGTAGGGGTCTTATGGCCATTGTCAACTTCAGGACCATTAATTCCATTCTCTAGGGAAAGCTCCACAGATGACTCCAAATTCTTGCAGCACCTGTCCTTCAACAACTCCGGGGAATCACTATAGCTCATTCCAGCAATATCTGGTGAGCCAGCACAGATCACCAAATCTGGGGAAGTCAAAGGATATCCCAATATAGATCTACCTGAAAAAAAAAATTAAACATCAAAAGAAACAAAATCACCCCATGATTCTATCAGATCAACAATAACAAGTTAAGTCTTATTCCACTAAGTGGAATCAGCTGCATGAATTAAACGATGCTATGATTCTATCATATCTTGAAGGAAAAAAAAAATCTTCATGATTGTGCAATTAAACAAAACCCTCTTACCATCAACCACATTTTTCACAACTAGGTCGTCGAATTGCACGCTGTTCCTTTCAAAGCTTCCATTTTCCCTTGAGAATCCTACACCACCACCAACATCAAAACCCTTGATTAACTCATCAAAAATCACAATATGGGGTTCATCCAAAACAAGAAAAGATTCAATTTTTAACGAAATCCCAAACCATAATTCGGGCTGCCCCCACAAGATTCAGGATCCGCCGCCATAGCTGAACAACCGGAGCTCAGTGCTGCGTGTGACTTAGCGTCTTCCAAAAATCACAAAAAAAAAAAAAAAACACAAGAATTCACAAAACAAAGCAAAAAGGTCCTTCGATAAATCATCAAGTTAAGAACTTGGCATGAAAATAGATGAAAAAGTGTGCAACAGAAGAAAAAAGAAAAAGAGAGAAAACACAATAGAGAGAGAGAGAGAGAGAGAGAGAGAGAGGCTTGTTATTACAGTTGGCGCAGTGAGTAGAAGAGGTTTCAGTTTCTTGTTGGAAAGAAACGTCGGTGAGAAGAAGTGGGTCATATTCATAGAGACGCCATTGATTGTTGTTCTCCATTGATAAAGAAGAACGAAACTGTTTGTGTTTGTATTTGAATTCAGCAATATCAATAACAATAATAATATTGACAATAAACAAAGCTTATGAAAATAAAGATATTTAAAGATAATATTATTATGCTTTAGATGGTGGTGGTGATGATGATGGTGAAAAAAACAAAAGTGTAAAGTTTTTGTTCTGATGAATGGAATTGGATTTGATTTTCGTGTGGATTGGAACTTGCCTTAATAGAAAAATTGGACCGTTGGGGGTTTTGAAATTTGAAATGTGGCAAGCGGGGTGAAGTAGGAGGAGGAGGAAGGAACAATATTCACAGAACAAAGTTACATTACAACATGATGGTCGATGGCTTTGGTGGGAAGTTTCTTTGCATTCTATACTTTGGATTCTCTCACTTTGGATTAATCCCAAAGTAGTTGGAGCATAAGACACGTCACACGCACTTCTGACTTTTGGATTAAAAAATAGGATAATATGAATTGAATTTAATTTCTATGGATTATCATGTAAAGTAATTTTACATTGATATTCAATTAGGTGTGACCATATAAATAAAAGTAGTTCTTTCTAGAAATGGATGTGAAAGTCAATAATTTTTACTTATATGATAACATATAATTAAATGTCAATATGAAACCATTTTCCAATGCATAGGAATTAAAACTATAAATTTTGGATTAAAGAGTATGGTGTAGCTATGTAAAAAAAGATTTGAATCTGTTTTTTTTTTTAATCCCATGTTATCCACTATAGAATGCAGTAATTAATCCCTTAAACAAATATTCATTATATATTATTCTAGTATCAAAATTGGTAAATTTTCACAAACTATCTTAAGAGTATCGCATATGGTAGCGTATGATTAGATAAATAGAGTAAAATTCTTCTATATCAAAATTAAACTCATATAAATAAAGTAATATTAAAATAAATTAGGGGTACCAAAAGTTAACACAACCCAATTAAGCCTAGTCCACTTAATAGATGAATTTAGTCTAATCTAAATAGAATTAAATGGTTAGAGCCACTATATTATTAGTTTGACAGATTTAAATTCGACTCACGAGTCTAAATGGGGCCTACCATTTAGTGAAATGAAAAAAATAAGGATATTAGGTTTAAATATTCTAATTTGTAAAGTAACTAAGACTTATGTTTAAAAAGTCAATAAGTTTAAGGCTAATCAGTTTAATTCACGAGTTAAACATAAGGTTTTCAAAGCTCAACCCACCTAATTTTGGCGGATTAGGGCTGGTTCATGAAGTTGACCTGTTTGAACCTAGCATTAAATAGATTTATATCAAACTCTATTCATGATAATATATATTATTTAAAATTATAAATAGAATTTGATTTTAATTCACTATCAATATAAAAATATTTTACACAAACATAAAATCATATGTTATCACATCATAGAAATGTTTGATTCTCACACTTACTACCTTATAGTATGTGATTGAATGATAATATAAATTTTTTTTTATATTAATAGTATAAAATTTATGATAAAATATATTATTATATAAAAATTATTGTATTGTCAATGTATACCAATTAAATTTATATTATACCGTGTCTTATAAAAAAAATTTCTATTGTGAATCTGTTATTTGTGTCGTGTAAATATTTTTAAATTATATTAGGAATTCATTATTTGTCTTGTCCAAATGTAGTTTAACAAAAATAAATTTAATTCCAAAAACTATTAAAAAGTACAATTTAATCTAACGAATAAAAGAAACTGTTAAAAAGAATCATTTAAATTAAATTTTATATTAACAAAATGAATAATTGATATTATTTAATAAGCTTATAGTTGATCTTATTGACCAAATAAACAAAATGAATAATCCTACATGCGTGGCTCTAGTCACCAAATAAGTTCAACTTAACATCAAGTTAGACAGTTCTTATACCATTGAATCATATTATATTAAAATTTCTTCTTCTTCTTTTTTTTCGGTAAAACAAGGGGGCTTACAGCCCCAAAACAGTAGCACCAACCACCATGCCTTTTACATTTTCAGTTGCATTTAATTCAGTCACTGGGGCAAAAGAACCAAACTGCAAATATTTTTTATGACCAAAATATTTACATTAGTCTACAGCTTTGGATCATCTGACTATATTTTTGTCTAAACAAAACACAGTAGAAATACAATTTTCCAGACCTCAGTGTAAGATGATGCATCCATTTTAGAGCATCATACAAAAAATTAGCAACAAAAAATGCAATTCTTTCCTCAGCTTATATGTGGTTGTTACAAGTATTTCAGGAATCAAGGCATTGAAAGTTCTTTTTCCCTCTTTACAAAAGGAGCTGAAACTAGTATCCTTTGTTATATACACTGTTACAGCAAACATTGGAACAAATCATTTTTGAACTCAGATCTTCAGCAGCCCCACCCTCAATATGAATACTTTGATGTGGAAACCGTTACCTCAACATCAACTGGAGAGTGTATAACCTTTTTCTCCTGCAGGTTCACTAAATGCAATTTAGACTGTGTCAAAAAACATGATATGAACCACTCTCTCATAGAGGCAAATCATTGGTCACTCTATAATTCAACTCCTACTCCCTGAACAGCAGCTGCCATGGATGCCGAGGCCTCTTCAAGGGTCCGCATCTTCTGAACCGTGTTGAAGGCTTCAAGAATGTCACGCTCTTCCCAATCATCAAAGCCTTCTAACCCAAGTCCACACTCAAGACCAGCATTTACCTGTTCAGAAGGAAAAGAAAATGCATCTGTATTCAGCAAGTAGCTACATACAATAAAATATAGCACCAACACACAGTAAAAAAAAATAGTACGTATTCAGTATGGTTAAAGCAACCCCCAAATGCCCCAGTTAAAAAGTATCATACACTGGCAGGAAGGTCTCTCAACTATGCTAAAAAGGCAGGAAGAAAATGCTGTCACAAGTCCCAAAAGGGCATCATCAAACAAGAAGCATTCCTCATACACAGCTCATGTGATAGAAGGCAGTATAAGCAAAATATCGATAGTTTAAATCTGATTCACTATCTGTGTTAAACTCCAACACTATCCATAAGTTAGAAAGTGCCAAATTGTTGGACTGCTTCTCTTCTTCCTCATTTTTATTTCCATGGCATCATATAGTTTATTGACATGATATAGTTTATTGACAACATAGAAGTTAGCGATGGATCAAACTGAAATCCATTTAATAAAGCCCCAGATTAGGAGAAACTGTTAAATCTGAAAAAAGACCTTGCTCTATCTAAATGGGTAAGGCTTTACAATTTTGATTTCGATAAAGCAAAATGACATCATGTAATCCATATAGCCAACCCATCTTGTGGGGCTTAGATGGTTTTATCTTATATCCTCATATGTTTCACATCTTATGTGTAGCCATTTGACACCCACATCAGAGAACAACCAACTGATTGCATTAGAGCACAAAGGTGTATCCAGAGCATATGATCACAAGTGTGAGATTCAACATCAACCAACTCTCGTCCCACTAGATGAAGCTGGGGCCATTAAACCAACAAGTCCCAAGTTTCTATTTCATTGTCACATTCACTTATAATGTATGATTACAAGTTCATGATTAGCTTAAGCTCTTGGAAAGATGATTCATAATATGGTATCAAAGGTTATTTGCTTTAGATTAGGTCAACCACAAATGTCCAGTCCTACAAACTTCATGCCCAGATGTCTGGGCATGAAGGGGTGTGTTGAGTCCCACATCGGTTTGGGATATGGTCATGATAGCCTTTATAATCACTTCAGCATCCCTCCCCCTATGAACTAGCTTTTAGGGTAGAGTTAGGCCACTAACTAAAAAATGATAAACCTCAAATGGGAATCTATATGTTTCAACTTTGGGTGGCCACATAAGACTATGATCATTCTACCTGATAAACATAATCCTAAATCCATAATGCAATCAAAGTTAAATGCATTGATGTGACTTAGGTAATTGCTAGAGATATAGTGATTCAAGACAAACAGTTCTGAGTCACAAGTTTAAGAATCCAACAATATTAGCCAGAGCAGCATTAAGTGACATGGACATGCCACAGGAAAAAATCTAATGAGCTCCCAAATTTTGTTGGGTGGCTTCACATGTTCAGAGAACAACCGTTCTTATAAATTAAAAGGAACAGTTCTCCAACCATTTTCACACTCACACCATGCAATTGTTGAAGTGATCTTCAGGAATATGAATTGTTAAAATGGGAAGTAATACCAGAAGTAGAGCCATACCTCTTTAACAATCTCCTTGACCCGTCTCAAAGAATCAAGAATACCAACATGGACTTCTTTTCCCTTCCGAATAACACGAATACCACAACCTTTTACTACCTTTCCCTCTGTAACCATGCATCCAGCAACACGACCACTACCACTGCTGAATGTGGCCCGTACTTCTGCTGAGCCAATTGTTACTCGTTCCTACCAAAAGATAGCAGTTAGTCTTGCCATAGAATCTTAAGAAATCTCAAAATTCAGAAAGAATACAAAAGCGAAAATAAATAAGGTGTGTCCTAGTATTCATTAACTCCAATTTAAAAGATCCTTGACCCATAACTGTTGGGGAAGGACCAGTTGACACTAAATGCATAGTGGACAACACATACAAATGACAGTACGTTATTATCATGTGTTAAACAAAATGAAAAACAGGAATGCAAGTGTAAAAACAGGAATGCAAGCGTAGTATGCAGTAGAAAACAAAGTGTATAAGATGATTTTATATGTCACATAAGAGATTTTATTTACAAACTCCAATGTGCTTAAATGTCATAAATAACCAGTGTGTACCCAAATAAAAGGGTTCACACGCACAACCTAAGCTTTACAGTTTACACATTTAGAGATACATTGATTTACCTCAACAGGCTCCAGAAGCCCTTCCATTGCGTTTCTCACATCGTCAATTAAGTCATAAATGACTCTATACAATCTAATCTCAACAGCTTTATTCTCTGCATAGCTTTTCACAGAGCCTGGTGCTTTAACATTAAATCCAAAAATAATGGCTTTGCTTGCAACTGCGAGATCAACATCACTTGTGCTTATATCACCTGTTGCTTCCAACAAAAACTTCAATGTGACATTATCTTGTGGTAGCACCTGCAGTGCTTGTCTGACAGCTTCAATGGATCCCTAGACATGAGGAAGACCAGTGAAAATTAATTGCAGTTTCTTTGCACATTTTACCCATTGGGAATACTCCACAATTGGTATGTAACCAATTTGCATATTTATTATAAATGAGAAAGGATTTGATATATTATTGTCCAGGTAGTACTGTAGTAAGAGACATTTAGAAGCAGAAGTATTATCACATAGGCTACACTCACATGTACACGAAAATGCCATCACACACACACACACACACACACACATAACACACTACTATCGACGCATGTCTTGGCAAATAGCTTGTATCCGAATGTTGGGCCAGATCATATCTGGATAATTATTAATTGCTACATTAGTCTACTTCCATTTACATACACATTTTATTCCGCAAGAAGTACTCTGCACCCTCTTGAGTTAGCAAGTCACATATTGTACATTTAAGCACTCGAGGTAAAATGCAAGTTGCACAAATTATGCTATATTTTAATGATTCAATATTATAATATAAAATCACTGCATGATATCACTGACAAAGTCATCAATGAGTTCAACTAGGCAAGTGGTTCAACATTTGTAACATCAACACTATGCTTTACGAATCCAGTAACACTTGTAGAAGTGACTATACCTGAAGATCAACCTTCAAGATAACATTTAGTTGGTGCAAGTCTAGTCCAGAAAGCTTTCCTGCTGAAACTGCAGAAGCTAAGGACGAAAGAGTAACCTTGCCATCCCCTGCCTTTGCAGAAATACGCTCATTTCGCAATGACTCAGCACGGGATTCTGCCTTTTCACGTGCAGTATCAAGGGAGTCAACAACCTCAAATTCATCACCAGCAATTGGAACATTATTCAATCCAATAACCTGTAAACACGCACAGAAGACAGATATCAGAAAATTTTTAATTAGGTTGATTTTTGGCATCTATTTAGAACCTCACAATGTGGTCTGAAGATGATAACTAGGATAACTCAAAGTCCATAAGTTTGTTCTGTTTTCCACCATTGTAAATCTTTTCCTGTGGAACTAATTTTTAAATCAATGGCACAAAAAGATTTTCATCTCCCAATTCTTTCATGTAGAAAGCATTTCTTTAAAGTGTTTCTGCAAAAATCGTATGCTCTCTTCTGTACTATGAATTGACAAACCTGTACAGGTATAGAAGGTGTAGCTAAATCGACACGCTTTCCAGCATCATCAAATAAAGCCCGCACCTGAAAGAAGCAAATAAAAGATTGTTAAACAATGCAGGGGAAACAAAGCAAAGCCAATTGCCCAAAATTTTATGACCAAAAGTTAAGGTCATAATAACATTGAATTTTAACTTTATCTACCAACCTTTCCAAAAGCTTCTCCACAAACTATTACATCTCCCCTTCTAAAGGTGCCATTTTGTACAATAAAGGTAGCAAACGGTCCTTTTGATTTATCTAGGCCTGCCTCAATGACCGTTCCCTTTGCACTTCTATCAGGATTTGCTTTCAGCTCTTGCAACTAGACCAACAATACTTAGGTCAGAATGAATACCAGGCAGCTAAAGAAAGCCAAAAAAAAAAAAAAAAAAAAAAGTTTAAATTTTAACCAAACATCGCCAATTATTTAATAGACATCAAAGATGGTTAAGTGTGTGCATCAAACTTCATCTATCTTTGTGCAAATATCAAGAGAGGTTCCAACATGTGTAAAATTTCTCTGATACTGATTTACTAGTAGCTATGATCACAAAGTATATACCACAAGCAAGATTGCCTATCAATGTATTATAACATAAGAACATTAGAGTTCATAAGTTAATCAGATAACAAGATAGAATAGTTGGAGAATTAAGTGACTTTAAGTCTTGAACTAGTCCATACACCAACTATAAAAAAGTTACCTCAGCCACAAGCATAACAGTTTCCAAAAGATCATCTATGTTCTCCCCTTTAAGAGCACTTATCTGAACCATTGGGATGTCACCACCCCAGTCTTCTGGCATTAAGCCAATAGAAGAAAGCTCTTGCATAACTCGTTCAGGATTTGCTCCGTCTTTATCTATCTGTTTCAAATAAATACATAATGATGTGCCAACAATCCTCAAGCCATAACCAAGTAAAACACAAGAATTACAAAATGATCTCTTCTTTATTTTTAACATCCAATGAAGAGACATCATGATGACATGCCTTGTTTATAGCAATGATGATGGGTACTCCTGCTGCTTTGGCATGAGCTATAGCTTCATTTGTTTGAGGACGAATACCATCATCAGCAGCCACGACAATAATAGCAATGTCTGTTACACTTGCTCCACGAGCTCTCATTGCCCCAAATGCCTACAGGATCATATATAATAGATATCATCTAAATGAAAGAAAAGTGTAAAGTGAGTTATATTAACAATTCAGCTAAAACAACACACTAGCATAAGTCAACAAGCCATCATGTGGATTGCAGGACCCAACCAAGATTTAGAAGAATGAAATATACATGTAGATTTTGCATATGTATAAGGAAAAAGGTGGAAATTATAATTAGCAACTTGGTATACCTCATGCCCAGGAGTGTCAAGGAAAACACAGGGCAACTGTTTGCCATCAACAGGTACTTCTACTTTATAAGCCCCGATTCCCTGGGTAATCCCACCAGCTTCAGAAGCAGCTACCTGTTAACAATTGGTGCATCAGGCTCAAGTTGAATGTGTTTGTAATATGCAGTTCTGTAGGTGAAGTTACAGCAATAAAACAATTCCTCCATACTCAAATGCTATGATAAAGCACAAGAACATGACACACAAAAGCAGCATGGTAGGCACAGACAACATCTTTTACTAATTCTTGATAGCAAGAAAAGCAACTATCTCTTATTATCATAATATATGTTACAACTTGCATTCCAGCAACCCTTGTTTTTATAAGTTCAGTATTTATTTTCATAAAGGTGCTCAAATGCTTGGATTTTTAAAGTTATGCTAATCCTTAATTAGGGATTGCATATAACTGTTACAAAGTTAAGGCTATGTCCATCCTGGAAACCTACAGTGGTACAACCCACATAGTGAATGGTTATGTTATACACGAGACAAATCAACAAGGAAACATGTTCATATTAGACATCAAATATAGCATTAGCATACGTAAATTATCTTAATAACACATTAAAGTTGTCTAAACATGGTTATAATCAATTACACAAAATGATATCCACCTAGGCTGTCTGTGCCTGTGCATGAAAGAAACTGAAGTAAGCATAAGGATGGTATTAAATTTTCACTGTACCTTGCTCTTCCGTATATAATCCAAAAGAGTAGTCTGCCAATTTATAAGACCAGCAAGTATTAGAAATGGAATAATTCAGGCTGAAAATCAGTGGCAAAGGAAGAATACAACAGTTACAGATTGATGTCATTTACCTTGCCATGATCTACATGGCCCATAATGAAAATGACAGGAGGCCTGTCTTTGAGTTTGTCAAGGTCGTTTTCATCAAGAATTGCCCTTTTCTTAATAAACTATCTTTTTACTTTGACAGGATCTGCATCTATAACTTCCACATCATACTCTTTGCAAATCATCTTCACCATATCTTTGTCAAGAGTTTGCACCCCATCTGGTTTAATTCCCTTGGCATATAGAGAACCGAGGATTTCACCTTCACTGATCACCAAGTTGTAGGCTAACTCCTCCACCAGCATACCTTTGTCACTGACCTCTAGAACTCCACTTTACAGGAGCTGCGTCCTTGGCAGCCTGTAGCCTTGCTGCCTTTCGGCTTGCTTTACTCCATTTCCTTCTCAATACCAGGAATAGAGACGTTGAGTTCCGATGTGTCCTCATCAGGAATCACATCATCATCATCCTCCATAATACGTCTTCTTGGTCCCCAGCCAGGGAACCTTTCTTCCGGTAATCATCTTTAAACTTTCCTGGTGGAGGAGCCTTTCCAGGTTTTGGAGGTGCTAGGACTGCTTGAGCAATTAGAGGATCAACAACTGGTTTTTTCGCAGCAAACTTGTCAATCAAAATGGGGCCCTTCCTTTCTTTAAGCATTAACAGACGTGTCAGCTGCCCCATTCCTTCAAGACAACTGGTTTTTTGATGGGTGGGGGAGCTATAGAAGGTTTAGTTTGTAAAGTTGGCTGAGGTTTCGAAGGTGGCTGAGGAGCGCGAGGTTCGGATGTTACCTTCTCCCCTCCCCCGTTTTGAGATTTCTCCCCTACATTCTTGTTATTAGGCTTAGGTACTTCCTTGACAACCTTCTTGCACACTTGCAACTGTGTCCCCTTTTACGCCATACATCTTCAAGGTTTTGGCCTTCTGGTTTTTACCTGAATTCACTGGTTTAACAGTCTTAGGACTAGCATTTACATTGGACACTGCTGGTTTATTTACCTACCCGTTATTTCTTTTCTCATCCAACTTAGAACTTTCCAGCTTTTCGGCCTTCTCCAAAACCTCTCCGAGCGATTCGATCACTTTATTCCTCTCTTCACATCATCAGGGGATTCAGCATTCCCCGAAGGCCCCCAAGACTCTGAACTCGCGCCTGAAACAGGATTACCATTATTATCTGGGGACTTCAACACAAGCTTAGGAGGAGGCTGGACAAAACCACCACTAACATCATCTCCACCATTACTTCCTCTACTACTACTGCTACTACTGTTAGAATCAAGGGATACTGAATTTCCTTGGTCAGCAACAAAATCAGTAGTAGTCACTGAGTATCTACACACAGACAGTGAGACACAATGCCATCTCCTCTTGTCCTTAGAGTTCCCCCTATAAAGAGAGACCCTCCTCACAACAGAATGGGACCTTCCAGAGGAACTCACACCCATTAGGCTCCCCAAACTCAATGGGGTAGCCATTGGTCTCATTGTTCCTTGCACGTTCCCCACTAGTATAAGCATATTTAGCCTCACCCCACAACACAAAAAGATAAAAAAGAACAGAAAAAAAAAAATGATGCTCCATAGGTGAGACAACAAAGTGAACCAAGATTCATCATTATTCCAAACACCCCAGTTGAGAATCCAACCTACCCAGAAGCCAATTTCCCTTAAAAAAGTGAAAAAATGAGATTAATATTAATATTAATATTCCTGGCCCCAGTAGAAAAAGCAGGATATGGTGGTACCTGGAGTTCAGAGAATGAAAGTGAGTGTGTAAAATTGGGGTGGAACATGTGACATTGAAAGAAGGGGAAGTGTGAAAAGAGAAGGAGGATAAGAAGAGCAAGAAGAAGAAGAGAGAAGAGTGAGGGAAGTGAGGTTGTGATTATGTATTGTATGTTGGGATAACCTTGTGGGAATTTCGGGGAGTATGTGTGGATGGTTGTGTGCCTGGCAAATTTTGTGTGCGATAAGGCTTTGGTTTTGTGTTTGGCTTTTTTTGTTTCACTTTTATTTTCGTGGCTTTTGATGACGCACATGGTCTCTTTCTTTCACCTCGTACATGTCTCAAAGTAACTAAGCAATGGAAAGTTAAAGATTGTTCGAGTTTTAATTTTGATTACAGTGAATGTTTAACTCGGTAATTGAAATTGTATGTTCAAGTAATTTTCATCATTGGGATTTAGAAATTTCTTTTTGTCAGTCCCTAACATTATGATGTGCTAGTCACATTAGTCCCTAATCTTATTTTTGTTATTATTATTATCATTTTTTCTGATGTTTCAAATTAATTGACATAGTAATGATAAAATGATATTCTACTTAATTTTTGTTAATTAAATTGCATGAAAATAAGTGTACTTCAAGATGATACTATTACTTGTACCGTTTTACCTTATTGGAATCCTAATCTTAATAAAAATAATTTATTAACTATTAAATGAAAACAAATAATAATTTATTTAAATATATTTATAGAAATTTGAATATATAAATTTATTTTAAAATAAGTTAATAATTAAACAAATAAAAAAATATAAAATTGTCATTTTATTTTATATCTTACTTCGAATATCATATTTATAAAATCTTAAACCGAAGCCTAGTAATTATCTATAACTAATAACAAGTGTCTATTTTATTATATTTGCGCACATTTCAAAATTGAAATTGTTGAAAATCAAAGATAGTTGTATAATTTGATTATATCATTAATTATTTCAGTAGAATCACAATCTGTATTCCATGAAGAAAGCAACATGTCCTACGCTTCGTCCCATTTGTAATTTTGCTTCATCCTCATCCCCATTTCTATTCCCTCACATAAATTCCTAATTTCCCATCCTTGGGCCTAGGAATCCCATATGGATTTCACGTATTATTAAAAATTTTCAAAATAGAAAAATTAAAAAATATTTTGAAATTCAATACATAAATATCTATAGTAACAATAATATGATGAATACAACATAATCCAAATTAAAATAAAAAATTCATACATAATACAAATCTAAGAATATAATTGAATAAATGAATGTTATCCCTATCTCTACTCTGTTAACAAATGGAACCTTTCTAATCGCAACCGACCTCGCACAACTTAACCCGTTAAAAAAGAATTTGTTAAAAATTGAGTTGCCACCAAATTCATCCAAAATGGAAACATGAAAAAAACCATTTATTTTTAAAGAAAGCTCTTTGTAACCGAGACCGAGTTCTTTGTTTTGGTGATGTGCATAAAAGGGTGGATTTAATCCTACGCACCACGTAGGACATCGTGAATTTGGACCTATTGAATTTGCTGAATTATTAATAACCTTCAAAATATTTATTTTATTTACAAGTAAAACCGAACAAAATCTTTCTTAAAAAAGAAATTTTGGGAACATTATCCTTACACAATCAAGATGTCCAAAATACCGATTAACAGCTCTTACATAAATTAACATCTTTATTTGAAATAATATGACAAATTGAATACATGGAAATAAAAAGATCTCTTAGAACCAATATTTACAAATAACTAAAAAACTTATTTTGATAT